>JAPTMU010000084.1:462500-696373 GCA_028583405.1 Pogonophryne albipinna
CACGATCACACCCAAAACGCTACGTTTAGATCAAAGGTTCACGATCACACCCAAAACCCTACGTTTAGATCAAAGGTACACGATCACACCCAAAACGCTACGTTTAGATCAAAGGTTCACGATCACACCCAAAACGCTACGTTTAGATCAAAGGTACACAAATATATTTCGTACCATCACTGCATCTTAAACTTGCCTTAATGCCCAACTAAAAGCCCCGCCCCCTTTAGTTACCATTAATAATTGGACAAGCTTGAAGGGGAAAGACTAAATTGCTGTGAGCCTTTGATAGTTTCTATTCAGGCTTGTAGCTTTAAAGAGGCCCTAATCTGCTTTTTGGCGGTTTCCCCTCTCCTGTAGTGTGTTATATAGTGCATGTAAATGGTCTGCAAAGCCTGCAAATCATACATTGGACTCCTTTGTTTACTTTCTGAACATAGTGACATCATTATATAACACTTGCGCTTCTATTGGCTGGCGCTCCAACACATTGTGCGTGATCCAGAGCCGGACAGCTAACCACTCAGAGCAGACAATAGCAATACAATCTCCCCTTTTATTTCATCCAGGTGAAGAGGCTGCTGTTTGAGGAAGAGGAGAGAAGCTCTGACTCTTCTCACCCTGGATCCGCTTCCTCAGAGGACGAAGACATCTTCGAAGAAACAGCACAGGTAACACACGCACACACACACACACGCACACACTCGCACACTCACACACACACACACACACACACAAATGAACACACAGCTCTTTTCTGTGCATGTGGCTAAATTCTGTATTTTTTCAGATTTTTTTGCTAATCCTGTCCGTCTCAGTATTTTTATTTAAATTCTGTATTTTTCAGATTTATTTTAAAATCAGGATTTATTCAGAATTATTTTTTAATTCCGAACTTTTTCTCAAAATTATGACTTTTTTTCAAAATGTCCGACTTTGTCTCAAAATTACGACTTTTCCAACTGTCTACTTCAGTTGGAAGAGTTCTAACCCGGGCTGTAAGGGGTACTTACAAATGTATTCCGTTACAAATACTAGTTTCCTGTAACATGCAATCAGATGCAATCAGTAACCCAATCTGAGCCTCGCAATATAAAGTTTTATAAGATGAATGGGTAGGAAAACTCTATCCACGAATCCACCTAACTCTGTTTCCTCCTCCTCCTCGGCAGGTGAGCCCCCCTCGAGGTCGGGACAAGCGTCACCCCTGGCGAGCCCCCGTCCCCTCGCTCAGCGTTCAGCCTCTGAGCAGCGCTGACTGGGCCTGGCTGGTGAAGCGTCTCTACAAACTGATCCTGGATCTGTGCAGCAGCTACATCCAGATGCACCGCGACCTGGAGAGCACTCTGGAGGAGGTGACTCTGCTGAGAGGAGGGGGGGGAGGAGGAGGAGAGCACGTCTTCTTCCTGCCTCTCTTCCAGTCAGAAACCTCCACTCCCACCTCAGCAGGGGGTCTGTCGGCCAGGGAGACGCCTTCAGAGGACGGAGGGTATCGGTGTCGGGAGGCGGAGAGCACAGCGTCACCCGGAGACACTCCGACACCAAGTCCAAGCCCCGGATACAGGTCTGAGAACAGCACATATCACATGAGGCAAACTTTTCAGGCTTGTCTGATTATCAATTTATAACTGAGGGGGGGCGTGCATTTTAGTTGGGCAAGCTGATTTATATAGCACCTTTCAACACAAGGCAATTCAAACTGCTTTAGAAAACTGATAGCAGAATTAAAAGCAACCATATTCTGATTTTATGTAAAGCGTCTTTGAGCATTAGGAAAAGCATCATAAAAATCCAATGTATTATTATTATTATTATTAACCGTTTCCGGTCTCTTCTTCGGCTGCACCGGCAGTCTTCCCCTAAACCTGCGACAGGGAAGCGACCGGAGGGACTCCACCCTGACAGGAAGCTCAGTGGGAGGAACACCTGGGAGGAGGAAGGAGTGGTGGGAGAGCGCCGGGAACAAACTGTACACCATCGCCACGGACAAGACCATCAGCAAGCTCATGATGGAGTACAAGTGCCGGAAACAGCAGCAGCAGAGCAACGTCAACCTGTTCATGAAGGAGCAGGGCCGCGGTGGAGGGGCGGAGCCACAGAGACCCCCCCTGATGAGACCCCAAAATCTGGTGGACCAGCAGGGGGGGGGGGCCCCACTGAGGCACTCTGTCAGCGCCGGGCCGGAGGTACTGAGGCAGGAGAAGAGACCCAGATCAGGGTCCACCATCAGCTCCCACAGCATCACCCTGAGGGACTCGGAGGCCCAGATACAGGTGCAGAGAAGAGATACGTACATCATAAAGACATCAAATAAAATAAATAATACAATAAATGGTTTTATTATTTCACCACAGAAAGAAATAATTAATAAAGAAATAAAATATAAAAAATATATATTGTTCTGAAATCTGACAAAAAAAGTTGGAATTCTGAATAAAAAGTTGGATTTTTTAATACAAACTTGTGACATAGCATTATAATCTAAACTCACCAAACAGTTTTTTTTTTTTGTGGTTAATATCGGAATTCAGAGAAAGAAATTGAATTTTGAAAAAAAAGTCGAAGTTAAAAAAATAGTCGGAATTCTGAAAAAGAAGTTCTGAATTCTGAGAAAAAGTAAAAATTCTCACTCAAACTTTTAAAAATAACTTTCCTCTACAATTCAGTGCTTCTCAAAGTGTGGTCCGCGGACCACTGGTGGTCCGTGAGCGCCCCCTAGTGGTCCGTGAGTTAAATGTATTTATTTCACATTTGAAATAAATACATTTAAGTTTGTCGCACTCTCGCGGGAATATCTCCGCAATGGAGTGAGCTTAAGTTTCACTTTCTGGGGCATGATATAGCCCAGGGCAACACATTCGTCTCACATGTTGCCACCTGTTCGTACCATTTTCAGGCGATTTATAATCTGTTCTAGAAAAACGATGTGTTTTGGGATATTTGTGGAGTTAGGTGGTCCGCGAGTGTTTGGTTGGTTAAGTGGTCCTTGGTATGAAAAGGTTTGAGAAACACTGGTCTACATCACAGACCGGCAAACAGGTGAATCTGTGTTGAATACTGTGCAGTTGACGCTGTCTCCCTCCTGCAGGCGTGGACCAACATGGTGCTGACGCTCCTGAATCAGGTCCTGCTGCTCCCGGACTCGTCCTTCCTGGCTCTGCTGCCGGCGCTCTACCCCTGCGTCAGTCAGCTGACCTGTCACGTGACCGACGCTCGAGTCCGCCAGGCGCTCCGAGAGTTGATGGGCCGCGTCGGGAGACTCTACGACATCATCGTGTGACGACTGGACGAAGACATGCAGACGGTTGAAGAGCGAAGTCTGTGAAGGACGTTCAGATTAAAAGTAGAATGAGGATCAATGCTGTCATGTGATGGCGCCGCTGATTGATGATTGGCTGACGTAATGGAAAGGTGAGGCATCAGAAAACAACCGTCTCTGATGTTTTCGTATGGATTTGTGGCACTTTGGAAGAACATCATGTGACTTTAAATGGGAGGTTTTGATTGGCAGATGAAGAACAGAGGATTCAGTTGCTTTGTTTATGATGGACATGTTGTTGTTATTGTTTTAAAGGGAATGTGCCTCTTGTTATTTTGTTCCTGTACTGTGTCAAAAGCTTTAAATATGATTTTCTGTTTATCAGTTATGAGGAAAACTGATTTGCAGAGTTGCTCATAATCGAATGACAGCATTGTCATGTTGTCTAAATATGCTTCCACCTAGGGCAGAAATGATACATGAATTACATGAAGCTATTGTTACGGAAGAGGATTAGCGCTACAAGATATTTCAAGATCTGACCAATAGGGTTTGTTTGTTTTAGTTCTGAGATTAAAATCTGAATTCTGAGAAAAAAATTGGAATTTCAGAAAAAGTTAAGATTCTGAGAAACAAGTCGGAATATTGAAAAAAAGTATTTTCAGAAATTTGAAAAAGTCAGAATTTGCAAAAAAGTCGAAATTTGCGAAAACAACTGAATTTTGATAACATTTCAGAATTTTGATAAAAAGTCTGACTTTTTAGAACATTTTTAGAACAGTTTAGAAAAAAGTTTGAATTATTACTTTTCTCAGAATTCTGACCATTTCACTCAAAGAAAACATCATTTTTGCTCAGATCTAAAAAATGTAAAATGTGACCTCTTTCTCAACCATAAGTCCTGGTGACGTAAATGTGGACAAAAACAATGAATTATTTGAATGTTTACCTCCATTATTTTTCTTTTGACACCTTTCCGAGTGACCCTGCTGATCAGCTGATCTCTGAGATCAGATGAAGGTCACCGAGTGAAAGCAAATTTAAAAATACTGTAATTTTATTTAATTGTTTATTTAATTCTGCGAGTCAGGCCACATTAAATACGCTGGAGAAACATGTCTTTGCATCTGATCTGATTGTATATTAGCGTGTGTCGCTGCAATGCATTTTCTATATCCAGCTTTGAAAACTGTGCGCTGATCTTTTTGACAGAATGTTTATTGTTCGACCTCAAACTCTCTGAATCAAATATTTATTCAAACCAAATCCTACATACAGTTTGTGTATTTTGAAAGCTTATGATTTACATGTGTGTGTATATAAATGATATGTATCCAGTTTAAATTATTTATTATTTAAGATATTTAAAGTGTGATTTCCTGCATTTTCTTTGTTGTTTTTATACTTTACTTTCACTTGATGCAGTGTGTGTGCATGTGCTTACTGATTGACATGAGGCACGATGGAAGTGTGACCAACTATTGTTAAAATGCCAAAAAGCGCGATCACATGACGTTACATCTAAATACAAACCTGTCTGTAATCCGGGGCAAAGAAGCAGCTTTTACAAACATTTTAAAGTGTTTATTTTGGGTTTCCAATATCAAGCCAAAACGTAACAATTGTACTCATAATATTTCCACATTTAAGGCGAGCACATTTCCCTGCTCCACAGAGGATACACCCTTCAGATTCCAATGACCACCTGCCTCACTGAAGATCTCATGCAATTGTCATCTCTAGGTTGTACGCTTGTATATTTATAATTAAAACGCCACTAACATCACGGTCAGACAGTGATGAAGTGTGTTTGGACGATGCAAGTGTTATCTGTACATCTCAGAATGGTTACCAAACAGAGATTAGGTTACGCCCTGTAGCGGCTGAATCTGTACAGACTGATTTATGCCACTGTGCTTTTTACAAGAGATTATGAGTGAATGGAAGTAGAGAGGGTTGAACTGATGCTACCTTCAGGAGGGAGGAGGGAGGAGGGAGGAGGGGAAACAAGCTCCTAACAAGATGTACTCTCCTTTTTCACTCAGTGGCCGTTTCTCAATGTCGAGTACACATGCTGCAGAGAAACTATTTCAAGTATACTACGTCATCGAGTGGCGCCGAAGGACTGTTTAAATGCCCAGCATTCTGCGCCACTCGATGACGTAGTATACTTGAAATAGTGGCTCTGCAGCATGTGTACTTGCGGTTGAGAAACGGCTAGTGTGTCATCATCTAAACGCTTTGTCTCTTTTGTTTTGCTCTCCTTTCACCCGGTCCCTCTGCTGCCCACTGTCTCTTTAGTTTGAGCATCAGCAGGAGAGGACTCTTTAAAGTAGAGACACTACATACTGATATACACCTGAACATCAGCAGGAGAGGACTCTTTAAAGTAGAGACACTACATACTGATATACACCTGAGCATCAGCAGGAGAGGACTCTTTAAAGTAGAGACACTACATACTGATATACACCTGAACATCAGCAGGAGAGGACTCCTTAAAGTAGAGACACTACATACTGATATACACCTGAACATCAGCAGGAGAGGACTCTTTAAAGTAGAGACACTACATACTGATATACACCTGAACATCAGCAGGAGAGGACTCTTTAAAGTAGAGACACTTCATACTGATATACACCTGAACATCAGCAGGAGAGGACTCTTTAAAGTAGAGACACTACATACTGATATACACCTGAACATCAGCAGGAGAGGACTCTTTAAAGTAGAGACACTTCATACTGATATACACCTGAACATCAGCAGGAGAGGACTCTTTAAAGTAGAGACACTACATACTGATATACACCTGAACATCAGCAGGAGAGGACTCCTTAAAGTAGAGACACTACATACTGATATACACCTGAACATCAGCAGGAGAGGACTCTTTAAAGTAGAGACACTACATACTGATATACACCTGAACATCAGCAGGAGAGGACTCTTTAAAGTAGAGACACTTCATACTGATATACACCTGAACATCAGCATGGAGAGGACTCTTTAAAGTAGAGACACTACATACTGATATACACCTGAACATCAGCAGGAGAGGACTCTTTAAAGTAGAGACACTACATACTGATATACACCTGAACATCAGCAGGAGAGGACTCTTTAAAGTAGAGACACTACATACTGATATACACCTGAACATCAGCAGGAGAGGACTCTTTAAAGTAGAGACACTTCATACTGATATACACCTGAACATCAGCAGGAGAGGACTCTTTGAAGTAGAGACACTACATACTGATATACACCTGAACATCAGCAGGAGAGGACTCTTTTTAAGTAGAGACACTACATACTGATATACACCTGAACATCAGCAGGAGAGGACTCTTTAAAGTAGAGACACTACATACTGATACATACCTGAACATCAGCAGGAGAGGACTCTTTAAAGTAGAGACACTACATACTGATATACACCTGAACATCAGCAGGAGAGGACTCTTTAAAGTAGAGACACTACATACTGATATACACCTGAACATCAGCAGGAGAGGACTCTTTAAAGTAGAGACACTACATACTGATATACACCTGAACATCAGCAGGAGAGGACTCTTTAAAGTAGAGACACTACATACTGATATACACCTGAACATCAGCAGGAGAGGACTCTTTAAAGTAGAGACACTACATACTGATATACACCTGAACATCAGCAGGAGAGGACTCTTTAAAGTAGAGACACTACATACTGATATACACCTGAACATCAGCAGGAGAGGACTCTTTAAAGTAGAGACACTTCATACTGATATACACCTGAACATCAGCAGGAGAGGACTCTTTAAAGTAGAGACACTACATACTGATATACACCTGAACATCAGCAGGAGAGGACTCTTTGAAGTAGAGACACTACATACTGATATACACCTGAACATCAGCAGGAGAGGACTCTTTGAAGTAGAGACACTACATACTGATATACACCTGAACATCAGCAGGAGAGGACTCTTTAAAGTAGAGACACTACATACTGATATACACCTGAACATCAGCAGGAGAGGACTCTTTAAAGTAGAGACACTACACACTGATATACACCTGAACATCAGCAGGAGAGGACTCTTTAAAGTAGAGACACTACACACTGATATACACCTGAACATCAGCAGGATATGTCCTATATGCTGTAGGGTTTTCAAACATTGAAAATACATCTTGCACATTTCCTGCCAGATAGTCATCATTTCTACATTGAATAGTACATCATGCGTCCCTGACCCGTCCCCAAGTGTCCTATTTATTGCTGTTGATGGCGAGCAGCAGGGGACAGATGTTGTCCGTGTGATCAGCAGCAGAGAGGAGGATTTACTCCGTGTTAAGTCCCTGACAGCATCTATAAATACAAACAGGAGAGTAATCCGTTGCCGTCCTGCAGCAACAGTTCTCTCTGTCATTCCAACATGTTACAGGAGGCACTTCTACTCCAACACACAGTTGACATCTTGCAGAGATTAGAATAAGATGCAGAGGTTGTGGCGCGCTGGACATCACATGCACACACTTCATCTGTATTCTAAGCAGATTTAAAGCACTCGTTCAATTCTGAGGAGAAATCCGTCCATTGTTGCATCATCAGTAAAGAAAGTCTTTGCAGGATGTTAAGCTCTTTTTGCTTTCTGAACCCTCCATGTTAAAGCTCATCTTCTGTCCTTTTGCTGGGAAAAAGTAATCGCATTTCTTTGCCTGATTTACAGTCAAATCAACAACAACAGCTCTGTTCTGAAATGAAGGGATTACTGCGACAGATTGAAGACAGAGTGCTAGAGAAGCTAGTTTAAGAAGAAGTGTTTTCATAAAAGATGTTATTTCTGGGAAAGATAATATATGAAGGAGGAACTCGAAATGAAAATCAGAACTAGATGAAAAAATGCTAAATATACAATCAGGCAAATCTTTTTTTAGGCACTCAAGTTCTGAAATGTTCCTTAGAAGCAGCTTGCTTTGATTTGGTTTATTTCTGGTTTAAACTCAGTTAAATATTTCCAAGCGTAAAGAAGAATGGAAAGTCAGGTTTTAAGAGAGTCCACATGATAATGAAATTCCTGCAATTTAGTCTTGACGTCTCCACCGACTACTTTTGCTGCTGTGACGAAGCAAACCGTTTTTTCAATTACGTTTAGAGATGAGCAAAATGACATTCATTGGCACGGATGGTCTAACCAATGCTCCATTGAGTTGCATTGTGGGAAGTGTAGCATTAGGTTGTTGGTATGAGTGGAGCTCCAAAACCTATCTCTGACTTGTTTTGATTTTGACAATTGGTTTTAAAATGTGTCTCCCATCAGTCTGCCAACTTTACCACTTACCAAATCCCTTGAAGCATGAACTGCTTATATCAGAATATTGTGCAAAACAAATAGTTGAAGTCACCAATAATTCGCCACGCCCGTTTAACTGAACTCTAATCAAACATGTGTCAAATACAAACTGGGAATAGCTGCATTTTGGTTAGTGCATTCAAGTTATTACATGGCCCACTACCAACTGGTTTCCAGGTAAACCATTAGAGAGGGTTGGGTTGGATTTGATGTTTCTGCATTGCTGAGCTTCTTTTCTTTTTTAACTGCACCGGAGTTAATTAGCCAGATAAACTGGATCTGTATCTCTGCCTCCTGAAACTCTGGCCCAGACGCCCAAGATTGATTCCCCATTCAGTGTAACTTATTCAATCCAAAGACAAGGGGGGTGTGTGTGTGTGTGTGTGTGTGTGTGTGTGTGTGTGTGTGTGTGTGTGTGTGTGTGTGTGTGTGTGTGTGTGTGTGTGTGTGTGTGTGTGTGTGTGTGTGTGTGTGTGTGTGTGTGTGTGTGTGTGTGTGTGTGTGTGTGTGTGTGTGTGTGTGTGTGTGTGTGTGTGTGTGTGTGTGTGTGTGTGTGTGTGTGTGTGTGTGTGTGTGTGTGTGTGCGTGCGTGAGGAACAGTATCACATTGTCTGTGACTCACTCCCAGAGGAAAGTGTTTTTTAAGGCTGTAAAAAGTGTAAGATATTTCCACATGTCTCCCTGCATGAATGTGCAGACGTTCCTGACATGAACGCAGCTTTTCTGCACACTCACTCGGGTGCTTTGTTTGAGTGTTTGCTTCCTCCTCTGACCCTGAATGCCTCGCTGTTGGACCGGTCAGCTAATGTCGTGGCTGTGATTTATAAAAGTGTATCTTATTTTCTGCCTTTGATATGAAAGTAAAGCTCCTGTAATAATCTCTCCTGCTGGAGTTCCTTCCTGCTCTGCCTGTGCCTGTCTCTCCGTGTTGTACAATACAAGATGTTTATCTCACATGTTTGACGTCATGTTTCACAGCTACAACTAAAACATGTTTAAACACCTCCTCATGCTGCTTGAGTTCTGCAAAATGTTGTTAAAGTTAGAGAATGATTTAGAGCTACATGTTTCAACATGTTTAAATCCCGCAGTGAGTGTCTCATGTTGTCAGAACAACCCTCTGGTGTTGGTTTTCTTTCAAATTAAATCAAAAAGTGTTGACTGATGATGATATGACTGCATGTCTATGAGCATTTGGAAAAGCGCTTTAAAAATTAGATGTATTATTATTATTATTATTATTATTACATAGTAGTCCCCTGATCCTCCAGTCTGCTCTCCTTAGCAACGATCTGCTCTTCTTAGCAACGGTCTCCTCTCCTTAGCAACGATCTGCTATCCTTAGCAACGGTCTGCTCTCTTTACCAACGTTCTGCTCTCCTTACCAACGGTCTGCTCTCTTTACCAACGGTCTGCTCTCCTTAGCAACGATCTACTCTCCTTAGCAACGGTCTCCTCTCCTTAGCAACGGTCTGCTCTCCTTAGTGACGGTCTGCTCTCCTTACCAACGGTCTGCGGTCTGCTCTCCTTAGCAACAGTCTGCTCTCCTTACCAATGGTCTGCTCTCCTTACAACAATTTGCTCTCCTTAGCAACAGTCTCCTCTCATTAGCAACGGTCTGCTCTACTTAGCGACGATCTGCTCTCCTTAGTAACAGTCTGTTACGGAAAATGAACAGACCTCTGGAATTTACAATGTGACCAATCTGAATCAAGTATTCTAAGCAGTGCAATAACAAGAAGTGAAATATGCCATGGATGAATATGTTACTGTTGCTCAAGCTTGAATTGAGCCCCAACACTAATGCAGACGTTTGCTTTAACAACAGATAAAAAGTTGTGTAAACCTATAAAACGAGTCGGATTCCTAATTAATTTTATATTTAATCTCAGACTGAAGAGACTTGAGGGATTAATATTATTAAAAAATGCATTTAAGTCTGGAAAATAAAAAGTGAGAGCATTACTTTTTTGCAAAGTTTGAGGTCAATTTTATAAATAACAAACTTAGTTTTCAACCAATGAAATGGCTGTCAGTTGCTGTTTTCTTGCTTTTTTGAGCGATCACAGCCTCCCTCCCTCCCTCCCTCCATCCTATCTCCTCACACACACACACACACACACACACACACACACACACACACACACACACACACACACACACACACACACACACACACACACACACACACACACACACACACACTGTAAATCCTCCCATCAGCTGGACACCCGGACTGTCTGTTGCCCTATTTTCTCCCCCTCCTCTCAGTTGTTATTCAGAGTGATCACTTCATCTCTGCCCTCAGTGTCTCTCTGAGCTCTCAGAGAATCCTCGTATCTCCGAACCTCTTCTGAGCTCTCTTCAAGGTTTCAGGCTCCAGACTCAAGACTCCAGACTCAAGCTCCAGGCTCTCCAGGGTCTCCAGGTTCTCCAGACTCTCCAGGCTCCAGGCTGGGCTTGAGTCCCGGCCACCATGCGCTCTCTGTTGGACAGCAGCTGGAACAAATATGGCCCGGCCGGCAGGGACTCTCTTGATTGGTCCCCCGGCCCCTCGGGTCAGCCCTCCACTGACGGACAGGCACCGGTGAGTTCATCCAAACACACTCTCAATTAAAAAGAAAGTATGTATATTTCAAATTATATCTTTACATTTTATTAAAAAAATAAATGAAATGCAGCAAAGTAGTTCCAGATTTGTAACATAAGGAACTAAAATAATGACCTTTTCTGTCTGTTCTCTTTACCTCTTATTATATATATTTATCATTCTCATTCTATCTGTGAATTTGATTTAGAAAAAACAAGGCAAGGCAAGTTTCTTTATATAGCACCTTTCAACACAAGGCAAGTCAAGGTGCTTTGCAAACATGACATGAAGAGCATTAACCAACATATTATAAAATGGCATTTAAAAACACTCATTTAAAAGATAATAAAACATGAATAACAAAGGTACCTGAATGAAAGTTACAGTGCAGTGTCAGATACAGCAAAGAAGTTCCAAATGTCTTACACAAGGAACTCAAATAATACCATTTCTCTAACAGTTTACAAAGAAAGAGTAAAAGAGAGGAAGCTTTTAAAGATTATTACACAAAATATGCTCAATCTAAATGTGGGGTTGCGTGCACGTGGCTTTGCACGGTGCTCCAGCAAAATGAGTTCTTCCAAATCTAACGGGTACATTTCATTTATCTATATTAGGAACTCGAATAATATTGTTTATTGTAGCATTTACGTAAAACTAAAAGGTTGCACAACAAAAACTAATGTACTTTATAAAGATTATTACAATAAAGAGCAACATTTAAATGTGGGGTGACATGCACGGGGCTTTACACGGTACACCCGCAACATGAGTTCATCCAAATCTAACGGGCTCAGTGACTTCTCTCATTTTGTTCTTTATTTAATCTTTTAATCATTTAATCTGTAAAATGTTAGGATTTTGAAACAAAATGTTTTTTTAGTTTGCAGAATCACATACAGCCAATAGGGAATGCTCTACACTAGGAACTAAAACAGTATAATTGTACTTTTAACTAAACATATGACACAGAAAGGTGCAAAATCCAACGTTGGCCTTGTGCACGTGGCTTTACCAGTTCCTCAAATCTGATGCGTTCAATGACTTCTCTCAATCCACGGGTTAGTTTACGTCTGTTTTGGCGATCTAACAAGTCGTTTCCAGAGTCTCAAACAGCCGGCAGAACTTGTTCTACCTGTTGATAACATTAGGCGTGTTGTTACACGGTACACCAGCATGGGATGGCATTTTGGCGTTTGACCAATGACAATACTTAAAAAGGTCTGTCAGAAACGGGATTAAATCTTTACCTGATAGTTAAATGTTATGGGTCACCTGGGGGAAGTTTCAGACAGACAGTCAGACAGACAGATATGCTGTCTGTGTGCTCAATAACACTCAGCACTATTTGGTACAGATGGTCCAGATTAACTTGTGTAAAGAGGTCAAACAGATGTGTGAGGGATGGCGCCATCTGTTGGACAGATGTTATCTGAACGCTATCAGCAGCCTTTATTACTGAATGTTGTATTATTATACATTTCACCATGTTTTTCACCAATCTAACTTACTTTGATCCAACAATTAGACAGTTATGTGCCTCTCTTTAACAGCACAGCCCTTTTCTTTATTCCTCTTACTTCTACCTTTGACACTAAACTAGTAATGCCACATGTTAAAGTAATATTTTACCATTAAAATAATATTTTCTGTATCAAGAAACCTTTTTCTCGCATGTCTCCACAGTGTCTTCATGACTTAACATGACCCTGTTACGCTCATATTCAGGTTCATATTCGTATTTATTGCTTCTACTGTGACAGGTGTTTCATGTTCAAAAAGCTGTTTATTTTTCTCATTCTTTTTCACCCTCTGTCGGAAACCAGAGCCCAGTCTGCTCTGATTGGTGAGCTGGCCGGCTCTTTACATGCTCGAAAATCTATAACACACTACAGGAGAGGGAACACCCAAAAAACATAGAAGAAGAAATGAATGCACCAAAAGAGAATAAGTCCAATTCATTAATGATTGCTTTAAATCATATAACCTCATGTTTTCGTGTCTCTCTCACAGGGCCAGGGTTCAGGCGAGGCCATGAGTGCGGGATCCATCACGTACATCGTCATCGCGACCGTCTCCTTCTTCCTCGTCTTCTTCAGTGTCCTCGGGTTCCTTTTCAAGCGACGCAGGCATGTTTTCGGTTTAAGCAGCAAGCTGGGATTGGCCAACGTGATAAACCTGGAGGACCTGGAGGACCCGGAGAGGAACTGCGAGCTGCTGTCGTCCATCAGACGCAGCAGAGGGCAGCATTTGCCGAGTTCTAGCTCCGAACAGGATGTAACGGATGGCGTTTTCCTGATGGTTTATCTTCCTCCGCCGTACGAACAAACGCTCACCAGGATCGCCAGAGCTGCCAGCACAAAAAGACCAAAAGACCCTGAGCTGATGATGCCACCGAGTCCTGGACCAGAGAGCAAAGGTGAAGAAGAAGAAGGGACGAGGCTGGGGGACAAGGGAATCAAAGAAGAAGATATGAAGGCAGAAAAGAGTACTGGAGGGATTTTGTAGGTGGACATTGGAAGTTAGGGTTGCCCTGGTTCCCTTTGACAAAAAGCCAATGGGATTTATTGGGGGGATTTTGTAGGTCGTCACCAAGCCCCCAGGAAGTGCCCCGGACTCTGAGGGAAATATTCGTAGTGGCCAAACGGAGGTACTACAATTTCTGTATCAGTCCGTGACGTCACCCGGCCCAGAAATACTTTTTCCCATTGACTTACATTGGGAAAGAAACGTCTGTAAATCAACGGATAATTACTTTTTAACTAAATAAACTACCCAGCACGAACACTTGTATAGCCCTTAATAAAAACATTCGGTCCTTAAAGTTGTAAAATGCGCTAAAAGCCGAATCCAGATTTAATTTCTCTCTCCATTCATTCTACTGAGCCGAGAGCGGGAGATCGGGGGCTTCTTATTATACATGGTCGACATTGGAAGTTAGGGTTGCCCTGGTTCCCTTTGACAAAAAGTCAATGGGATTTATTGGGGGGATTTGGGTTTTTTGCAGTAAATAAGCTCAATGGTTTATGATACTTACACGTTTTGTTCAGCGAGGTTATCTTATCTATAGCACGGTCACATGACGTCACCACCGCTAAGCTAAAGGCGGCTAATGTTGGGCTTTAAAGGAACTACAGCACGGTCACATGACTTCACGACACCACCGCTAAGCTAAAGGCGGCTAATGTTGGGCTATAAAGGAACTACAGCACGGTCACATGACTTCACGTCACCACCGCTAAGCTAAAGGCGGCTAATGTTGGGCTATAAAGGAACTACAGCACGGTCACATGACTTCACGTCACCACCGCTAAGCTAAAGGCGGCTAATGTTGGGTTTTAAAGGAACTACAGCACGGTCACATGACTTCACGTCACCACCGCTAAGCTAAAGGCGGCTAATGTTGGGCGTGATGACGT
The DNA here is from genome assembly GCA_028583405.1 of Pogonophryne albipinna. Taxonomy (NCBI): domain Eukaryota; kingdom Metazoa; phylum Chordata; class Actinopteri; order Perciformes; family Artedidraconidae; genus Pogonophryne; species Pogonophryne albipinna. Next base: position 477,120 of record JAPTMU010000084.1, read on the forward strand.
TTAGTCGTCTCATTTAGGCACTTGTTACTAACCGCCAATTTTTTACTTAACCAGTGGGGTATTTAGTGACGTATTTTTTGTCGTAGAACTAAACATTAACATCTCTTCAGCTGGTGTTAACCACAGACCTTATTTAAGGAATCTAACCAAACAAACATTTAAGACTTGCAAAATGAATAATGGTAAAATGCTGACTAATTTCGACATTTTCAGACTCAAATTCAAAAGACTATCCGAGACCACTAAGCTAAAGGTGGCTAATGGCCGCCATGATGACGTTCAGTAGTCTCCTTTAGACACTTGTTAGACACCTCCCTTTTTTTAAAAGACGTCAAAGCTTTACATTTTATTTATTTACTAGAAGAAATATTTTAAAACATCTTGGACTTCACGCATCTATTTAAAAACCCATTTCAAAAGCCCACTGACTTCACAATACGGAAACTGGTGGGGCAAACATGCGGACACCTTCCTGCAGCCGATATATAGAAAAGAGAGAAGAGAGGAGAGGATGATTACATATCCAGCGACTTCCTGTTGAGCAAACCCATCAAACCTGCGGAGAGAGGACATCGATCTTGACCCAGAGATGAATAATTAACTGTACAATAGAACCCCCTGTCTTTTGCTCTCCTTCTGTAAAAATGCTTGAATAACCTCAACCCTGTGAAGCATAATCAAGTAACAATCATCTTTCTTTAAGACAAACACAGCTTTCAGAGTGTTTATTCTGCAGGGAGGTTACATACATTACTGCTCTCTGTGTGGTATGCATTACCGCTTGTTTGTTTTTTGTTCTATATGGTCCTATTGCTATTTTTACATGTGAAATCCCTGCATCATAAGCATTTGGAAAGCTGTGTTTGTCCTGAAAAGAAAGATGTATATGTCCTGATTATGCAGGGTTGAGGTTATACAAGCATTTTAACCCAACATTTTAACATTTTAACCCAACATTTTAACCCAACATGAAAAAAAGGGATTGTATGGAGTATGGAGCTCTGTTTGGACTTTCTGGTGGTTTCTTTGACTGGAAACTCATTGTCTGTCCTCAAACTTCCCCTTGGATATTATCCTCAGTGATTCTCCGTTTAAAAAGACAAGTTTATTGCTGCTGGACACTCGCACAGAATGACTGATTTTCGACGACCACGACGGTCTTTTTCAGGAACCAAACCTTTGATAGTCCATTTAAGAGTTCGCCAAGACCATCCTGCAACATGTGCATTATGAAATGACTGAAGAAGGATTTTAACATACCTTTCACATCATACCTCATTCTGTACATAACCTAGTTTTAGGTTTTGTTGCATTTTCTACATCAATGTATCTGTAACGCAGCGGTAGCATCCTTTTTAGAGATGTATTTTGTAATATTTGTATTTATTCTATGCTGTATAATATACCAGTACATTAATTGTTGTCTTATTGTCGGACCATGGGATACAATGACTGACAATAAAGTGAATAATATTGATTCCTTAAGTCTCTCGCTCTGTTCTGCAGATTGTTTTGAATCCTCTGTTGTGATTGGTCAACCGCTTACAGATGTCCCGCCCCTTAATTTATCACGTAAAATGTGTTGGAGCGCTAGCCAATAGGAGCACGTGTTCCATCATGATGTCACTATGTTCCGGAAGTAAACAAAGGAGGCCAATGGAGGCGTTTCAGGCAGGGGGGGGGGGGAAACTCCCCCTGGAGGGAATATGGGGATTTTAGCCTTTGGAGACCATTTACATGCACTTAACCTGTTAAGCCCGATTGCCCCCGCCGGGCGGATGGATTTAGGAACTTCCCCTCGATTCTATTGGCTCTAACGGTTCGAAAGAGGTGTCAATCATCAAAATCGACCGAGGGGGGCCAGAGAAATGGAAAATGCCCCCAAATGACCCCAGAAGTGTTTTGTTTTTTTCTAAATCTCTCTAAAAAGGTCAAATATCACTTGTTTTGCATCAGTCGTGATACAGGGTACTTATATGTTGTAGTTTGGATTCCTAAAGCCTTTAGTCCACCCCATCATCCAAGGGTGGTTTTCACTTTAAGTAATGTTTTGGACGTACACAATAATTTACATTTTTTTACTGTGTTCAATCTGAATTTACTTTAAAATAAATGATAATGAGCCCCGCCTTCTGTTTTGCATAGCCAGTACATTTAAAGCGTGTGCAACCAATCAGTGAAGAGTTAAGCCAGACTAAAGCAATCTGTTGATGAGAAGTTCCTGTAACCTACCCCATTGGGAGATTTATATAGATAGATAGAAAGAATAAAGAATAATCACAATAATGAAATCTAAATTAAACATTTACAGTAAATAATATAAAGTATAAACATATCTACAGTCACAATTTCATTATTGTTATTCATACTTTCTGTTATGTAGTTTATTAATGTTCCCGTGCTTTCAGTTTCCATCCAGTAATATAATCACAATGCTATTTTGAAGGTGTGTTCAAAACAATCTATGTAATGCAACTTGCTGTACGTACTGCTACACCTACTATCTGATGTATGTTGTGATGTTTGTGCTGGAGCCGCTTCCCCCAAAACAGTCTCTCGGTTAGAGAGATGACACCTGACGGGAAATACAGTCTCAATTGGTACACACTGTGAATATGAGTGGGAGAAATGAGTGTAATAAATGCTTTTTAGACAAGAAATATAAAGTTAACTCAACTAAAGTTGCTCAGTATTTTTGTATTGTCAATACTATTACTGCATAACTAATATCTCACATCTGAAGGTTTAAAGAAAAGGCACCTTAAAATAAAGATTGGTCTTTCAATACATTAGCTGGTTGATTTTGTCTTTTCAATTGTTTATCTAAAATCAAGCTATAACTGGTACTTATCGTTTGGGATACAGTCTGGTTATAATGCTGTTTGAAGGAGGCACACAGAGCACTAACTAGCTAATGTATCTTAGCTTGAATTAAATGTATTTAACGTATAATGAAGTGACTGCAAATAAATGTATCACGAACTTTAGAAAAACTTTTATTTCAGTGCACAAATACACAGAATACATTCAGGTCCATGTAGAAAAATAAGAAATACTTTAGTCCCCTCGGTCTTCCTCTCTTTGACGTTTCCTCATATCAGTAGAGGAAAAGTGTTTGTGTACAAGATAGATATTAATTTTACTCCACAATTTCCTACCGTATTATTAAATAAGTCTGCAATGCAACTGAAAGGTACACTAATAAAAGTAAAACGTTGTATCAACAAAAAAAAATTAGAGTAATCAATCACACGAAATATTTTACATTGACTCAATGAAAGTCAATTTCTTCAGAACAATCTGTATATTTTAACTCCATTTATTTGAATGAAAAACAAGTTGTTCACACAACCAGCTTTGGCCTCTGAGGCAGCCTTTACCTGATCATGTTAATAAGTACCACAGTTAAAATGCAGTAATATGTGCCGCTTCCAAACATCAAACTCTTAGAGAAAAGACTTGTCCTTATTATCCACTGCACCCTTTTTTAGAGTAACACTGACAACTTGCGCCTGTGAGACATGTAAGCTCTGAAAATGATTAGACATGCATAACTTCTACAGTGAAAATCGGTCATACTGTAAGTGCAACTTCTGAATACAACACTTTTTTGAAAATGTTTTACAATGCATCATTATTATGAAACCTTACCATGTAACAATGGTAACTGTGAGTGAGTGCAACAAAGTGTCTACTCTGGGGTGAACAGCTGGGTTCTCAGTCTATTCACTTTTGGGCTCATCTTTTTCCCCTCAAGCTCCATCAGGACTTTTTGCACAACTTCAAAAGTGGATTGCAGTTCTTTCGGATATCTTAAGTTCAGTGCGTATATAAGCCCGAAGAGCAAAAGCTGTCGCAACCGAGGGCAAGCCGCTGAGGACCTCTGTTCCTTCGATGAGAACCTTGACGTCTGGGTCGATGAAGCTGATCCTCTTTCCCAATGACAAAGATTGTTGCCTGCTCCAGTTCTCCAGCCTCAGCTTCCTGCAGATCATGCAAACAAAAGGGAAATGGATGAGGACCACAGAGTTCAGGCCTGAGGCGCAAACGTTTCCCCAAGTTCGCAGCTACCTTTTAAAAATACAAGATTATAGTGGATAGATGAAAAGGAAAGTTCTCAGTTCAGGCGGCCCAAGAGGAAAGCTCACGAGGTCATCACAAATGACTTTCTAACCAAGCAGTTATTTGCATGCAGTACAAATATGTTATTTTTCTTTTATGAACAAACTTCTTGTGAGTGAGTGGGAGGTCTTACCTGGAATTCTTTGATGAGATGGTCAACAGGTTCACCCAGGTAGATCATTAGAGATTTGAGGATGCATTCTCTTCTGATGGCGATGTCCACAGTCTGAGTAAGAACAGATAACAAAGTCATTCATAGATACCTCATCCAAAACCTGCAAGATCCCGGTGGTCTTCTGTTGGACAAACACTCCTCCCCAATGGAATTGTTGTTATGAACTAAGTTTTTACCTAGAAAATATGAGCAGCATAGAAAACAAAAAACACTGAGAATTTATAATACACATATTTTTTATAAAGAGCCAACGGTTTGATTAAAAGTACTCCAAGTCAGCTTGTATGAATGTAACATTTAAATTAATTAATCCACATATTTATTGAAAACCACCACCAAATAAAGACACTAAGAGTGATAGATGTAAAGCTTATATTGTGATATATATTAAAAATAAAACGTCAACATATTTTCCTAGGCTGTCTATAGTTGTTAGTTAGTTGGGACCTCATTTCTTCTCCACTACAGGCTTACAATCAAGGGTTTCATCAAAATAATGACCTCTTCCATGTGAAAAAGTGCAGGCCACCGCTCCAAGAGGCCTTCAATGCTTGGCCTCTGATGCACTATTTCTTGTCTTCGCCATCTTTTCTTTTATTGATTGCCGGTTGTTTCTTTTCTGTTCTGGAGTCGCACCAATCGGCAAGGATGGAAAATGGTTGGCCTCAGCTCGCCCGGCTCTCTTTAAATTCTTCGCAGGGTAGGACTCTTCTTGAGAATTGGTCTTCAACGAGTTCACAGCAAGCTCTGCAGATGATTTGAGCTTGAGGTGTCAGTCTAGATTGGTTCTTTGTGTACTCTGCATTTCCTCTCTGTAATTGACATTCTGTGTCATAGGAGAAGACCGGGATTGGAAACACTTTAGGCCACTGCTGTGTTTTTAATGATTCAGAGGAAGAGCCGCTAAGTAGTACTGTGTCATCTCTGTATTCACAGATCCAGAGGAGGAGTCTTCACTGTACAGTCCACTTGTAGGGGTACTATTTAATGGTATCTCAACTGGGTACAAGACCACAGTTGTAGAATCGGGGTCTAATTCGACAACTTTGATCACTGTTAAATCTTTAATCGCATGTGTAGATTAACAAATGTGTTCCCAAAATCAGTGTCTTTGTACTGTAGCCTTATGTAACCTTCTAATCCACATGAATTCTTGACCTCCTCAATGAGCTCTTCCATTGAGTTGGGAATCCCATTTCGAAGCTCTAGTCTGACGCTGTTGTCGTCGTTCAAGATGATCAGCAATCGAACAGGTGGTCCAATATCAGCCATGGCGCTCTAAGAGAAAGAGAGAAATAGAGAGATGTGAAGAGGGAATTAATGAAATGCAGGTGTACACTCAATACATTTTTTCTTTTCAAATTGCATTGTACTTTACAAAGTATTACATACAAAGTTCATATATATACAGGGGCGCCGTAAGGGGGTGAAAAGTTAGGACGATTCTAAGGGCCCAAACATTTTTAGAACATTCAGAAAAAATGTTTAAGTAACCTTTCATCAATCATCAATAATTAACATTAATATAACGTCATATTGATAATGTACTCACTAAACTTACGATTCATTTAACTTATTTTCTTCCAAAAGTTAATTATCCAAAGCCTCTGAACACCCCCCTCTATTTACATGTGATGGTTTGGTCCTGCCTCCAAACGCTGCCCGCACTTTCTAGCAGCAGAGAGTGAGAGCATGTGAGGAGGGATGCTAGTGCTTACATGTGTACGATGTCTCAACGACTAACAAAGTCAGGCTTTCAAAAAGAAAAGAAAGGAGAGAAAGACAAGAGAGAGGGACTAAAGGGCGACAGTATGTCACCCAGTTTTTCAAAGAAAAGGTGGGTGTGGTCCATGAGTGGTGGAAATTAATCTGTTAGCTAAGCGTAGTCCATTGTAAATAATAATTGTAATGTTTTGCTGACATTAAAGGTGGGGTAGGTAAGTTTGAGAAACCGGCTCGAGATACACTTTTTGTTATATTCCATGGAATGCTCTTAACATCCCGATAGCAATGAATATCTGAAATGCTTTGACCAAAAATCCATTAAAAAAATTCATCTCTGGAAGCCGTAGTTCTGTAAAAAGCACGACCAATCATCTGAGCCGGCTAAAGTAACTGGATGGCCTGCCTGCCTGTCAGCCTTCCATCTGTGCACAAACTTATCTCTGCCCTCATTGGTCATGTGCGCGTTCGTGTGTGTTGGAGGAGGGGCTCTGGAAGGAAGTGGCAGATTTTTTCCGGTTGTGTATTTTCAAATTCTAGCGCACTCGAGCTGGTTTCTCCAAAATTACCTACCCCACCTTTAAGTACTGTTAATATCTTCACAGACAATGCAGAGGTTTTTCATTTCACTCCTCTTTTAGCTGACATGTAATAAATGCAGGTACATTTTAGCAGCTATTCATACTAAATCAGTTGTCCCTCCCCCTGGTGCCAGGACCAACAGATCCATCTTTAGGCTCTGCAGCCCTGATCCCCCATAAGGCTTTGCAGTCTTGCCATGCTTTCCATTGAAAGCCAGTTGGCTAGAAAGCTGGACTTCAAGGACTTGATCAGTGACTTTGCCTGTAAGAATGCTAGATGCTGGGCTCTTGGTGAGTAAGGCTGAGCCAGGGCTCGTAATAACTGTTAAAGGGCAAGGCTATGGTAACGATATTGGATCACTACACACAAGATGCATGATGAGAAAAAAGACTGAGAACAGGTAATAGGCTCTGATTTAGCGCCACCATCAGGCCTTTTCACTTCCATTTCCGTTTTGTTGTCAGTTTACACTTTAATACCCGCTTATTTTGTAGTTGGTATGTATATGTAATTAAAAAATCTGCTGCTTATGTTATTTTTGTGTTATAGCATTTTATAAATGATAATATTGGTGTTAATGTTCACTTTATTTTAATTTAAGAGGTCATGTATATTTAAGTTATATTTATTTTGATTTTTGAATGTTCTATTCAAAAATGTTATTAAAAAGGCATGTACACCATAACAGATGACTATTGAGGTCTATTGTCAGGAATGTTAGTGTTATATCAAATAGTGAATTCTACTGCAGCAGAATGTTGCACGTCTGCACAGTGTTATATGTTCACCGCTCAGTGTCAGTACATATTATGCAGTTAGTATTGGACTACAAGATAGATGCAAGCCTGTACAGGTAGAGTTAATTAAAGCATAAATGAGTGGGTTGGGTTCTGGAGGTGTGGTTACAGCATTGTGCTTGGTTGGCGTGGCCTGGGCCTGGTGGAGGGGCCCAATGTGATATCTTTTCATGGGGCCCAAAATCCCTGGCGTGTATGGCCAGAGGTCATGACCTATAACACATGTACTACCCAGTAGCATAGTTCCATCCCCTGAAGACAAGGAATGTGTCATAGCAGAAATGTGCAGCCCAATGAAAGAAGGAAGCATAAAGCTTGTACATTTCTATAACCCGTGTACAAATCTTCACATTGAAACTTTACAGACAATAGCAGGGACGAGTCATAGAAGGGAAGTGTGGTGTGGTGATTTTAATGCTCACAACAGCCTATGGGGAAGCATTCAAACAGACAGTAATGGGGATGTTGTAGAACAAATGTTAGAGGAAAGATCATTGTTTTGCCTTAATGATGGACAAAAAACAAGAATAGACGTGAATACGGGACACAATCATGTTTGGACCTCACACTGGTGACGGATAGTTTAGTTAAATTGTGTGAATGGAATGTAAAAGTGACTGTACCATAGGAAGTGATCATTACCCAGTTTTCACGATCATCAACACAAATAGGAAGTGAGTATATTTACCAGGTGGTGCTTTGGTAAAGCAGACTGGGAGAAATGTAGACTTTGCTGTAAGGAGTCAGCACAATTGTTAGTATTAGAAGGAAGTATAGAGGAGTGCTCAAATCAAATCACAATGCACATTAAAGAAGCAGCAAATAAAACGATATCAAAAATAACAACAGAGGGTATGAAGAAAGTGGTGCCTTGGTGGAATGAGGAATGTAGCAGAGCTATTAAAGAACAAGGTATTCAGTAACTACAGACCCATAGCATTGATGACATATAGACTATCACATGTCTTAGAACAAAGAGGGTTACTGAGTAATTTTCAGAGTGGTTTTCGCAAAGGAAGATCCACAAAAGATGCTTTGGTTAGAGTGAGCAATGAGGTGGGAACACAGTGTAAAGACACTGACAATGAAAGAGGTTATGGCAATAGTATATTTTGACATTGAAAAGGCTTATGACTCTATGTGGAGGGATGGGTTACTCATCAAATGAAGTGACAGGTAACAGTGACAGTAACAGGATCAGGGCTCAGACAGGAAATTCAGAGTTCAAGTAGGGGCAGAGGTTTCGAAAGAGTTCAATATAGAACATGGTATTCCCTAAGGGAGTTCAATCAGCCCGATATTATTTAACATTATGATAAATGACATATTGACTAAGTTGGACGGATGCATCAAATCTGCGTTGTATGCAGATGAAGGGGACATATGGATAGGGGGAAGAAATGTTCCATATGTGTTTGAGAAGAGGCAAAGCTATAAAGAAAGTGGAGAAGTGGTCATACAACTGGGGTTTCAAACTGTCAGCAAGCACATCTTGCTTCATGACATTTACAAATAAACGCAAGATGGAGACTGAGAAGCTTACAGCATATGGAAAGCCGATGAATGAGGTCAATGAATTTAAATATCTTGGGCTATGGTTAGATAGTAAATGTACATGGAAAACCCATATTAAACATTTGGAAACAAAATTCCAAAAAGTTTTGAACCTATTAAGAGCAGTGGCAAGATGTGACTGGGGGGCAGACAAACAGGCACTAATTGACATCTATAGGGCAATTATGAGGACAACTCTGGATTACGGGTGTATAATATATGCAGCAGCAGCAAAAACGTCATTACTAAAAATGGATAGATTACAATATAAAGCGTTACGGTTGTGTATAGGTGCAATTAAGTCAATAATTATCACAATTACCTCAACATATACACAGATGGTTCTAAGAACAAGGAAGAGTGTGTTGGAGTTGGTATATATATCCCAGACTTTAAAATATCGATTTCAAAAAGAGCGTCAGATCAATTATCAGTATAGCAGAAATGCTGCTGTAATAATAGGACTACAGTGGGTTGAAGAGGTCAGAGCAGATAGGGTGGTGATATGCACAGATTAATTATCCATTTTAAAAAGCATACAGTCAACAACAACTGTCAGAGAAGAATTACTCATATAACTTAATCATAGCTTGTTAAGACTTCACAGAGGCGGTATTGGTCTTCAGTTCTGCTGGGTGCCTGCACATGAGGGGGTGAAAGGGAACGAGTGTGCTGATAAATTAACAAAAACTGCATTACAAAAGCAAATAACATTACCAGTTCAACTTGGAAAAGGAGAAGTAAGCACTAATTAAGAAAAAAGGGATGGAGATCTGGCAGAAAAAGTGGGAGAAAGAGCAGAAAGGCAGTTCAAAAGACAATCACAATTAATATTTATAAAGAAAGAAACAGAATGGAGGAAATCATGATAGCTAGACTCAGACTGGATCACACAGCATTGAATGTTACTCTATGTCATGGGGGAAAGTAACAGTGACAAGTGTAGGAACTATGGAGTAAAAGAAAATGTGGAACATATCATATTACACTGCAACATGTACAAAACAGAGAGGGAAAGACTAAGAGACAGGGTCAGAGAGGCAGGAAGGGAGTGGAGCCCGATGGGGATACTGGGAACAGAAGGTGAGGGGGTAAGAGCTATCGGGAAGGCCATTCTTAAGTATTTGAGTGAAAAATGATTGATTGGAAGAATTTAAAACACCGTAAACACAGTGGTATAATTCCACAAGTGGTGATATGATGATACACACTCTTGTACATTAGGGGGCGGTATGCACCTTAAAGTTGTTTGTAATCCGCCAAAAAACCGAGAGAAGAAGAAGAAGAACGATTATACATCCATGGAACGACCAGACACATGGCAGCAACTTTCCCTCTGCTTCATTCATTTCTCCTGTTCAACGGGTTAGTAGTGTGTACACAGATTATGTCATATTTCGATCTAAGAAGTGTGTTTGAAACTGTTTTATGTGTAGTTTCATGTCATTCTCTGAGCTACGCCACTAGCGTGTGGCTAATGGTAGTGATGGCAAAATGAAGCTTTGAATGAAGCGTCGAAACACTTAGGAAATAGGTTCATTTCTCGAAGCTTCAGTTACAGCGACCTCTCCTGGCGAAGTGCAAGGCTGCAGTGGGTTTAACGTATCTTTGCCTTGAAACATATTCGATGCACACACACACTAAGACTGAATATCATTTGCAATTAAAGATTGATAATTGTGTGTATTGGGTTAATGAGAAGAGACTAGAGAGGGCCTTTTATCAGTTATTAAAGTATTAAAGTTGAAAAGCAATGATTAAAAGTACATCCATTCCAGGCTTTGAACCAGCTGCGCGGAGGACATCGCCGCATTCGGGCCGCCGGCTCTATCCACTGGGCTATCTATTCCTTAAACTATTGAACTGTTTTTATATTACTGATAATTGTCTTTTTGTTCAGAACTTCTCCACATTTCGAAGTGTTTCCCGAGCCAGAACGACCTATCTTTCTTCCTGGCTTGCTCTATAATGATACTACAATTCAAATGCAATACCAACAACAACTCAACAGCAACAACGCAAACTACGACAACAACCCACACATTGCGCATTGTTTAGAGCGGTCATAAAGTGTTGAAGCGCTCAAATTCGAAACAGTTTCCACCTGTCACCTGTCAGAATCGAGACGAGGCAGTGCATTGAATCGCGTGAATGGACCACGAACCAGTCAAGTGATTCATTCAGGAAATGACGTCATATGTCACGTGATTTGAAGAAAGCTTCGAAGCACTGATTCTATGGAATAGGAAGTCCAGGGTTGAAGCTCCGTTCGAAGCTTCAGTGTCAAACTGCCATCACTAGCTAATGGCGTCCGCTAGCTTCTTTAACACAGGCTGTTGCTCCCTGAATAATGTAGGGCTCTACTATGTTACTATGTGTAATGAGTCCCGTGCACTAGTCTGGCTTACATTTCAAGTTTATTCTGTTTGTATAAATATGTGAAATGCTGGTCTGAGGTCATAATTGTTCATATTATGTAAATGCTAAAGCGCTAATGCTATGCTAATATTGTGCCCGTACAACATAGCCATGTTAAAGTGAGTACAGTCGACCGGGTTGTGTGTGTTATCTGTTATCACTGTATTATATACTGTAAATGAAAAAGGCTTTAATCCTTCATGAAAGTCATAATATGGCATGTGGATTTATGTCCATTTTTGATTAGAGACAAATATGTCATACGGTTATTTTGATTTGCTAAATGTATGATTACATTCTCAGTTAGCTTCAGGCCTCACTGAGGCGAAGTATTGAGGTAGAAAGCTGGTGAAGCCATTTCCTGCCATCATTATATTCTGTTTGCACAGATAATAAACCTGGTTGGCAAGAAGGAAGTTGTTTTCATTCAACACAACGCAGAGATACATCTGGCGTCAATCCAGACCGGTTACACAAAGAATTATTAAATAAATAGAGAAAACAGATATAATTTGTAAGTGAATTTATTAATGTGTTTAATACATTCTGAATTCTAGAACGACCACACAAACGGCAGCAACTTTCCCTCTGCTTCATTCTTTTCTCCTGATCAACAGGCTTATTATCTGATTACCAGCTCTGCACAGCGGACTTGTAACACTAGCAGCAGTGGAGATGGAGCATCAGAACCTGGAGGCTTCTACTCTTCTGAAGAAGAATACAGCAAGAAGGATCCATTTGAAGATAGGTACATGTAAATATTACAGTAATAGTGTACTTGCATTGTGTGGGTGCAAGGGTGCAACTTTGGTTTGAGAAGTGGGGGGGACACAAAACAGGGGGTCCTCCGCAATGAAACATTTTCTCAATTTTATTCCATTTCCTGCCTTTCTACAAATATATTAGGGACTATAGTGTTAACAAATCCAAGAAAAATGTGTAGTGTATATAATGAGTGTGCACACTTATCTAGTATCCTATCCATGTGAACCTGTTTTATTTGTGATGACCTCACATCCTCTAGGGGGGGGTACTAGTATATATTTCAATCATCAAAAATCCATTAGAATATGCTCACAAGCAATAACACATATTTGATCAACTCCTCTCTCCTATCTTTATCTTACCTAGTCTGCATTCTTTCTTTTTATTTATGCATATTTGACTAATCACTCCCCTTTCAAACTGTGTTTTTTATTTTGTACTGACCTATTGCACACAGTGGAATGATTTATTAACTCATTTTATATACAACTAATATTACATAGATGTAAATATTTGTTTACAAAGATGACCAAACCGTTTGAGACCCACTGAGATAACTTAGACTAAAGTTTACAATCTAATAGTCCTTTACCTCCCTGAGCTGACGTTATCTCTCTCAGTCCCACAGGAGAGAGCTCTCCCTCTCCCTATTGTTGAAACAGCTTCTAATCTCCGTTAGCTCCGAGCTAGCACCAAATACTAACAACGTCTCTCTTTCTATCTCTCACATGCTCCTCCTCCTCCTCCTCCTCCTCGAGAGAATTTTATTTTGAGTTGTGCATTGTTATTTGTGCTTGAGAAACATTCCACTTGAACTTTATTTTAACAAACTTAGTAGTAATTATTGTCCTATATTTTTTTTCAGATTTCACAGCTGCCTGGGCCTAGCAGCAACAAGAACCTCCATCTGTCCCACCCCCCAGGTCAAGATCTACCGTGGCTCAAGGGCCTTCACCAGAGCCATCACCACCAAGGACCAGAGGACCATCATCACTACAGTGGCCGCCATCTCCATCTGCCACAACATTAAGATACACCTCGGTACAATGGCCTCCTCCACAGCCATCACGATCAACCCAGCCAGCAAAGAAGTCTCGCCTATCAGACGTACCTCCCACACGGCCACCAGCATCAACCTGGGACAATCACACCTACCTCCCTCCGACACAGCCACCAGCAGCCCATGCACCATCACCTACACAGCAGCCAGACCCCCTGTCCTGGAAGACAGACAAAGACCATTACACTGCTCCCTACATTTATAATGAATAGTTGGTTGAAAAAGTTCTGATATTGTAAATATTGAGATTTTACAGTTTCTTATGTTAACATAAATTGTTGGTTGAAAAAAATAAATTCTAATGCTCAATTTGTATTTGTACACATCACATGAACCTTGGTATGTAATATGAAGTCATGAATCAGTCCTGATGTAACTTTTCTGTGGTGAAAGCAGAGGGATGGAACTATTTTACACATGAATAACATTTCATCTATATAGGCCTATAGCAGGGCTGGACTGGGACAGCAAATCGGCCCTGGCATTTAGACCCAGACCGGCCCAAATCCATAAAACAAACGAATAGTAGCGGTTCCTGACAAGAAGAATAACTCAGTATAATTTAAAAAAACGCTATTATTATCCTTTTACGTACCAGGGGCAAACTAAACTAATACATACCACAAGTATGTGTAACTATCAATCATTAGAAATTAGACCTTCAAACCCTCTCACAAAGCGAACAGTGACCGAGCACTAATAGGGGGGTCTGGGCGGGTATGCCCCGCCCAGAAGAAAAGTTTAAAAAATAACCCCTTAAATGATGACTTCTAGTGAATTTAGGGGGGGGGGACCCTATAGTGCCCTGCCTCCCCTTTCTATGACAACACAATAGAGATAGGACCAGATGAGTGTACAGGATGAGTCGACGGCATCTTTTCTTGGGCTTGTTTCTCCCACAGATTGACCCTCTGATATGACTCCCTGATAAACACTGCTATGTCATTGATTAGGTTGAAAAGTGTTCCACATTCGATGACAGTTTGAGTAGTTTCAGCCAGGACAAGATTAAGAACATGAGCATAGCACCACACATGGACATGAGTGCGTGACTGGGAGGTCATCAGTGCAGAAAATCCTTTGTACTGGCCTTGCATATTGGATGCTCCATCTGTTGCATTACCTATACACATGCCCTTGTCCAGTTTCAGATGCTCTAAGACAGAGGTGCCCAGTACGTCGACCGGGGGGGCAATGCTGGTAGACCGCGAGTCATTCATTAAAAAAAAAAAATAAAGCTCCGTTGAAATAGACAAAACAGGTTTTGATCCCTCCTCCCTTGGCCTCCCTGCCACTTAATTCAGGAGTTTACTTGATTGACAGAAAAAGCGACCTATCGCTTTCCAGTCTGTTAACCCAGAATGCAAAGCGATATAAAATCAGTCAAGTGCGGGAAAACTCAAATTAATGTAAACAAGAGACAAATAACAAAATGAGTGCGGGACCGAGCAAAAAGCTAAAAACATACCACTTCCACCCAGAATGGGAGGAAGAATATTTTTTTGTGATGTCACATTCAAACGTTATTTGCCTTATTTGTAAAGCAAGCGTCGCTCTGCCAAAGAAATGTAACGTGGAGAGGCATTATCGGAATGTTCACAAGGCATATGACAGCGACTTCCCTCCGAGTAGCGAGTTGAGAAAGAGAAAGGTGAGGGAACTTAAGTCACAATTAGCTGGACAGCAGTCACTTTTCTTAAAGCCGACATCCACCGCAAAGGCAGCCACTGAAGCATCTCTACGAGTGAGTCACGCTATAATCAAACACAAAAAATCCTTTCAAGATGGAGAGATGGTGAAAGAAGCCTTCGTAGAAGCAGCAGACGCCTTGTTTCGGGATTACACAAACAAAACAGAAATAGTAAACGCTATCAAGGCCGTCCAATTATCACGGAGCACAGTCACACGTCGCTGTGAAGTCATGGCTGAGGATTTGACCCAGCAACTCAGGAAGGACATAGAAGACTGCGAGTGTTTCTCACTCCAACTAGACGAGTCCACTGACGTGAGCGATACAGCACAATTGTGCGTTTTTATCCGGATGGTGTTCACAGACATGACGGCGAAAGAGGAACTGCTGACAATTCTGCCAATGAAGGAACACACTCGGGGCGAGGACATTTTTCGGACGTTTAAAAACTTTGTTGACAAAACTAAACTCCCCATGTCTAAGTTGAGTTCCATCACAACGGATGGTGCGCCTGCGATGGTGGGCCGGTGTAATGGCTTCATCGCAAAATGCAGAGAGGATGACACATTCCCTGACTTTCTGAATTATCACTGCATCATACACCAGCACGCACTTTGTGCTAAAATGCTGAACATGAAAGAGGTAATGGATGTGTCACTTAAAGTGGCCTGTTCTATTCGGGCAAGACCTCTTCAAAGACGGCTGTTTCGTGCATATCTGGAGGATGCCGACTGTGTTCACACTGACCTCTTACTACACACCGACGTAAGATGGCTGAGTAGGGGCAATTTTCTCGAGAGATTTCGAGTGCTTCTACCGGAGATAAAGGCATTTCTCCATGGCACCAAGCTCGCGGAGTACGCACGTCTAGATGACGAGGAGTGGCTGTTAGATTTGGCGTTTTTAACAGACATTACACACATGTTAAATGAGCTGAACTTGGAGCTACAAGGGAAAGACAGAACTGTGGTTGACATGATCAGCTCAGTTAATGCCTTCAAACGAAGACTGCATCTGCTGTGTTCAAAGCTGCAGCGCAAAGATTTGGCCAACTTCAAAAACATCGCCTCTGAGCTGGAGAAGCAAGGGAAGGACAGCGCGCTCCTTGACAGTGCGCGCTACACAGAGCAAGTCAATAACATTACATCTGACTTCGAGAAACGCTTCCGAGACTTCGCTTTGCTCGAGCCAATCGCCACATTCATGTGCTATCCATTTAGTGAAGACCATGATATTGATTCGCTGGCCCAAAACATCGGAGCAGTGTTTCATCTGAACCCGTCTGCGCTGGAGGATGAGATGTTGTCGCTGCAGGCCGACATCCAGTTGAAGGCGCGTGCCCATGCTGGACAGTTTTGGAACTTATTCAGGGCTGAAAAGTATCCAAACGTCAGAAAATGTGCCACCTCACTGACCTCACTCTTCGGCTCGACTTATTTATGCGAGTCAGCCTTCTCCCAAATGAAGATAGTGAAGTCGAAATACCGTTCCACCTTAACTGATGAACATTTGGAGGCCTGCCTGAGACTAGCCATCAGCAGTTACTGTCCTGATTATGCAACATTGACGGACTCCATTCAGTGCAAGTCATCAGAATATGGTAGGGAGCCACTTAAATATATTGAATTGTGTTTTGCAGCATTATATCAGGACCATGGAGAGAGGTTTCTTACACTGCTTGTTTTTATGTGTTTCTTAACAGGGAAATGAAGGGACAGTCAGCAAGAGAAAGAGAGAGAGAGAGAGAGAGAGAAAGAGAGAGAGAGAGAGAGAGAGAGAGAGAGAGAGAGAGTTAACATGCCTATATTGGACCTATGTATATATCATTATAACTTTGAGAGACTGTTCATAGGACCCATTTGAGTCTGGTGTCTAAGTTGAGTGTTCTACTCGTTTATTGTATTCCTTGTACTTATATTTGTGTTTTATGTTTAAGATTTCAGGACATGGAGAGTGGTTTCTTAGCCTGCTTGTTATGTGTTTCTTAACAGAGAGAGAGAGAAATAGAGAGAGGTTAACATGCCATTTTAGTTTTATGTATTCATGTATTTGTTTCTGTTCAAGAACCCAAATAGAGTTGTTGTAGTTATCCCATGTATACATAAAACGTGTTATTCAGCCCCTTGCAATTTGGGATTTTATTTTTGGTTGGTAGACCTCGGTGAGCTAGTCATTTAAAAAGTAGCCCACCGGCCCAAAAAGTGTGGGCACCCCTGCTCTAAGACCTCTGAGAGCAAGTTCACAAAGTATTGTCCGGTGGATGCATGGCACTTCCCTAAAGCCACAAGCCTCTCTTGCACAGTCTCATTGACATATCTTAAGATGACTGAACACTGATCCTGAGAAGTTATGTCTTGTGTTGTGTCCAGCTGAACAGAAAACATTCCGGCCTTCTGGACATCACTGGAGATACTTTCTTTGATTAGACTACCAACAGTTTATATTATGGAGTTAACAGTAGTTTTGGAGAGTAGGGTGATGAGAGACCCTCTACCTTTAGTTCCACTGGATTGGTGCAATTTCTTGCTCTTCTCTACGCAATCATCCAGATGCTCTTTTAAGCAGACATCATACTTTCCTAATAAAAGGATGAGCTCCAAAAAGTTACCGTGGTCCACGGTGTTGTCAGCTAGCATATGCTCCCTCATTCTCCACCTGCCTGTAGCTTAGCCCCCTCTTCCCAAGCACTTTCACCACACGCTCCAAAACCTGACGTCTCTTTCGGACTTGTTCCCTATGAGCAAACATCTGACTGCCAGCAAACATGCGATGTCTGCTTCAGAGCACCGTAAGAAAAAAGCTTCAGCACAGGTTGAATGTGTAATGCTCTTTTCGTGCTCCTCTGTACGCTGGTGTGCGTGCCTCCAATCCGACATTCCAGTTATAAATGTGCCAGTGTCAGTCCTCTTCCCAAATGCCAGACATACAAAACAAAACAACATATGACGTCCCTTGCAATATATAAGCCACTTTCTGCTGGTGCCATCTTTACAGGTGAATACCTTCTGCACAACTGTATTTCTGTTGTTGTGAGTGCTGTTCTAAAAACATATGTAACATAGATGGCTCGGGGCAGGCAAAGTAATCTATGTCCTCCTGCTCTTTGCTCTCCTCACTCTCGCTGACACTCTCCTCCTCTGGGGATGCTACCTGGCTCAACACAATGATACAGAATGAATGGATTCCCTGATAGAGGTCCATACAAATAGGCATTGACATAACAATACCACACAGTTAATGGTCAAAACTACATGTGTGCCTCCATTTTTTTATCTATTTCTATATTATTCATTCTATATATTGTCAATGAAAACTACCACAAAAAGCTGACTATAAACATTTTGTTCAGGTCCCAAAAGACCACTGTTGCCCTTATAACCAAATAAGTAAATAAACAAAACAAAACAAGCTGCCAGCTGACAGTAATTGTTCATGAATGGTGTTTAACTTTCAATGAGACAACGTATCAGAGTCCCATTAAGCTATATTTTAACTTGCCAGGGGAAACCTAAAAAAGCCAGCTTACTAGCTTGTAGGCTAACGAATGTTTCTCTTATAATATTTGTCTTATTAGTGCTTCATCAAAGGGATGTTAATGGGTTCCAGAACTACAGAGTATCATAACCTTAGTAATAATCTTTTCCTAATTTTCTTAGCTTCTGCTTACCGCGAGTTCTCCTCCCTCTCCCCACTCGCACTGATCTCTCTCCCTCTCATCATCTTCCTCACCACCAATATCGGCCACGGGTTAGAAGAAGATGGACCTGCACCTGTACTAAACATGTTGGTTATTTTGACAGAAGCGGCAGCATCAGCACGAAGGGCCTGCTTTTTTCTTGCCCGCAATAATTCTGCTCCCCCTTTTCGCTTGGCCTTCGCCTTCTCCATTTCTAACTCGAACTTTTTTTTTTCTCGAAAAGAAAGGCAGTTTGGCTTCAACGGCCGGCTCACCTCCTGGGGGCGTGATTTAATGATGCACACCGAGCGGCCCAAAGGGGGAGGTGATTAAAGATTTCATTGGGCCGGCCCAGTGTCAATTACTAAAAACATTTAAACAGAGGGCCAATCTTCCCGTCTTATGGGCCGGGACTTCAGAAAAAAAAAAAAATGACGTGTCGGCCCAAAAGGCACGTCGGCCCACCAGGGAAATGCCCGGTGGGCCAGATGGCCAGTCCAGCCCTGGCCTATAGTGTAATTCATATAATTATTTCACTACTTTTGTAAACCAAATCTAAAACGCCCCAAAAAATAGATGAGATGAGTAAATGTGTTTTCACAAGAGTTTTGAGGTTTTCCAAAAATCAGATTTCTTCTTTTCAGCTAAGTATCTCATAAGACAGTGCTCTAAGGTGAGTGACTTGCATCTCTAGCAAGACCAGAGAGTGTCCTGAATATTTTTGATAAGTAACATATGGGGTGCCATGTTATAAGAAGTACATTTAAAAGGTGATTTAAGGAGACGTCTACATATCGAGAAAATATCCTTATACTCCAGAGGGTTAAGGAAAAGGGTAAGGCAATTGTATTTTTTATATATATATATATTTTATATTATATATATATAATATATATATATAATATATATATTAGCAAAGCCTAAAAATGTCAGGAACTTTTCATCTACAGATTGCTTTGGTCTGGCTTTACTCATCACTGATTGGTTACAGACACTTTAAACCTAGTGGCTATGGAAATCAGAAGGAGGGGCTCATTATCATATAAAAAAACGCACGTTTTTCGCGCGTAAACGGCGAGTTTTCCGCGCGAATATACGCGCGTGTCTAGAGGCGCGAAAAACGGGCGTTTTACGCGCGAAAAACGGGCGAATAGTGGCACTTTAGGCTTTCCATAAACTATCTTAGATATACGCGTGAATAACGTACGTGTGGATAAGCGTGTTAATAACGTAGGCCTACGTCTCGCCTCCGTTAGCATTGTATAGTATCTGGTACGGGTATTAATAAGAGTTGTGTCTAGCAGCTCTCTCTCTCTCTGCTCGGGAACAGCTAATTGCTGCAGGGCGATCAGCTGTCCCTCCCTCCCTCAAGGTGTGTGTGGGTGTCAGTGGCGCCAGCAGGGGGGGGGGGCAGGGGGGGCCATGGCCACCCTGATATATTTGTTGGCCCCCCCACTGGCCCCCCCACCACACACACCGCCTCGCCAGTCACGTATGCGCAGTAGTTGATCTGATATTTAACAGCAAATACACAGCCAGCGAGGCGCTTGATTTGAGCTTCCAACGCTCATACTGCAGCCCCTCCCTCTCCCTCTGCTACCATGGTAACACTCTGATACTCGGAGCACCACTCTGAGATTCGCACAGACAGCAGCAGGTTGCAGCAAAACGTTTCTTTCTACTGACTGGACTGGAGTTGACAAAAATCCACCAGACTTCTAGAAGGTAAGTCATATTCGTTCGTTGTCTATTAAGCCCCACAACACTTTAGGCTTTAGTGTGTTAGCTTTAGGTAGCAAAAAACGGAGATATGCTTACCTTTAGCTGTTATTCTGATAAAAAATTGTGTTCAATGGCATTAAAACGAGAAAAACGAAAATTATTATTATTTTTATTAAATTAGAAACATTATTGATTACATCAATGCAAATGTGAAACAAACACATTTTTGACCAAAAACATAAAGCCAACACAGGTGATATGATTAGGCCAATGGCCAGCACCCATTCGATTTTTGACCTACCCATAGGATAAATTACTTTGACACTTGAGTGACTTCCTGTTAGCTAGAGCACCAAATTATTTGCTAACAGCAAAGTGAAAGATGGATCGTTTTTTAGTCCTTAAACGTCCACGTGTGGACACTCAATCAAAACCACCTGAAAGCGAGAGGGATTCTGCACATAATAGCCTAGCATCGTGAGTAGCCTACAAGTAGCTTCTCTGGTCTCTGTGTTTCATTCAAGGTGTGTGTGTGTGTGTGTGTGTGTGTGTGTGTGTGTGTGTGTGTGTGTGTGTGTGTGTGTGTGTGTGTGTGTGTGTGGAGCCATTTTGTGTGCATGCGTGCGAGAGAGAGAGAGCCTCGCGCACCGGTGGGTATCTACCGGAGATCGTTGTGGTTAGGATCTGGTGCTAGCTAGCCAAGCTAACGGATATAAGGAGCTTTTTCAACAACAAGGTGGAGGGAGAACTCTCTCCTGTCAGACTGAGAGTCTCAGATAACCTCAGCTCAGGTGAAGTAAAGGACTCTCAGTGTTAAGATTGTTAACTTTAGTCTAGTTATCTCAGTGGGTCTCAAACGGTTTGTTTTAAAAGGGGAGTGATTTGTAAAATATCTATAAAGAAATAGAAAATCTGTTTACAGTTCTGTGTCATATGGATGTTGAGAGATGTATCCATAGATCTCTTAATATTGCTCTCAAAGTGCACCAGATTGATGCTTTTAACTTCAATATTTAAAAAAATCTTCCCGGGGGAAACATGCCCCCGGACCCCACTAGAGGAGGTGAGGACCCCCCTAGAGGAGGTGAGGTCCACCCCCCACTTGTAAAAATAGCACTTTACCCCTGCTTACACCTACAGTGGGGCAAAAAAGTATTTAGTCAGCCACCAATTGTGCAAGTTCTCCCACTTAAAAAGATGAGAGAGGCCTGTAATTTTCATCCTAGGTACACTTCAACTATGAGAGACAGAACGGGGGGAAAGAATCCAGGAAATCACATTGTAGGATTTTTAATGAATTCATTTGGTCACCTACAAACAAACAAGATTTCTGGCTCTCACAGACCTGTAACTTCTTCTTTAAGAGCCTCCTCTGTCCTCCACTCGTTAACTGTATTAATGGCACCTGTTTGAACTCGTTATCAGTATAAAAGACACCTGTCCACAACCTCAAACAGTCACACTCCAAACTCCACTATGGCCAAGACCAAAGAGCTGTCAAAGGACACCAGAAACACAATTGTAGACCTGCACCAGGCTGGGAAGACTGAATCTGCAATAGGTAAGCAGCTTGGTGTGAAGAAATCAACTGTGCGAGCAATTATTAGAAACTGGAAGACATACAAGACCACTGATAATCTCCCTCGATCTGGGGCTCCACGCAAGATCTCACCCCGTGGGGTCAAAATGATCACAAGAACGGTGAGCAAAGATCCCAGAACCACACGGGGGGACCTAGTCAATGACCTGCAGAGAGCTGGGACCAAAGTAACAAAGGCTACCATCAGTAACACACTACGCCGTCAGGGACTCAAATCCTGCAGTGCCGGACGTGTCCCCCTGCTTAAGCCAGTACATGTCCAGGCCCGTCTGAAGTTTGCTAGATAGCATTTAGATGATCCAGAAGAGGATTGGGAGAATGTCATATGGTCAGATGAAACCAAAATAGAACTTTTTGGTAAAAAAACACTAGACGTGTTTGGAGGAGAAAGAATGCTGAGTTCCATCCAAAGAACACCATACCTACTGTGAAACATGGGGGTGGAAACATCATGCTTTGGAGCTGCTTTTCTGCAAAGGGACCAGGACGACTGATCCGTGTAAAGGAAAGAATGAATGGGGCCATGTATCGTGAGATTTTGAGTGACAACCTCCTTCCATCAGCAAGGGCATTGAAGATGAAACGTGGCTGGGTCTTTCAGCATGACAATGATCCCAAACACACCGCCCGGGCAACGAAGGAGTGGCTTCGTAAGAAGCATTTCAAGGTCCTGGAGTGGCCTAGCCAGTCTCCAGATCTCAACCCCATAGAAAATCTTTAGAGGGAGTTGAAAGTCCGTGTTGCCCAGCGACAGCCCCAAAACATCACTGCTCTAGAGGAGATCTGCATGGAGGAATGGGCCAAAATACCAGCAACAGTGAAAACCTTGTGAAGACTTACAGAAAACGTTTGACCTCTGTCATTGCCAACAAAGGGTATATAACAAAGTATTGAGATGAACTTTTGTTATTGACCAAATACTTATTTTCCACCATAATTTGCAAATAAACTCTTTAAAAATCAGACAGTGATTTTCTGGATTTTTTTTTCTCATTTTGTCTCTCATAGTTGAGGTATACCTAGGATGAAAATTACAAGCCTCTCTCATCTTTTTAAGTGGGAGAACTTGCACAATTGGTGGCTGACTAAATACTTTTTTGCCCCACTGTATATGCCGTGAGCTGATAATCGAGCCTTCATTGTAACAGTCGCGGGTACACTGTGTGTGCGTGTGGGGAGTGTTGCAGTAGAAAATTCAACTGTAGCGCTGGTGCATTAATGGGAAACCCTTAATGTTTGAGCACCCTCTATGAAACGTCAAGCTACCCCACAGCACCCCCTAGAGAAAATCTCTGGCGCCGCCACTGTTTGGCAGCTATCCTAGTTAGCGTTAGTTTAGCTTGCTAAGCTAACATTAGCTGATGTCGGTATGCTGGGCTGGTGTAATGCGTCGGCTACTAATGTCAATTTGCAGAAAATGAAGAGAAAGTCAACAGACATCTCTTCTTATTTTAAGAAGAAGATGAGTAAAGGAGACACAGAGCTGACAGGGGAGCAGCAGCATAGGGCTAGTGAGGAGATGGCCACGCATGCTAGAAAGTACATGTGGAACTCTGTGTTGTAAAAGTGAAACTAAAACCTAAGTACAGTTTTATTAATGTGATTGTGACCTTTGTAATCATTTAAGTCTTCTACACACTTTAGATCTGCAGCTCCTTCAAAATGAAACGAGAATCTATGCAGTTTTTCCTCTTCTGTGTTCTGAGGTTATGAGCCGACCATTAGTCAAGTTTGTTTTCATAATGCTCTGTATGCTAATTAAAAAAAAGGGTAACCAGTTTGTTTATAAAGTATAAATATACATTTTCAAAATAAATGGAATACAAGCTATATGTATTACTCTCACTACAGAGGCCTAATCTAAAAAAAATAGAAATATGTCTCGTCACCTATTTTCTGTCTAACACTAAAAGGTGGTGTTTTATATCATTTATAATGTTTTGAATTTGCTATAAAGGTCAATAATAGATGGTGTTTTTGTGTTCAATCACAGAATGTATTTACCATTTTATACCCCTTGTGTTTTTGGGTCATGTTTTAAAACTTGATTTAATAAAGTCATGTCAATCATCTTTGATCCCAGTGCGACACAAACAGCTTTGTTCTAAAACTATTTATAACCTAGCGACAGAATATAACTGAAGAACATGTTGTGTCTTGTATGTGTTGAGAATGCTGAACATTTTGTGCCTTACAATAAAGGAACTTATTTAAATTAAGCTGTATTTGTCTTTTTAAAAGGAAAGAACAACTAGCATATATAAAAACAAAACAATAAATCACCAACACATGTATACATAACACAAAACAAGGTTCTTTTAAATGTTGTTTGAAGTCAAATGTTAACTATCCGTATTATATTCACTTCAGATGAAAAGTATCAGAAAATGTAAAATAAGAAACCAAAGTATATCAGTAGGTGATTCTCTTTGCCATTGTTTTCATCTAGTCTAAACTTTTACAACAATTACATTCTTGGTTTTGGTGGGCCACCCCAAGATTTTCAGTGGTCCCATTTGGCCACCCCTATGAACAATTTCTGGAGGCGCCACTGGTGTGTGTGTCTGTGTGTCTCATTCACTGTCCCTCAGGTTGTACCGGTTGCACCGGTATGAGGCGCAGTGAGAACCACGCGCCTGTCAGACTAGCGAATGGGCACATTTCAATTTCAGGAGAATATTGAAGATGTGATTGGTTGTTCCACTCTCTGTTTCTCAACAAAAAGGCAGCGAAATGTGCTAAAATCACTGATTTATTCAGAACCCCCGTATGGTATAGAATGACGAAGCAGAAAGTAAGTGAGCGAACATTATGGCAAGGCAAGGCAATTTGATTTATATAGCACTTTTCAGCACGTGGCGATTCAAAGTGCTCTACAGATTAAAAGCAAAAGACATTTAAGAACAAATACATTATTAAAAAGGCATTTAAAAACAGGCATAATAAGCAAAGGTAATGAAATAAAATAAATAAAAGAACACAGCAGGTACAGAATACATGACTAAAAAGGCATACTGTAGTGTGAGTATGGGCAGCTCAATTTAAAGCAGCGGCAAATAGGTGCGTTTTTAGTTTTAAAAATAGGAAGTGTTTCGGCGGACGTGCACGATTTAGGCAGTTTGTTCCAGATTGTTGGGGCATAATACCCTTAAAACCTGTTAAGCCCGATTGCCCCCGCCGCGGCGGTGCAGATGCAACATCTTACAAGAAACAGTGTCTGTTGGCTTGTTAACATTTAACAAACTATGAATCTGTCATACCCAGTTAACGGGAAGAAACTTGGCTAACTGACAATATTAACAATTTTTACCTAAACAGAATTCCAACACCTAGCTCTAAATCACCACTTAGCAAAACGTGCTAACACGGCTAACGGCTATTTAGGGGCTAATGCCTACTTAGGGGCTAACGGCTTAGCATGGTTAGCAGTCCGGTGTGTCAGCTTTAGGGCATGTATATGTGTGTGCGTCATTCTAAGTGATACAGATTGGCTATATGCTCTAGTTACCTGGCTAATTGTTATGCAGACTGACATCATCGGACTTTCCCAGTGCCCCATGTAGCAGTGATTATTATGATAAGGATAGGTATCCTTTGACTTGAGAAGTCGATACTACTTGGTACCAGGTTATTTCGGTAGGTACCCAGCCCTATATATACATATACATTGAAGAGAGCAATGGTGTCATTTACATTTTCAGATGCAGAAAGGTATATTGGCTATTTGTTGCTCTGCTATAAAAAAGATTGGCATCATCCCTCAAAAAAACATAATCTGTTGACCCGTAGAATATTTACTATTTGTGTTTATAGAAATACATTTTTGCATTGTATAAGTGTTTTTTGTGTTGCTACGTGTATACAGTTTGTTGGAGGCGCGTTTGCAGTGCGGCCAGTTTCTTTGTTTCGGCTCGTTGTGGGAAGGAAATATTAGATCGTTGTTTGGGGACTGATTTGATTACTTTGGGAGGCTTTGATTAGTTTGAAATTATGTTTCGGGAGAGTGGTTGCTAGTTGTTCTTGGGCGTGGTCAGCTGGTTGTTTGTTGGTGCGTTGCAGGTGGAGCAGTGCGGAGCGGTGCAGAGTTTTCCCTGGCAGGTTAAGCGGCAGTTCCCTTGGGATTGTTGAGCGGGGTGTGTAGTGTTGCGGAGAAAGTGGTTGAAGCTTCGGCTTGGGAGCATGGCCGTGGTCTCAGTAGTGTTGCTAGCTTGCTAGTCGCTTTGCTGGGCCAGCGGTCTCCAGTGCATAAATACCCACCACGAGTAACTGCATGAAGACTAGGGAGGAGATTAGTCAGTGGGAGGGTGATAGTTAGTGGGGAAACTCCAATCAAAAAGTTAGTGTTGGTCCACGTTGGACGCATAATAAACGCTGTGGTGTTTGTCCGGTTTGTTTTTGTTTGTTTTTCCTTATTTCTGCGTCAAGGTCCGGTGAGGGGTCGTTGTAGCTGAGTATGGCTGAGGTAGAGGCATTTATTAAAGCTCCTTCTCAGGAGTCGCTTGGCACTTTTTCGAGAGAGCAGCTGCTCTTGATTGCTGAGCATTTCTCTGTGTGTATTGTCGGTGATAAAAGGGCGAAAGAGAGCATAAAAGACTCTATAGTGTCGACATTAAGTGAGACAGGAGTGTTTGCTGCAAAGGAAGAGGGGGTTTTGTTAAAACCTCTTGTTCAGGCTAGTTCACTGTCCTTTGAGCAGCAGAAGGAGATGTTGTTGTTGCAGTTGAGTCATGACAAAATGAGGTATGAGATGGAGTTTGAAAAGGAGATCGCAGTGGAGCGTATGCGACAAGAGACTGAGAAAGCCAAGATAGAGTTGGAGGGACATCGTCTGTCTATTCTCAGAGATGGCGCGTTGTCCGGTGAGGGGCTGGGTGAACAGGTGCCCAGGTCTCCTCATCGCTTTGATATTAATAACCTGCGCTTGCTGCCTCACTTTAATGAAAGTGATCCCGACACGTTTTTTTTGTTATTTGAACGTGTAGCTAGGGCTAGAGATTGGCCTGATGCAGACTGCGCTCTGATGCTTCAGTGTGTTCTCACAGGGAGAGCACAGTCTGCATATTCCTCGTTATGTCTGGAAGATAGCTCTAGCTACAGTAAAATAAAATCGGCGGTGCTTAGAGCATATGAACTTGTGCCAGAGGCCTATAGACAGCGTTTTAGGTCCTTTGAGCAAAAACGAGATCAAACATATGTGGAGATGGCGAGGGATTTGTCTGTTCATTTTAAGCGTTGGTTAACTGCTCTGGAGATCACTTCTTTTGACGATTTGTGTGAACTCATGATTTTGGAACAGTTCAAGAATATTCTTCCTGACAGGATTGCTACTTACGTAACAGAACACAGGGTCACTTCTGCGGCTCAAGCTGCTGTGGCAGCTGATGAGTTGGTGTTGCTTCATAAGAGCAGGTTCGGAGGGCGCTCTGGGGCCCTAACTGTTTGTGAGGGAAATGGAAGGGATGTTGGGATGGATCCAAGGAAATTGAGTTTGGAAAAATCTGATGTGGATAAAAGAAACGATACTTGCAACTACTGTCGGGAAAAGGGCCATTGGAAGGGAGAGTGTCCTGTGCTCAGAGCAAAATCCAAGGGAGGAGGGTTTTTTGTTAAACCGATTGCATTGGCCGCTCCGGTGAAAAACTGCTGTGTTGCCGATGTGCTTACAGCCCACTTATGTGGATCAGATGTTTTGGCATCGTATGCCCCTTTTATAAGAGACGGCTCTGTGTCATTGGTAGGTAGCGATGTCAGAGTTCCAGTTAAAATCTTGCGGGACACAGGGGCTTTTGACTCCTTTATTGTGGATTCTGTGTTGCCTTTGTCTGAGGAAAGTGATACTGGTGACACGGTTCTGAGTCGGGGGATGGGATTAAAGGTTCTCCCTATTCCTGTTCACAAGATGTATATCGACTGTGATCTTGTTAAGGGTGAAGTAGCTATTGGTGTACGTCCAGCTTTGCCAATCGAGGGGATACATTTCATTCTGGGCAACGGTTTGGCAGGTAGCAGAGTCTGGACTGATGTTTCCCCAGCGGTTTCAGTCACAGGCGGTCTGGTTGAGGCGGGGTCTGAGGAGAGCTCTGCAGTGGGGTTAGACGTTACGTCCTCTTGTGTGATCACTCGTGCTATGGCCAAAACAGATCATGACTGGTCACCAGATGGAAAGTCTGGTGAGGCGGTGGAGGTTCCATCTTTGTCTGAGTTTTCGGTATTACTTGCACACAATGAGGTTTTAGACGAACAACGTCAGGATTCTTCGTTGAAGGAAATTTTCGACCGTGTTGTGCCGGTTGCAGAGCTGGAAAATGCTTCAAGTGGATACTTGTTGCATAATGGCTTGTTGTTTAGAAAATGGGTTCCTGTGGCTGATGGTGGTGTGGTGAAATTTTTTTTCCAGCTGGTGGTGCCAACTAAGTTTCGTCCTCTTGTCCTGAAAGTCGCACATGATGAGTGTGGACACTTTGGTGTTCGGAAAACATACTTGAACATCCAGAAACACTACTTTTGGCCACGTCTGAAAAGAGATGTGTCGCAGTACATTAGAACATGCCACGTGTGTCAGTTAACAGGGAAACCAAACCAGCAGGTTAAACCAGCACCACTACAGCCGATACAAGTGGTAAGTGAGCCGTTTACACACCTCATTGTGGATTGTGTGGGACCATTACCGTGTTCAAGGTCTGGTTGCAAATATCTGCTGACAGTGATGTGTCAAACCACTAGGTATCCAGCTGCTTATCCTTTGAGGTCGATTACCACTAAAGCGGTGGTTAAGGCTTTGTCGCAGTTTATTTCGATATTTGGTATTCCTAAGGTCATCCAGAGTGATCAAGGCTCCAATTTTTCGTCTCACATGTTTGGTCAGGTGTTGAAGCTTTTGAAAATTAAAAAGAACCAATCAACAGCGTACCACGCCCAAAGCCAAGGTGCCTTGGAAAGGTTTCACCAGACATTGAAATCCTTGTTACGTGCATACTGTACGGAACTAGATGGCGACTGGGAGGAGGGTCTTCCATGGTTAATGTTGGCTGCAAGGGAGGCGGTACATGAAGGTACGGGGTTTAGCCCTAATGAGTTGGTTTTCGGACATGCTGTACGGGGTCCCTTAGCAGTGCTGAAAGAGGGGTGTGTGGACACTGAGCCACCACAGAGTTTAGTTGATTACGTGAATGGATTCAGACATCGGTTGGTGGTAGCCTTGAGTATGGCACAGGAAAAGCTGTCAGTTTCTCAGCGTAAAATGAAGAAGTTGTATGACCGTGGTTCGGTACGACGGGAGTTTAATCCAGGTGACCAGGTTCTATCCCTTATGCCTATTGTTGGGTCCCCATTTCAGGCTAAGTATTCAGGTCCGTACACTGTCATTGAAAGAAGGTCTGACCTAAATTATGTTGTGGCAACACCAGAACGGAGGAAGACCAAACGCCTCTGTCATATAAATCTTCTGAAACCTTACCACTGGCGTGAGGTTAATACAGACACAGAGAGGACGAAGGACAGGGTGCATCCAGCTGTGGCTGTGACGTCACTTGGGTTGATGCATGAGGGAGATAGGGTGCCTGAACCTGATGATAGTTTGCTCTGTGGTCGTTTGAGAAATTCTGAATCCCTGGGTAATTTAGATGGGTTGTTTTCTCATTTGCCGGAATCGCGACGTGAGGAACTCTCAGTATTGGTACACAAGTATCTGTGTTTGTTTGGAGATACTCCTTCGCAAACTGACTGGGCTGAGCATGATATTGATGTTGGAGACGCTCGGCCAATTAAGCAACATTTTTATCGCATGCTCCATGGCACTAAGTAGGTGTTAGCTGGACCTTGATGTTTATTTATTACCTGTGTTACTGTTGGCTAAATCGTTCTCGCTCTGCCCATCTTTTTAAAGTGTGCTTCTCAGATATCTGTGTTGCTAAGGATGTGGCTGGTTGCTGAAGGTGGAGTTGCGGTAATAGGTGGTATGTTACCATTAGGGTTCGTGAAGATAGGGATATATATATATATATATATATATATATATATATATTTTTTTGGTTTGATGACTCTTTATCTGGGATGGGGTTGGCTTGTTATATCGGTGGTCCTGGGGACACCGATTTTAAGGGGGGGGTGTGACGACCCCTGCCTGTGTGTGTGTGTCTTTAAGGTTCTCTCCTGTGGCTGATCAGTGGGGATTGCGGACACCTGGCGGCTGTGACTGGAGGGTTAAAAGGGCCTTGACTGAGATCCACACGCTCTCTCTCCCCGCCGAGGACCGGACCTCGGAGAGCAGCCACGACGATTATTATTATTTGTTTTGCTTTGCCCTTTGGTTACTTTTGGCGCAATAAATACCTTTTTCATATACGTGCTGGTCCTTCCCACGCTTTTTGTTATGGCTAAGAGCCAGGCCATGACACTGGTTTCCATATGTTGTGTTTACCGAACGCAGCAGTTGTGGTCTGCCTCTGTCACCAGATTCGTCACACATTCACAAACATATTATTGGCGATTTCCAGGTCCACATCTCGTATCTACTGTGGCAAATATGATTGTATAAGTTAGCACTACATCAAAGCCGCCTAAAAAAAAAAGTTTGTCGAAAATATATCTTTTGCAAGATTGCGTCGAGCTGGATTAGATCTCGGTAGAGCAAAATGCTTTCAGCATTCACACCCAATATTCCATAGCAGAAATCTAATGCTGAGCAAACATGCATAGTGCATACAGTTATGTGATTGGCAGGTGTAAGTTTAATGAAACAAATGTGTCTGTCAGTGGGCCGTGTTGTTTCATTTTGTTTCAGGTTAACGCAGAGTTCAAGCGGATTACAACTATGCCTCTACGAGGTTCCTGTCACAGCTTGACCTACACTCCGCAAGTCTGCTGAGGGTGTTCTCGAAACAATCGAGGCAGCAGGGCAAGAAGTTAAAAGACATGGCTGCCATGATGACAGTAAGGACTTTTTAACTGTGTGTGTGTGTATAACATTTCCTTTTCGACATTAGGTCAGTCTAAAATCAATTACAATTGTAAATTATCCCAAAATGTGACTACTCCATACATGTAGGTTAAATTTGAGTTAAAATGTATATATTCTTTGTTTTAAACCTTAAGGAAGACATCGATGCTGGTAGGGAGTGCCTCATTAAAGGACTCTGCATCTAACTCAACGAGGATCCTGAGGATCTGGTGAAGGAGTACATGGTGAGTGTGTGCTAAAGTAGTAGGCCACATTAAAACAAAAAGTTAGTTTGAACTAGGGCTGAACGATATACCGTGTCATGGCGATAAGCGCATGCGCGATATTCACACCGCACGGACGTGCGGTTTTATTAAAAAAAAAAAAAAATGCTAACTTACTTTAGCACAGAATTCAAAATAAAGATACCCTTATTACTTATCGAAACTGCACATACAATATATCCGATTAAAGCTGAGACTCCACAGATTATTTAAGTATAGTATCTAAACGATCCGATCTCGCGACAGGGGAAGCAAACACAGACATCACAACACGTAGCTTTTACGGAGCTTTTACGGGAGATCGTCTCACCGTAGCTGTCAATCTGATCAAAAGACGTGTTCAATGGCATTAAAACGAGAAAAAACGAGGCTGAATCGGTTGATCCATAGGTTAATAATGTATCTGTGCCTTTGAAGCAATTGTTTATAATCCATAATTCCATTTTTATGTACAAATCAGAGCACAAAAGTTAGCTGCTAATGGTAGCCACCAGAGTGTATGCAGCTTCCGGTTTTGGCTATGCGTCACTCTCACTCCTTATTTGGTAATGTGTGTGTTAGACTGCCACATAGCCAAGACCGGAAGCAGCAGCCACTCTGGTGGCTATCATTAGCAGCTAACTTTTGCTCTGCGATTTTTACTAGTGCTGTCAAAATTATCGTGTTAACGGCGGTAATTAATTTTTTGAATTAATTGCGTTAAAATATTTAACGCATTTAACGCATGTGCAGAATGGCCCGCCCCATACGTGCCACCAGTGGCAGCGCCAGGGTATGGCTGGGGTAGGCTACAGTGACCCATACCAAGAAATGGCTTAGCCCCTCCGCAGGCCCGGTTCCAGAACAAAATGACTGAGGGTGCATCTGAGATTAGAGAGGGTGCAGTGGTAAAGTGCTATTTTTATAAGTGGGGAGTGGACCTAACACCTATAGGGGGTCCTCACCTCCTCTAGGGGGGGTCCTTACGTCCTCTAGGGGGGGTCCTCATCTCCTCTAGGGGGTCCGGGGGCATGCTCCCCCGGGAAGATTTTTTTTAAATGTTGAAGTTAAAAGCATCAATCTGGTGCACTTTGAGAGCAAAATGAAGAGATCTATGGATACCTCTCTCAACACCCAGATGAAACAGAACTGGAAACAGATTTACTTTTTCTTTATGGATATTTTACAAATCACTCCCCTTTTAAACAATTCTTGTTTTACTGTCATATAGTATTTCATTATTAGTGAGTGAGTTACTCAGATGAGTACCATTTAATTTAGTATTATTAAAACCATGTACATCATCACCTTGGTCCCATCATATACTCTGGGAAGAGAATTGACTGTGCTTGAAAACTGGTATCACATCATGATGTGAAGATGGCTTTGTGACGTGGAGAACATTTCAGCTGCAACATAAAGCAAACAGATATTGTTCTAAACTGTATTAAACTAAACAGGTATTATCTTGAACTGTATTGAAGTGAACATGTATTATTTGGGACTGTTTTAAAGTAATCCAATATATATAAACCTTCTCACATACACTCACTGACCCAGATATCAGCACACACACACACATACACTTCCCCCCACCAGCACATGCACATGTTCTTATTCAAGGTTCTTCCTGGGGCCAGTATAATCTCAAGCACCAATATCTCTGTGTACAATGTTTGATACTAATATCTCTGTGTACGATGTTTGATACTAATATCTCTGTGTACAATGTTTGATACTAATATCTCTGTGTACAATGTTTGATACTAATATCTCTGTGTACAATGTTTGATACTAATATCTCTGTGTACAATGTTTGATACTAATATCTCTGTGTACAATGTTTGATACTAATATCTCTGTGTACAATGTTTGATTGTTTGGGAAAGAATAGTTTGTGTGAAATCTTCCCTGGGAAAGTAAGTCATCAAGTCATGTGACTCGAGTCCACACCTCTGGTGAATAGTGCTGCAAGTTCGCCAGAATGTTGCTGTGAATGTGGCGCTGTAAGGCCTGCCGCTCAGTTTTACCAAGTAGGTCCCAAATATTAAAACATTATCGAGTGAAACATAGATATTATGGGAATAATAATCGTTTTCCTTGTTCCTGCACAGGAGTTTGGTGCAGTTCAACTGCAGAACAAGACAAAGTTGCTGCATGTGAGGTAACATCAGTGTAACACAGTTAAGCAAGGTTTGAGTTACAACAGCATGGACTGCAGTAATAAGCTGGCAAGTGCCATGTTTAGTGATTCGAACACTGCAAAGAAAATGCAATGTGGAAGAACAAAGGCTGAGATGATAACAGCCAATGTGCTTGGCCCCAAAACTGTTCAGGATATTCTAAAAGAGCTGTGTGTGGCTTCACTTTTTTAGTTACTCCACCGCCTCACCTGCTGCGACCTCGGTGGGAGGCACCGAGGTCGCAGCAGGTGAGGAGGTGGAGTAACTAAAAAAGTGAAGTCAAAAATGTTTTTTTCCCTCCCAGAGCTGTCAGCGCAGCGCCTCCCCAGATCTGGCGCCCTAGGTGAACATCTATTACGCCAGTGCTACCGGCCCTGAGTTCATATCATAGGTTCATATGCAACTCGCAAATATATTTCTCTCTCTTCTCTCTTCTCTCCTCTCTTTTCTCTTCTTCCTTCACTCTCTTCTCTCTCTCCCTCTCTCTCTCTCAATGTTGGTACGCAAATGCGCCTTTTTTCAAATGACACGGTGCTCTTTTTTTGGCGGAGGTGCACCTGCGCACCAGTTATGTGCAGCCCTGCATATATAGCATTTTCGGACCCGAGCTCGGTCCGTGGCTTAAGAGGATAATTAAACTAGTCTTAACAGGACGGGATGAAGA
This sequence comes from Pogonophryne albipinna, assembly GCA_028583405.1. Lineage (NCBI taxonomy): Eukaryota > Metazoa > Chordata > Actinopteri > Perciformes > Artedidraconidae > Pogonophryne > Pogonophryne albipinna. The sequence goes on from JAPTMU010000084.1 coordinate 511,051, forward strand.
CTATTTTCAGAAGAGAGGTGTGTTTCTGATGGGTTTCTTGATATTCTGATCATTGTTTGATAACCCAAATAAGATGTCTTTCTGGGGAAAGTAGAAAGGACCTAAATCCCCCAAGATTCTCATGAATCATCTTTAATACGCCTCACATGTAACTGCATCACAATTACGATAAATAGCTGACAGACAAACTCCCCTTGGGGGTGGGTGGGGGGTGGACTGATTAACTGGCAATTATGTAAACAAAAGATATAAAAACAAACAAATAAGCGAAGTGCTTCCCGGTTTTTAGAAAGGTGAATACATTATTAAAACAAAGGATGGTGCGCGGATTGATTTCCTGCCCAGCTGCTGCACAGACTGGATAAGTCACGCTGTTTGCAGGAGTCATCAGACAGCTTCCCGCAGAACACACGCGCACACACATACGCGCACACATACGCGCACACACCTACACACACACACCTACACACACACACACACCTACACACACACACGCTACACTCCCACTCTAGTGCAATAGTTCCAGTTAAAGCAGGTTTTCGGCTCCTCTGCACCGGCAGCATGGCTCTCAACGTCCCGGGTCTCATCGCCACCATCATCTTCTACCTGCTGGTGCTGGGAATCGGAATCTGGGCTTCAATCAAATCAAAACGGGATGGAAGCAGGGTCCGGGCGAACCACGCGGAAATGGCTCTGCTGGGGAACCGGGATATCAGCCTCTGGATGGGGATCTTCACCACCACCGGTCAGTGGCTCTCATCCTTACGAAACGATACGATAATATTTGAATGGTTAGAACAAACAACAAAGCTTTAACATAACAGCACAATCAGTGAGAGAAAACCTGCTCAGAGAGCCTTCAGCGTGCATTTAATGGGATTCAGCTCTGTCATCCATGGGGTCTTTTGTGTCTCTGCAGCCCATTGTGTGCCTCTCTGGGCTGCAGCTGCCTGATTCACTGGGGCTGCTATATAGTGTATTTTACTGGGTATGTTGTGAGGCTGGTTGCATTTCTTTAATATACTTCCCTTGCTGGCTGTCTCTTTGTGTACATGATGTTCCCATGTGTGTGTGCTGCAGCTTCCTAATATTCCTGTTTTATTCTCTTTGCTTTTTAATGTGTGTTTTTAAATGCCATCTTTGAATTGCCTTGTGTTGAAAGGTGCTAAATAAACACACTTGTTCTAATGTGTTGGATACAGGTTGGATAACTTGGGTATGCTCATAATCCAAAGAGGGCTGGGTCATGTTAATGAGCATGCAGACACCGATCAGGAAAATGCATTAATATATTAAAGAAATGTCTCTATGCTTTCTTTAAACACACAAAAGGACTCCATACGTGTCTATTACTTGATTTACTGTACACAATTAACTCTTTAACGTTGTGTTAGATTCTGGTGTATTATTGAGTTTAATTAATATTTAATATTTGTAATAGTATGACATGTAAAATTATTATTAATAATATTAATTATGTATTTTTGAATAAGCATAATAACATTGATTATTTGTATATAAAATACTATGCCTTAAAAAACAGAGTTACAGTGTCAGGTGTTTTACAGAATACAACCTGATACAGTTTGAGATACAAAAACAAATCATAACTCATTTCATAACGACAGATCTTAAGAAGTGCTGACACTAAACACAGAGATACAACTAAATAAAAAGCAAATAGGGGTTCTTCTATAGAAATGTTTTCACGTTGATAATAACGAAGATCTCCTGTAGGGCGACACATGCTGGTGAGGAACCGGTAATTATTCTCACGTTTTAAAGTAACAACTCTGAAATGAGAAACGACTCACAGCTGTGATCACGCTCTTTATTCACAACACAGACATGATCTGTACTCTAAGGATATTCACAAGGATTACTCTCTTTCAATATTTGTATTTTATTTTCAGGTGAGACAAAACAAGACACATAATAACAACCACCTAACAACAAACAACGACAACAACAGACAGACGGCAACAGTAGCAACCTATCAGTCACACACCACAACAACTCTAAATCTTGCCGTATGTGTGTCTAATATCTATCAGAATGTCTCTACTCCTGAGATAAGACACAATAACTTCAGAAGTGACTCTGCAGTGAGATATCAGGTCTTGTTTTTAGACATGCATCATCTTGTTAAGTAAGAAACTCTTATTTTGAGTTGTATCTCAGATGAAACACATATTGTTTTACATATTTATTAGAAAATCACCAGCTAACGTCAGAAAACAGAAAACTTTTGAGCATTTGCCGATTATATTGTAACACAACATCTCCTGATTCTGGTGAAATATAGTTCCTAATGAGTTCTCCAGATAATTACAAGATGTGATTTATCTAAATATCCCGTCTTATTTCGAGGAATCTTACCAAGCTAATGTTCACTTGTTCTATTGGCAGATGTTTGTACTTATTTCAAGTGAAAACAACTTGGTTCATTATTGTTTAACTTGTTTTTGGAGCAGCATTTTCTCCTGTGCACTTATGTTATATTTACGCCCACAGTTATAACCTATAACCCATTCTTCCTTCATGTTCGGTGCTATTGGGGACCAGTCTCTAACAAATGCATCCAAAGTGACCTTTTAACCCATATACTATAACTTTGTCCTCGGATCAGATTTAAACTACGAACATAGGCTTATTATTGGTGTTGCTCTGTATGCAGCACGACTCACAATCCTCCAGAAATGGTTGGATGAAGACCCGCCTAATCGTTTGTTATGGTTTCAAAAACTGATGTGAATCCTGCCATTGGAGCGGCTGCCACACAGCGAGGAACTCTGGAGGAGCTTGAAAGAGACTGGTCCCCAATTACAAGGATTACTAACATAATAATGTAAGTGTGTGTTCTGTGTGTGTGTGTGTGTGTGCAGCTACCTGGGTGGGCGGGACGTTCATCATCGGCACAGCGGAGACGGTCTACGATCCAAAGCTGGGGCTCATCTGGGCCGTGATGCCTCTGTCGGCAACGGTGGCTTTCATTGTTGGTTAGTGTCTTTATTTGAATGTTTCTTTGAACGTTCCCTATTCGGCTTTTATTCAGCCAAAAGTTAGTCACTGTTTTAATACATCTTGTAAAACCGTATCTTGCAGACTTTCGATTGAAGTATTAGTACCTATTCTGCTGTTTGCTCCCTTCCCTGTAGTGTGTTCTATAGGTTTGTGTGCATGTAAATGGTCTGCAAAGGCTAAAATCCCTGTTTCTCCTCCACAGGGAGTTTCTTTCTTAAAACTGTTGTTACAAAGTTTATTTTGGTTTGGATCAATTCTAAAAAAACTGACGCTGAAAGAGATATTTATTTATCTTGGATACAGTATGCCTGCTCTTAAGACAAATCGCTTTTCAAAATCATTCATCCCCTCTGCACTCAAACTTTTAAATTCTTGATTATTTATTTACTTATTTATTGTGATGCTATGAACTATTTATGGTTTGCATTGGATTGATCCACATCCAGGCTTTCTTCCTGTTTGTTCCGACCTGTGTTCATGACATAAGCTGCTCATAACCAATTGCCCCTTGCGGGATTAATAAAGTTGTTGATTGATTGATTGATTGATTGATAAGGTACATACAACTCAAACAAGCCAAACGTTAAGAAATGCTGGTCAGACCCAAAATAAGACCAAATGCACTGACATTACATCTTAGACGCTTTTATCAAAAGCGACTTACATACTCAATACTGTGGGCAATCCCCACAGGTGCAACTTGGGGTCAGGGACACAACGACATGCTGACTGCAGTCTGGTTTGAACCTGTGACCCCCTGAGCCGAGCACCAACGTACTAGCCCACTGCACCACACACCTCCCTAATATCTTCCACTTTGTCTGAATCTATGATCAACAACATGATCAATATCTCTTCAAAATGGACTCTATTGTTCCTTAATAATCCTCACAGTGTCATATCCTGCCTTAACATCCAATTTGGAAAGGTGAATCCATAACTTTAAAAGACCAAACGTAGCTTTTTAAAGGGTCCTCTAACCCTCCAAAGCTGATGACTTTATATTTGGTGGTTTGAAAGACTGCATGAACGCAGACAAATGTTATAAAATATGAAAGATTTCATATATGTACCGGTGCCGGGGAATCTCATCTGCAACTCTGCTATACTTTTTATTCCCAAGGCGGTCTTTTCTTCGCCGAGCCGATGAGGGACAAGAAGTACGTGACCATGATGGATCCTTTCCAGATTAAATATGGAAACACGCTGAGTGGACTTTTGTCTGTGGCTCCTCTGATGTCCGAAATCATCTGGATCACATCGACGCTGATAAGCCTGGGTAACAATTCATCAAACTACATATTGTTATACTGTAGTCAAATTTATCGTCAATCTTTCTCTACCTACCTATCCGACCTATCCGACCTACCTACCTACCTACCTACCTATCCGACCTACCTACCTACCTACCTACCTACCTACCTACCTACCTACCTGACTAAACTTTGAGGCTGAGGCTTTGAAATGTACTTCAGTAAAAAGTACCCATAGCTAGCAGCTGTTTTAAAGAGTACCTGACCTCCCTTTATATTAATAGAACATGTCATTGTTAGCTAATGAATGTTTCCATGCTGAACAACGGCAACATGACAACGTTTCCATTGGTCCCTCTTCTTTAGAGAAGACCAGGAAATGATGGATACACGGATCGTGTTCAAATCAATAGGCACGCAATGACTAAAGAATAATGATCACGCCACCAAACACACATTCAGACTAAAGGAACCAGCTGTTTGGAAAATGAGAGAAGTAGAAAGTACAGGTATTTGGGTTCAACATGTAAGAAGTAGAAAGTACAGGTATTTGAGTTCAACATGTAAGAAGTAGAAAGTACAGGTATTTGTGTTCAACATGTAAGAAGTAGAAAGTACAGGTATTTGAGTTCAACATGTAAGAAGTAGAAAGTACAGGTATTTGAGTTCAACATGTAAGAAGTAGAAAGTACAGGTATTTGAGTTCAACATGTAAGAAGTAGAAAGTACAGGTATTTGTGTTCAACATGTAAGAAGTAGAAAGTACAGGTATTTGTGTTCAACATGTAAGAAGTAGAAAGTACAGGTATTTGAGTTCAACATGTAAGAAGTAGAAAGTACAGGTATTTGAGTTCAACATGTAAGAAGTAGAAAGTACAGGTATTTGAGTTCAACATGTAAGAAGTAGAAAGTACAGGTATTTGAGTTCAACATGTAAGAAGTAGAAAGTACAGGTATTTGGGTTCAACATGTAAGAAGTAGAAAGTACAGGTATTTGGGTTCAACATGTAAGAAGTAGAAAGTTCAGGTATTTGAGTTCAACATGTAAGAAGTAGAAAGTACAGGTATTTGGGTTCAACATGTAAGAAGTAGAAAGTACAGGTATTTGAATTCAACATGTAAGAAGTAGAAAGTACAGGTATTTGAATTCAACATGTAAGAAGTAGAAAGTTCAGGTATTTGTGTTCAACATGTAAGAAGTAGAAAGTACAGGTATTTGTGTTCAACATGTAAGAAGTAGAAAGTTCAGGTATTTGTGTTCAACATGTAAGAAGTAGAAAGTTCAGGTATTTGTGTTCAACATGTAAGAAGTAGAAAGTTCAGGTATTTGTGTTCAACATGTAAGAAGTAGAAAGTACAGGTATTTGTGTTCAACATGTAAGAAGTAGAAAGTTCAGGTATTTGTGTTCAACATGTAAGAAGTAGAAAGTACAGGTATTTGGGTTCAACATGTAAGAAGTAGAAAGTTCAGGTATTTGTGTTCAACATGTAAGAAGTAGAAAGTACAGGTATTTGAGTTCAACATGTAAGAAGTAGAAAGTTCAGGTATTTGAGTTCAACATGTAAGAAGTCAAAGTAAAAAGTTGTCAGAAAAATAAGTAGTGGAGTAAAGTACTGATACCAGAAACATGTTAAGTACAGTAACAAAGTGTTTGTACTCCACTACTTCCCACCTCTGGATATCAGTGTATACAGTGTGTGTGAGATACTAAAGTGTGTGTGTATCTTCCAGGTGTCACCATGAGTGTGATCCTGGATTTGTCGTACGCTGTGTGCATCTGGATCTCTGCGGCCGTGGCCATCACCTACACCCTGATGGGGGGATTATACTCTGTGGCGTACACCGACGTTATTCAACTCACTCTCATTGTTGTCACCTCGGTAAATGGGTCACTGAGTTAGTCTGGATCGACACAAAACTAATTTGGTCAAACACATCTGGGTTCGTCTGGATTCACACAAAAGTCCTGTTATCTCTGTAGTTTTATTTGTATTTCCCAATCATCAAAACAAAAGACGTCCCCATCTGTCTCCTCTAAGTACAATACTAAACTCGGGTGCTTTACAAACAATAGTCAGGTTTCTGAATGGATGTACAAAGACCTTTAAATCCTTTAGGAGCTGCTCGGTGGTGCATGAAGCAACAATGGCCATCCTGTCGAGAACAAAAGTACCCGTATGTGGCCCCATAGAAGCGATTCACTTGCTTAAGCCCCGCCTCCAATCCCCCGCTCTCCTCTCAGTCAAATATATGGAGAGATAAAATGACTCTGGATTCGGCCTTTAGCACATTTTACAACTTTGAGACCTTAATGATTCAAATAGGGGCTTGAAAAGTGTTCCAGGAGTTGATTTAGCTCAAAATATCCACTGATTTACAGACGTGTCTTTCCCGATGTAAGTCAATGGGGCAAATTGTAGTCTGATGACAGTTAGAAGGTACGAAAGAGGATAAGGGCCACATGTGATTTTTTTTAGATATGACCGGAAGCGATTTTTTTAATTAGTTCTGAGAAAAAGTCTAAATTACTCAAATAAAATGTAGCAAAAAGTGACTGAAATGGAGTTCTGAGGAAAGAGTGAGAATAAAAAAAAAATCTGAATTTCATTTTTACTGTCCGGTTGACTGAATGTAAACCATCTCTTCTTCTTCTGTGGTGTTCCTCTCCTCACTGGCTGTGCGTCCCCTTCCTCCTGTATATTGTATTTTATTGTCCAGTTGATTGAATGTAAACCAGCTCTCCTTCTGTGGTGTTCCTCTCTCTCCTCAGTGGCTGTGCGTCCCCTTCATCCTCACCAGTCCCTCCTCTGTTCCCATCACCTCCACCTCCTTCAACCACACCTTCCAGGCCCCATGGGTCGGCAAGCTGACCGCAGACAAAGCCTGGAGGTGGATCGATATCTTTCTACTTTTGGTAAGGTAATGGATTTAATGCATGGAGACAAAAGGGAGCTCGACAAGTGAGATGTGCAACATTGAAATATAGATGAGCTTAAAGGTAAGAATAGCATGACCTAGTGGTGAAATGTAACTAAGAAAATGCTTTCAAGAACTACATCTATGTAAAATGTACTTAAGTATTTCCATCTGATGTTAGTTAATAATGCTTATACTTTAATATTGTCTTCCACTATAGAGTTAAGTTTTAGTTGAACGTAACATTTTGACATTTGAATGTGTTTTTATATGTTTCTAGTTATTGTGCTATCACGTTTTTAATATATATATATTTTTTTTAACTTTTACTCCTATCGTGTTATTTTATATGTGTTCCCTGTACAGCACTTTGGTCAACTGAGGTTGTTTTAAATGTGCTATATACATAAATAAAAATTCATATTGCGTTAAGGGTCAGAGTTACGGTTAGTGTTGTCATCATGAATCTTTCCGTATGCTTATTTCTCTGTCGTATGAAGAGTATCGGAGACCTCGGTTTCCAGGACTTCCACCAGAGGACGTTATCGGCCTCTTCCTCCACCACGGCTAAGCTGCGATGCTACGCTGCGGCTTTTCTCATTCCCACGTTTGGAATTCCTCCAGTGATCATCGGGGCAGTGGCTGCATCTACAGGTAATTTAGATGTGTTGAATAACTTTCAACTTAAAATCAGACATGGCAAAAGTGCACACAACCTGAACTCAAGAAGTACAGATGGATACACGGATCGTGTTCAAATCAACAGGCACGCAATGACTCTAAAGAATAATGATCACGCCACCAAACACACATTCAGACTAAAGGAACCAGCTGTTTGGGAAATGAGAGAAGTAGAAAGTACAGGTATTTGGGTTCAACATGTAAGAAGTAGAAAGTACAGGTATTTGGGTTCAACATGTAAGAAGTAGAAAGTACAGGTATTTGTGTTCAACATGTAAGAAGTAGAAAGTACAGGTATTTGAGTTCAACATGTAAGAAGTAGAAAGTACAGGTATTTGGGTTCAAAATGTAAGAAGTAGAAAGTACAGGTATTTGTGTTCAAAATGTAAGAAGTAGAAAGTACAGGTATTTGGGTTCAAAATGTAAGAAGTAGAAAGTACAGGTATTTGTGTTCAACATGTAAGAAGTAGAAAGTACAGGTATTTGGGTTCAAAATGTAAGAAGTAGAAAGTACAGGTATTTGGGTTCAAAATGAGAGAAGTAGAAAGTACAGGTATTTGAGTTCAACAGGTAAGAAGTAGAAAGTACAGGTATTTGGGTTCAAAATGTAAGAAGTAGAAAGTACAGGTATTTGTGTTCAAAATGTAAGAAGTAGAAAGTACAGGTATTTGTGTTCAACATGTAAGAAGTAGAAAGTACAGGTATTTGGGTTCAAAATGTAAGAAGTAGAAAGTACAGGTATTTGTGTTCAAAATGTAAGAAGTAGAAAGTACAGGTATTTGGGTTCAAAATGTAAGAAGTAGAAAGTACAGGTATTTGTGTTCAACATGTAAGAAGTAGAAAGTACAGGTATTTGGGTTCAACATGTAAGAAGTAGAAAGTACAGGTATTTGTGTTCAACATGTAAGAAGTAGAAAGTACAGGTATTTGTGTTCAACATGTAAGAAGTAGAAAGTACAGGTATTAGTGTTCAACATGTAAGAAGTAGAAAGTACAGGTATTTGTGTTCAACATGTAAGAAGTAGAAAGTACAGGTATTTGGGTTCAAAATGTAAGAAGTAGAAAGTACAGGTATTTGTGTTCAACATGTAAGAAGTAGAAAGTACAGGTATTTGTGTTCAACGTGTAAGAAGTAGAAAGTACAGGTATTTGTGTTCAACATGTAAGAAGTAGAAAGTACAGGTATTTGTGTTCAACATGAGAGAAGTAGAAAGTACAGGTATTTGTGTTCAACATGTAAGAAGTAGAAAGTACAGGTATTTGGGTTCAAAATGTAAGAAGTAGAAAGTACAGGTATTTGTGTTCAACATGTAAGAAGTAGAAAGTACAGGTATTTGTGTTCAACATGTAAGAAGTAGAAAGTACAGGTATTTGTGTTCAACATGTGAGAAGTAGAAAGTACAGGTATTTGGGTTCAAAATGTAAGAAGTAGAAAGTACAGGTATTTGTGTTCAAATAAGTAGTGGAGTAAAGTAGTGATACCAGAAAAATGTACTTAAGTACAGTAACAAAGTATTTGAACTCCACTACTTCCTGCGATTATGTGGCCTTTTTTTTTATAACAACGAAATACTGGCTCTAATGGTTTTATGTTTCCCCAGACTGGAACCAGACTTCCTACGGTTTTCCGTCTCCCTTTGAACGAGGTCAGACAGGTTTGATTTTACCGCTCTGCCTGCAGTACCTCACCCCTCCATACATCTCCGTCATCGGCATTGGAGCCGTAGCGGCTGCCGTGATGTCATCAACTGACTCCGCCCTCCTTTCTGCAGCCTCCATCTTCTCCTCCAATATCTACTCCAAGATCCTGAGGACACAGGTAATAAACTAGTGTATTGACTACAGTCTGATTGTATAGAAGTAACAATAACACACTCAATATTTCACAGAACCACTTGAAAACACTCTTTACACATGTTATGTTACAGTTTGGCTCGATTTGCTATGTTTTTGTACATTCTACATACCTGATAAAAGGGGAGAATTATGACAAGAGTCAAAGTTAGGTTTCACTTGCCGGAACTTTACTCGAGTGAGGAAAGTGCTGCGAAACCCCCCAAGATATGTGTGCGGAGGCAAAAGCTATCGATCTCCGGCTTCCAGATCAAGGCCATCTAGTCGATCACAGTTCAACAGATCACACGTCTCCAAAACTAACACAAACAAGCACGGACAGAATACCTTCTCATCCTTTCCAAACATCCTACAATTCAACTACATTACCATTTATATACAATCATTTTCCCCTTAACAAATGCTTTAACAACGAGCAATGAACTTTCTCTCCGGTTACTAGTAGCAGGCTATCAATGCACCATACCCACCTGTCACAACTACAGTCTGAGTGTATAGAAGTCTACAGGAAAATGACCCTGTACATTTCACTTGATTTATTACTTCAGGAGGCTTTGCTGACTTTTTCATGGTCTCAATCATTAATTTCAAGTTTTTTTCAATGGAGTGGGGCAGGAATGAGTCCTAAATCCCAGAAATAAGTTAGCATTTTCCGCTTCCTGTTCCCTCGTCTTGAAGTCAATGGTTTCCTGAATGTGTATTTGGTTGTGATCCTGAAATAATGTCTGCGGTTAATACAAGCTGAAGAGATTTTAACGCTTTGTTCTATGACATAAAATACTTCAGTAAATCCCCACTGGTGGATTTAAAAACAGGGGTTGCCAACAAGTGTCTAAATGAGACGACTAAACGTCATCACGCCCAACATTAGCCACCTTTAGCTTAGCGGTGGTGACGTGAAGTCATGTGACCGTCAGAGTTCCCGTTAGAATATTTTTTCGCCGGTCAACATGTCCGTTAAAGTTTAAATCTTCCGGACAAAATGAGAAAAGTGCCGGTCAAAGGTCTTATTTGTTATTTATTGTGCTTTAAAACAAATTGATATGATTCGATATTAAACAAATTAATAATAGTAGATTAACTACATTATTCAAAAGTGTACAGTAATTTATAATAACACAGGAATAATAAACGGAGCGCTCTCTCTCTCTCCTGACAGCCCGCCAGTATCAGGATCCAGTAATGAGTGACCCGACAGTAAAACTAAACATATCTATAGCTAGTTTAGGTAGTTTGAGGTAATTAAAATAGCTACGTGTGATATTCTAACCTGAAGTGTGTGTTTTGTCCGCTCACCGCTGCATGTGATCATGCAGAGCTGCGTGTCGACTCGTCAGCAGCAGCTGATCTCTCTCCCGTCAGATTAGACTTCACTCGCGTTTATGTCCATATCGATCAGATCCAGCTAGTTCTAGCTAATGATAGGACTAGCTGCTTATTAAAAGACACCTAAACGATAAGCATCGCTATTCAACCGGGTGAGACCGCAAAGTATAGCGCAGCATTATGCATTTGTTTACATGCCCACCGGAACCCCGAGGCATTACCAACAGATCAAAGCACAATCAACCCATCCAGGACATCTCTTTCTCCACATGAAGTGTTAGACATTAGAATTGACTATTCTTGTCTGTCACATACTCTTTTGTCTGTCACATAAATGGCGCAAGTTGCACAACTGATGCGGTATTGCGCTAAACGGAAATTATTTTGAACGGACACTTTGACCGGAGAGATTTCGATTTGCCGGTCTTCAGCATATTTTACCGGTCGTAGTCCGGTAATTACCGGCTAACGGGAACTCTGGTGACCGTGCTGTAGTTCCTTTATAGCCCAACATTAGCCACCTTTAGCTTAGCGGTGGTGACAGGAAGTCATGTGACCGTGCTGTAGTTCCTTTATAGCCCAACATTAGCCACCTTTAGCTTAGCGGTGGTGACGTGAAGTCATGTGACTGTGCTGTAGTTCCTTTATAGCCCAACATTAGCCACCTTTAGCTTAGCGGTGGTGACGTGAAGTCATGTGACCGTGCTGTAGTTCCTTTATAGCCCAACATTAGCCTCCTTTAGCTTAGCGGTGGTGACGTGAAGTCATGTGACCGTGCTGTAGTTCCTTTATAGCCCAACATTAGCCACCTTTAGCTTAGCGATGGTGACAGGAAGTTATGTGACCGTGCTGTAGTTCCTTTATAGCCCAGCATTAGCCTCCTTTAGCTTAGCGGTGTTGACAGGAAGTTGTGTGACCAGTATACAGTTTATGGTTTTGTTATTAGGTGGGACAATGAAGGAATCTTGTGAAACTAGGAAGCAAAAAAGAGAGGTTAACACAGACATATCAACATTTTTCTTATTTCTTTTCTGTTTTCTCCTCAATGTAGGCGTCAGAAAACGAGATCCGGTGGGTGATTCGTATTTCGGTGGTTTTATTCGGGCTTGCCGGCACATCGCTCACCTTCCTGCACACGGGTGTCATGGCGTTCTGGATCCTAGGCGGAGAAATCGCCTACATCTTGATGTTTCCACAGCTGGTCTGTGTGCTTTTCTTCAACATATCCAACGGCTACGGAGCCACTGTTGGCTTCCTGGGATCGTTTCTTTTAAAACTCCTGAGTGGAGAGCCTTTGCTAGGAATACCTCCTGCCATTCATTTCCCAGGATGCACCTTGGAGGACGGTGTTTACGTCCAGTATTCCCCCATCAGGACCATCTGTATGCTGGTTTCCTTTGCCTTAATATTGCTGGTGTCCTACCTGACTTCTGTGCTCTTCAACAAAGGACTAATACCTCAGAAGTGGGACGTTTTTCAAGTTAAGGGTCCAATCCAAATCCCAACAAATGTTGCTACCACTAATGGAAACTACAACTCAGTACCGCCGTGTGAGAATGGAGTCGTCTCAGATCCTATGCTGGAATCAAATTTATAAAATTAGCCAAACTTCTCATGCTGTTTTTGAAACCGGACACTAAAAAACTGTATTACCTCACTTAAAAACACAAATATAACTCATCATCTTGTAAGGGTTACTCGTTATGTGTACTGGAGGGTATGCACACATTTTTCTGTTTTGTTTTTGCTTCATTAAACATGTAGGAGCCGCATTTAAGTTTATTTTGTTTTGATTTATTTGGAACCTTTATTAATGCATTTTTCTGTTTCAGTGAGAGGTGTGCTTTGCTCAGGTGGGGGGGCTAAGGCTTTAAGTTGGAGGTGCGGTGTGTGACGGCAGAGCAGGCAGCAGCAATACCGTCATTGACACGCAGACGCAACCTTATGCTTAGTCAAATACAGATTATTAGGATCTGCTGTTTAAGTTTATGTTACATATTGTTTTCGTATTTTGTTTTATGTTTGCTGGAAATAAACGTTGAAAAGCAACTGAAACGTCCAGTGGATTGTGTACTGCGAGTCTGACACTGCTTCCCGAGGCCCAAGCTCTACATGTGGCCAAGAACAATAACTTTTGAGGTGAAGGTTACAAGACAAACCTTTTGGGATTTTGGCCACTACAAAACGTCTTAAACTTAAACTACAAAAGAGCAGATAGTGTTTGTTGTAAAAGGATCAGATTGTATTTCTGCTTTTTTAAACTGTAGTATGTGCTCATGTGTTTCACTGTTGTTGTATAGGCTACTGTCTGCTTCATGAAAGGCAGGTTTTTGAAAAACATCGAATTGATAGTTCTCATATTTATTTGATTGCATTTGATATTGAGGTAATCCCAAAGTAATCAGGTTACATTACTTTTATATTGTGAGACTCAGATTAGGTTACTGAGGTTACTCCTTTGTCTTTGGTTTTGGGATGTGTTCCTTATGTTTGTTTTCTAAATACTGTTTGTATCCAGTGTTATGAATGATTGTAAATAAGAGAGATGCAGCTGAAGACATAGAGACTTTTCTCCGTCTCAGTTTAATCTCTTTGTAGGCGGTGTTACAACCACTTCTAAATCCATACTGCACTGGAGCTAATCTTAATATGAATTTCCCTCCATCCCAAAATAGACATTGCCTCACATTTTCTGCCTGAATCCCTCCTCCAACCACCCTTTTGGCCCTTGTGACTTCCTGCCTGAATCCTTGCAGCAGAGTTTTGGATGAGCTGGAAGCGGAGAGGGATTCTCACTAATACCAAGGAGTGGATTTCAGTAATCTCCTGGTGATGAACATTTTGAGACATCCATTTGTCTCAAATATCATCATGTTCAGATCAGAAGTCTAACCAAGTAGAGCGTGGCTTTGACGTAAGTCCATACCCAGAGATGACTTGATAACTCTAACCCTTCAAAGTTTCCACTGACGATGAGATAAAGAAGTGACGTTTGTGGCACAACCTGCAGACTCAGAGGGGTCCAGCCTCCCTCCAGGCCGTCACCCAGAGTTTCCCCACCGCTGAAGTCTAACCAAGAAGAGCGTGGCTTTGACGTAAGTCCAAACCCAGAGATGACCTGATAACTCTAACCCTTCAAAGTTTCCACTGACGATGAGAAAAAGATGTCATGTTTTCGGTCCACCAATGAGACGCTGTTGCTGAGGGTTGATACAGATCTTAGGAAGAGGTGTCAGTGTTTGCACAACACTCACCAGGAAACAAAGTCTCCTTTCACACCGGGGACACATATCTATGTATAAAACACATCAAGAAGTGCATTTTGCATGATAGGTGACCTTTAAAAAATATATATACCTCATCATCTCGTAAAAGGTACTCCTTACGTACTGGAGGGTCTGCACACATGTAGCTGTTTTGTTTTTGCTTCATCAAACGTCTTTGAGTCGAGCAAAAGTCCAACTGGTTCTGAGCATCCTTAAGTGTTCCCTCAATGCTCCCTTCACTGGTTTACAGTAGCTTCCAGGCACTGGGACAGGCCTACAGTTCAGGACTTGGTTAAACCATTGGGATTACCAGCAGGGACACAGGGGGACAATACATCAACACACTATATATGACGAAGCAGGCTTTGGGTGCTCTTAATCCATGCACTGTATGAACTACAAAAGAGCAGATAGTGTTTGTTGGAAAAGGATCAGATTGTATTTCTGTTTTTTAAACTGTAGTATGTGCTCATGTGTTTCACTGTTGGTTTAAAGGCGACTGCCTGCTTCATGAAAGGCAGGTTTTCCTATAAATACAATCATTTCTGATCCTAAATGTCTTTGTTTCTTCTTTGCTAAGGTCACATCGTTCTGTTGTCTTACAGAATACACTTCAGCAAAAAACATCTCATTGATAAAAGGTCATCCCAAAGTAATCAGGTTACATTACTTTTATATTGTGAGACTCAGATGAGGTTACTCCTTTGTCTTTGTCGTTGGGATGTGTTCCTTATGTTTGTTTGGTATCCAGTGTTATGAATGATTGTAAAAAGGGCGAAGCAGCTGAAGACAGAGAGACTTTTCTCCGTCTCAGTTAAGTCTTTTTTTTAGGCGGTGATGCTCTCACAAGGCGGGGAGAGTCAGATCCATGACTATCCTGAAGTTAACAACTACTTCTAGATCAATACTGCACTGGAGCTGAACTTAATATGAGTTTCCTTCCATCCATACCTAAACACAAGTGGGTCGAGACTCCCTTCATCCCACCAGAGAGCCTCAGGAACAGCCAACAGTTTTAATACAACTTATAACATCACATCATTAGGTGTCTCTTGATAGACGCTTTTATCCAAAGCGACTAACATACTCTACACTGTGGACAATCCCCACAGGAGCACTTTGGGGTGAAGTGTCTCAGGGACACAACGACAAGCTGACTGCAGTGGGGTTTGAACCTGTGCACTCCTGATCCGAACACCAATGCCCTACCCACTGCGCCACACGTCTCCAATCTTATAAAACCGTTCCTTGAATACCTTTCTACTAAAGGCCCAAAAGAAATACCTTTAA
The DNA here is from genome assembly GCA_028583405.1 of Pogonophryne albipinna. Classification (NCBI taxonomy): domain Eukaryota; kingdom Metazoa; phylum Chordata; class Actinopteri; order Perciformes; family Artedidraconidae; genus Pogonophryne; species Pogonophryne albipinna. The sequence goes on from JAPTMU010000084.1 coordinate 526,662, forward strand.
AGGATCCGATTCTGCTTGTTCTCCCTCAGAGTATCAAATATATTGACATGTATTTTATTTGCAGATGATACTAATATGTTTTGTTCTGGTGAACATTTGAAACAGCTAATGGAGGAAATACCAGCAGACATGATGAAAGTAAATCATTGGTTTGATGAGAACACATGATCATTAAATATAAGCAAAACAAAGATGATGCTCTTTGGAAAACATCAAACAAATCCTCAGGTTAATCCTAGACAACATAAACATAGAAAGAGTAAATGTGAACAAGTTCCTTGGTGTGGTTTCAGAGCCCAACATCAGCTGGAAACCTCATATCCATCATGTCAAGGCTAAACTGGAAGCCTGCGAGCGAGTTCAGGCAGTCAACTGGAGCACCGATGATACATGAACACGTGACGCGTCTCTCTCACATCCAACCAATCACAATCTCCTAAACTTGCCGCTCTCTTTAAGCTGCCAGGTCTGCTGCCTCTGCCTCGCTCATGCTGCCCCCCCACCCCCCCCCCCCAGCTTCCACCTGTAGGCTCGGGGGGTAGTTATCTAATCATCACTCAATGCTCTTTGTTCATCTGTGGAGTGATGAGGCCGAGCCTAGACGTCAAACTCAGTCTATATGCTGCTTCTAATGAACATATAGGAACACGTGAGTTGTCTGACTGAACTGGCTGAGACTATCGCAATGTTGGGGAAAGCTGGACACACTCTGGAGTACACATCATGATATACTCTGAGTGATACACTCATATCTCCATGTCTGAGTTACTGTGTGGAGATCTGGGGAAACACCAAACCAACCTGCAGCCGTTATGCACATTACAAAGAAGGGCTCTAAGAGTAATCAGTAATGTTGGATATCTTGAACTCACTCATTCATTATTCTTGAAGTCACACACACTGAAGTTTACTGGTTACATTTCAAAGTGCATCATGTACAGAGCAAGAGATCATCTACTTGCTAGGAAACTACAGACGTTGTTCACAGACAGAGAGGGGGGGGTCTCATCAGAGAGGAGATCTGAAACAAGGTCAAGGTCAGAAGAACTCTGAGAAGAGCAGAACAATCTGTGGGGGGGTTTTGGAGCAGGAGTTCAGACAAAGCACACATCGCATTCACTTTGAAGGATGCACAGAAACACTTCTTTGGAAAAGCATGAGAATGAAGAAAGGAGATTGAAGAGGAGAAATGATTGTAAATGTATGAATGTAAAGATGTGAGTAGGAATAACTTGGCAGACATGATTGAAAGGATAATCATTGATCAGCAGTGGAGTAGGGCATCAATGAGCATGCTTCCTCCTGCTCCCTTCGGACATATAGGATTCATTATTATTATTAATATCAACATTTTTGTTGAATATATAAATATTATTATGATTATTGATAAATACGTATTCTAACAATACGGTATTCTGTTTTTCACATTTGATATTTTTATTTGTTTTTTTAATCAGTTTGAAATAAAGATGGAAATGAAGTAAACATTGATATATTGACTGCAGGGGCTGGGATCAAACCCCCTACCCTTCCATTGGTAGAAACCTCTCTACCTCACAGCCCCAGTCCCCCAAACTGGGGTCTGGACCCGCTCAACTCTAACCATCAGATCAATGTCTTCCTGTGCAGCAAACTCAAGATATCAACATGTTCAGATCAGAAGTCCAAACACGAAGAGCGTGGCTTTGAGGTAAATCCAAACCCAGAGATGACTTGATAACTCTAACCCTTCAGAGTTTCCACTGACGATGAGATAAAGAAGTCATGTGTTCGGTCCACCAATGAGACGCTGTTGCTGAGGGTTGATACAGATCTTATAAGTGAGCGGTTGTCAGTGTTTGCACAACACTCTCGAGGAAACCCTCGGAGCAGAATGGCTGCAGTCTCAGAGCTCTCCGTGCTGCTGTTCGCTCTCATCAGCAACATTCACGCTGAAGAACTCATCGTCATCCGAAATGAGAGCGACTCTCTCACCTTCAAGATCCCAGAGGAGGCCGGCTCCTGCCTGATCTCCAGATCTGTTGGTGAGGAGAAGCTGGTCCTGTGGAACACCTCTGACCTCTGGCCCCAGAACTCCTCAGTACCTGAAGACCTGAAACAACGACTCGTCAGCATGGCCGATACTTCTTCCTACAAGATCAACGACCTGACCCGTTCAGACTCCGGCCTGTACCAAGAGGAGTGCTGGACTGAGGGCAAAGTGAGTCATGAGAGAAACACCACAGTTACTGTTTGTGGTTCCATATATGAGACCAGAGGTGAATTCATGGAAGATGAAGAAACAAAAGACCTGCCTTGTCCTGGAGCAGATGACCACCTGGATGTCGAGTGGCTCAAACGGGATTATCGATATGAACAGGAAATATGGACCAGAGATTTTGGGGACGATACGGCATCAGTGATGGACAATGATAGAGGAAGATACCAAGTGGTGAAGAACACATCAGCTCTACGTATATCCAACATCTCACCAGCTGACCTCGGAGAATACACCTGTCTGCTGATGGACCAACAGAAGTGTGTTCGCATATCCCTGTAGAGTATCAGCTGTTCGAGGTAATCTATCACTCAGTGGAAGACACGGCTGTGCTGCAGTGCCTGACTCTGGTTTCAATGAAGAGAAGCCTCCAGATTGGGAGACTAAGTTATTCAACAATCACCAAGAACAACATAACCAGTCTGTGGGTGTCATGGACCAGAACTACTCTCTGGTGTTAACATCTGTAACGTTAAATCACTCAGGTTGGTACACTTGTTATAACTTAAATGCTGTGAAAACATATTGGCTGATGGTGTGCCCCAAATTCCCCCCCGCTGCTGTAGAGCTATTCTCAGGGGGAGAAGAAGTCACTCTCAGATGCAAAGATTGGGAAAAGGGTTGGGGTCAGTTTTGGTTCTTTAAGTCGAACCGAACCAAAGGAAGAACCTTTGGTTTATATTTTTATCAGATCAGGAGCAATGTGCGCTGGGACACTGATGGGAGATTGGTGATCTCTAATGTCTCTCTGGAAGACAGGTTTTAAATGTTGAAAGTAAATAAAGATATTGTTATTGATATAAACACATATTTAGTTCTGTATGAATATATGATTGTATTTTGTGAATGTGTGTTTCGCTCTTCTTGTAAACACTTGTTTGTTAGGATCCTGCTCCGTGTTGTTTTCATAGATATTGTTCAATGTTCACTTATCAACCTTTTAAACATCGCTTTTACTTTCAATCATTTTAATCCGCTTATTTTTAATCCTGTGTTTTTATTCTGATGTTTTATTCAAATCAAATAATTGTGATTTTCTTTGAATTGGATGTGAAAGAATGTGATTTATGTTTGATGCATTTCATAAGTCCTGTGTCTCTCATGGTGTCAGTGTTACATCATGTGTTCTCATACCTTGGTATATCTATCAGTTATCAAGTGTCTGTATAATAAAGATTACAAATAACCAATCAAACCTGGAAGACCCTTCTTGCTGTTTTGTGATCATTAGAATTATAATATTATCATTTGTTTAAAATTGCAAACTCATATTCAACAGTAACGTCCACAAAGATGATGAAATTATCTCGTGGATATTTGGAGACTAACAAATCCAAATTCCAGCAGGTACACATGGCGCAGGGGACAACGAGCTAGTCGCATTGAATACTTTCTCATCACCTTTTCCCTGGTTCACAAAGTATTAAAATGTAGTGTTGGTGAGCGATTAAGATCTGATCATGCCATAGTAACACTGCAAGTTATTACAGCAGAATATCCCCGAGGGCGGGGGATTGGAAATTCAACCTATCACTTTTAAATGATATGGATTTTAATGAAACAACTAAATAATTAATGAAAGATTTGTTTCAAAATAATGACAATTCATGGGACCCTCACGACGTCTGGGAAGCCTTTAGGTGTGTGTTCAGAGGACATGCTGTTAAGATGGGGTCATGGAAACAAAAACAGTATTTGATAAAGGAGAAGAGTGTAATAGAGGAGGGGAATGAATTGACTCAAACATTGGATGAAAAGCAGTTGCCATAGAAACAACTCATTTGATAAAAAATAAACAACTAGAAGCGTGTGAATGGTAATTCATAGATCCCGTGCTACATGGATGGAAAAAGGGGAAAAGTGCACGGCTCATTTTTTAAGATTCAACCAAAGAAATTCTTCAAAAAACCCTCATGAGCTTGAGACGCGCGCACATTGATTTAAGGTGTTTCTTCTAAACTGTAGTGGCAGGAGGAAAAGGTTTAAGGCATGTTGTTTATCATGAAATGAAATGAACTATGATACATGTATATTATCCTCGCAACTGCAATGTCCACTGTTATGTACGGTTTGAGGGTGTGGGTCTGCAAGCCTCATCTGCATATTCACCTGTCGCGGCGCCCAGAGGCTTTTTAGTGCGCGCATCACAGGGACGCCAGGGGCTCGTTCTCACGGAAGGAGGAAGCGTGTGTGGGGAATGCGGGTATTCAGCCAACACACTCTCACTCCCTAAGCGTCCAGGAGCGACGTTTGGTCAGTGTCCGTGGCGTGCAGTTGTGACGCTCCTAGGCTCCTTCAGCGTCATAAAGGGACGCAAATAGCTTTCAACAGATTGCAATGTATTCCCATCTGCAGCAGGATTTGACGCTCATGGAAGCACGGCATTCGTTTGTGTCGGCTGCCCTTAAAGGCAATGTGAGCGTCCACTCTCATTGGATAACGGAGAATTGTACACCCGGAAGTAAGTATTCCCCTTACTGTCGATTGATTTTACAGCGATATCTGCGCAACTCATCGACTAAAAAACACCAGATTATCCTTGTTAATTACACAACATTGATTGGTTTAAATTGTGTGCAATGCTTTTGTATTTTTCCCCTTTGATTCGGAGAAACAAATATTTTTTCGGAGTAAAGGATGGCAGAAGACACTACACTACCCAGAATCCCCAGCTATCGTTTGGACTACACCATGTGCTTTGTTTGACAAACCCCGTTTTTTTTCACCATTCATTCCAATGGCTGGCGTCTATGTCACGTGATCTTCAAATTTCTCCCTGCAGAAAAAGAAACATGGCCGAACTTCGTTTTATTCTCGGTGGAAAATGACTATTTTAAAGTTAGTTTGGCCATTAAAATTTGTTTTGATGTCTTTTGATGCGAGAAATATGAGTTGTTATTTCAGATTATGTGTGCAGTGGATGTACATGATCTTTAGTTTGCTAGTTATTACGAAGATTACTTCAGGAAATTGCGTCCATAGAACGTTTTCATTATTACCAAGGTGGTTGCTAGGGACGCTGCTATCGATATTATTTCTGTTATGTTGTGTAACTGTTTAATGTTGTTATCTTTATTGCTACCCCCTTCCAATGTATAGTGTTGGTCCACAGCGCAAACGTATTAGTTTAACAAAATCCGCATCTAAAGATAGCCTACTACGTTATTTTCCCCTGTGCAATTCCAGTCTCACATCTCAGAGCACATCGTCATTAACAAATACCGGAAACAGACCGAAAACATTTAAAAAAAAAAAAAATACTTTATTCCGAGTGTGCTTGCTTTTCTCTTTGAAAGTCATCACATAACGGCATTGTAATACACGGTTCGGCTGCATTAAATATTACATATCTGCCGTAGTTCTGTATTTATAGAGACCTGATGAGAAGACTTCTAGACAAACATGAGGAACTGAAAACGTGACGTGGATCATAAATATATCAGCCATTAAACAACATCTTACATTTCTTTTCACACAATACGTCTCCTTGCAGTATCAACACTAATTCGGCTGACTTTTATATTTGATCCAATTGGTAGATAGGCTGTATTTACAACCATAAAGGTGCACAGCTGATATAAAGGGACACCTAGTGGTTAAAGCATGTTATTGAATTTCATTATTTTTATTATTAGATATTAATAGGATCCCTATAAAGTATATTCATTACTCGTTATTCTCTACTAATAGTTAATTAAAGACTGTATATAATGACTGTTTTGCACATCCCTTCCAAGATTTCAAGATTTTCTAAGGTTTATTGACATATCATATAGGCCTACACAACTATGGTGTAGTTATGCATTGAATGAAAAACTTGGGTCGCAGGTTCCTCAACAGTGCATTACAAGACATCTATCAATATTTGTGCATACCTCCAGCAATGTTAACTATGTTGAAGCACTTATTTTAACTGATATCATACATAATGTATTATACTCATATAAGATGTATGTAGATATTTCATCTCCGACCTTGTCAAGTATTGAACAATCAATAAATAAAGAACACAGAATTGTTAAATATAAAACACAGAGTTTGTGTGATTATACTAAATGATTTACAAATAAACACCACTGCATATTTACAACTGTTACACATGCTGATGTAACGCAAATGTTCCAACTTGGGATCAATAAAGTATATCTTATCTTAAGATGATCGATGGCTACTGCCATATTTGCAAAATGTGCCTCTGAACCTTGACAAGTGCATGTTTCAGGCTTATCAATTAATGTAATGTAATGTTATCAATGAACAACAGGAGGGGTCACAAACATAAGACCAGCTGTTAAATAAAGCTCTTCTGACCTTACCTGGCATGTGGGTATATATATTAATGCTGCCCATTATGGGCACAAGCAATTTTCACCCATTTATTAATTATATGTTTTAAATGTGAGTGTTTCCTATCCCCTAAACCTCCAGGGATGTACACAGTTTAATACTGGCAACTTCTTATTATGGGAAATACGAAAACGTCTTTTAAAACTACAACTCCCAGTAGAGACGTGCCATAGATAGAGAACATGTTGCGAAACAGAATAGCCAGCATGTGTAGTTCTGGGGACGGGGTGGGGGAGGGGGGGACGCGGTGGACCCGTTCAAATCCAGTTTTGGACAGTCTGCCGTGGTTCCATCCCATTTCAAGTGCTGTTTGAGGCTCAGTGTAACCCTCGGAGCACACTCTCCAATCACAGAGCTTGAGGACTATCACGGGGTTTGTCAAACAGAGCACATGGGGTAGTCCAAACGATAGCTGGGGATTCTGGGTAGTGTAGTGTCCTCTGCCATCCTTTACTCCGAAAAGATATTTGTTTCTCCGAATCGAAGGGGAAAAATACAAAAGCATTGCACACAATTTAAACCAATCAATGTTGTGTAATTAACAAGGATAATCTGGTGTTTTTTAGTCGATGAGTAGTGCAGATATCGCTGTAAAATCAATCGACAATAAGGGGAAATGTGTGCATCGAGACCGGGTGACAGAGATGGGGACTCGAGTTTGTGACTCGGACTCGAGTCGCACTTAAGTCGCACACACAGAGACTTCAGACTTGACTTGGACTCCTGCTCAAAAGACTTCGGACTCGACTTGGACTCGTGTTTTGGGACTCGTGAACAATCATTGTGTTTTCTATTTTTGGCGTATTAAAGGTGGGGTAGGTAAGTTTGAGAAACCGGCTCGAGATCGCTAGAATTTGAAAATACACAACCGGAGAAAATCTGCCACTTCCTCACAGAGCCCCTCCTCCAACACACACGAACGCGCACATGACCAATGAGGGCACGAGATAAGTTTGTGCCCCGATGGGAGGCTTGACAGGCAGGTAGGCCATCCAGTTATTTTAGCCGGGCCCGGCTATCGGGATGTTAAGAGCATTCCATGGAATATAACAAAAAGTGTATCTCGAGCCGGTTTCTCAAACTTACCTACCCCACCTTCAACATTAACATCATGGTAACACCATGGCGACCGGCGGCACACCTGCAGCTGTACTGCTTGTAATTATGTTCAACTATAAAAACTTCGAACAAAACGCCGGCGGCACCAACAAAAGGAGCGCACACTGCAAAGTCTGCAATATTAAAATCAAGGATGCTGTTGCAACAACGTCAAATTTCATCAGGCACTTGAAAACTCACCCGGAGAGGTCAGTCACATTAACGCATATGGACGGTTAGCAAACATGTTTAGCTCAGCATCAGCTATGTAATGTTAACTTAGCTTGCTACTATGGTAAACATACAGCAGCACACCGATTAATATAGGTTTTTTAAACACATGCAGGAATATGGTACTTTCGCTAACATAGACACACACACAGCCTTTCACAGTTATGATGAGGATTGTATTTGTTTAGTTTGTTTTTACTCGAAAAGAAGCGAAGGGAGACATTTGTAAAATCACTATTATTATTATTCCTTCCAAGGAAATGCGGAATCAGAAAATTAAGCTGTATGTGATGGTGATATGAAAAGTCACTGTTTGAAGGAAAATTGACGCCGTACACGATTTGTATCATTGTCTTGTAATGTACTGTTGAATGTCATGTTTTATGTTATTTGTGGACCCCAGGAAGATTAGCTGTTGTTATGCACCAGCTAATGGGGATCCTAATAAACTAAACTAAACTAAACTACTAGCTTTGTAACTGAATATTTGAAAAGATGAGTGAATGTTTGCTTGTCACACTTGTTTACGTTGAGTGGCGTTGACATCCAACTCTTGACATGACATAAAAAAGGTCGGTAACGTTAATCATTACGTTCCGCTGCCACCATCTACTGGCTAACGTTAAACTTAGAAAAATACATAGTTACATACATAAATACATCTGTCGGTTTATAGGCAGGTTACAGGTTTATTGTTGACCACGTAACGTTAATGTTACAGGTTTATCAGGTTACCATTACACTGGGTTTGAGTGAGAGGACAGAGGAATATGTTTATTTATAGTAGACTTAAAAGATGTAATTAGAGACCCAGTGTAATTAAACAATACGGTTGCAGAGGTCAAATTTTAACAATTTTTGTCCACTGGCCAAATGGCTAGCCTTGTGAATGGTTGACATTTTACCAGCCACTCAATAGATTGCCATTGTTATTTTTGGCTGGTGCGTGCAACATACAGTACCAGCCACTTGCATGATTTACCAGCATTTGGCTGGTAAATGGTGGTTAATGGTAGATATCTCTTTTGGAACAGGTCATGTTTTAATATCACCAGTTCAGTATATTTCAGATAATATTGCAGCAATAGTTTTTTAGTTGCAAATGGCACAGAACAAATGTTTACTTTTAACACAGTTTCCCTGCGGGGGATTAATAAAGTATTTGTGATACTGATTTCTGATTCTGAAGTGTTTTGCTTATAAGTTGTTTGCATTTAGCTAAAGTGTCCTCATATTGCATTGCAATAGCCTGTTTAAAGTGATCATATAACAAACAACTAATCAGTACTGATACTGTATGCTAATAGATATAGGAGTGATAATAATACAGTAAATGCTTTGAATTTCTTAGATATAGCCGTGCAGTATTCTTAACAGACTGGATAGCAGCAGACAATAGAAGGCTTATTACAACCAGAAGAGACATGAGACTTTTATTTTTTAGAGACTTGAGACTTGACTTGGACTCGTGACCAAAGACTTGAGACTTGATCAAGTCTCACCCCACAAAGACTTGAGACTTGACTTGGACTCGTGACCAAAGACTTGAGACTTGACTTGGACTTGCAAAAAAAGACTTGTGAACATCTCTGCCGGGTGACGACACTACCTATTGACGCAGCAACCACTGTAAGTTATATTCTTGTTTAATTAGACTTCTCTGTTTCATTTATTCTACTCTGTATAATTGTTCTGTAGTTATTGGAGCTAAAACGGCGCTTTTGAGAGATTTTAAATCTAAGATCTGCTCAAAGTGAACCTGTTACACAGGTTTCAGTGGGGCTCTCAACCCTGCATTACAATATAGGCAGGTACACTCTGCTGTCGCCCATCAGCTGTAGAGAGTTAACTAATTAGAGGGGCGTGGCCCCACAGCTGTGAGAACTCAGCAATCAGGCTTCCATTTTAGGTAGCTCTTTCCTGGAGCGTCAGATAGACAAAGACATTGGAGTCCTGCGGGAGTCTCTAAGACTGACAAAGACATTGGAGTCCTGCGGGAGTCACGAGGGTAGCAAAGAGGAGGCAAATCCTCCTCTGATTGAGCTAATTACTGCTGGTGTTTTATTTTCTTTAGTCTCTAGCCCCTCATGCTATAATCATGTGTATTTTCTCCATTCCTGTTCACGTGTCTTCTCGCAATCATCGCTGGCCCCGTTTATCTCCTAATCGCTATAACCGGCCTGCTCTCGTCTATCCCACATGCTCCACTGACATCCAACATCTAGTTTCAGGCGGCCTGTGGAACTGCCAGTCAGATGTTCCTAAGGCTGACTTCATCTCTGGCTACACTTCGCTGCAGTCTCTGGATTTCCTTGCTCTCACTGAGACCTGGATTACTCCATCCAACACATCCACCCCAGCAGCTCTCTCCACAGCATATTCCTTCTCCCATACACCCAGACCCACTGGCAGAGGAGGTGGCACTGGTCTCCTGCTCTCTCCCAAATGGAGCTTTTCCCTCTTCAAGCTACCTAACTTCACTCCTTCCACCTTTGTATTCCATGCCGTCACAGTAACCCATCCTATACAATTAACCATTGTTGTTCTCTACCGTCCACCGGGCGCCTTGGGGGACTTCTTGGAGGAATTAGATAATCTCCTCTCACACATCCCTGAAATTGGCCCTCCCGCTGTACTTCTCGGAGACTTCAACCTCCAGACAGGGAAGATATCTGAACTAACATCTCTGTTAACCACCTTTGCTTTCTCACTGTCTCCGTCCCCACCAACTCATAAAGCTGGCAATGTCCTTGATCTCATATTCTCAAGGAACTGCACTACTTCTAACCTCTCTGTAAACCCGCTCCACACATCCGATCACTTCTTCATTTCATTCTCTCTACCCCTTTCCAAACATAACAAACTAATCTCTTCTCATCCTGCACCTGTCCGCCGTAACCTTCGTTCCCTCTCCCCCTCTACCTTTGCCTCATCGGTTCTCTCAGCCCTCCCTTCCTCTGACTCGTTCCAACTCCTACTTCCAAACTCTGCTGCAGAAACTCTCCTCTCTCCTCTTTCATCCTCTCTGGACTCTCTCTGTCCTCTCACATCTTGGCAGGCTCGTCAGTCCCCTCCTGCTCCCTGGCTAAATGACGCACTGCGTGCTAATAGAACCGTCCTTAGGGCAGCAGAGCGGAAACGGTGGAAATCCAAACACTGTGACGACCTCCTAACCTATCAGGCTCTCCTCTCCTCTTTCTCTGCTTCGATCTCTCAGGCAAAAAGCACTTTCTTTCAAGATAAGATCCAATCTTCCTATTCCAATCCCAAAAAACTATTTTCCATCATCTCCACCCTCTTGGACCCTCCCAAAGCCCCTCCCCCCTCCTCACTTCTGTCAAGCGACTTTGTTAACCACTTTGAAAAAAAGGTTGATGATATTCGCTCTTCTTTTTCTGACTCACCTTTACTCACCACTGGGTCACCAGACCCTCCTTTCACCCACACACTGACCTCCTTTTCCCCTCTCTCTCCAAGTGAGGTTCTTACCCTCATTACCTCTGCCCGCCCTACCACCTGTCCTCTGGACCCTATCCCTTCAAACCTCCTTCAGACTATCGCTCCTGATATTCTACCGTTTCTCACCCATTTCATCAACACTTCTCTAACTTCTGGTCACTTTCCAAACAGTCTCAAGGAGGCAAGAGTAAACCCTCTCCTAAAGAAACCCACTCTCAACCCGTCTGATGTTATAAACTACAGGCCTGTCTCTCTCCTCCCATTCCTGTCTAAAACACTTGAACGCGCTGTCTTTAAACAACTCTCCTGTTATCTCCATCAGAACAACCTTCTGGATCCGCACCAGTCTGGTTTCAAGGCAGGTCACTCCACAGAAACTGCTCTCATTGCTGTCACTGAGGAACTGCACACTGCTAAAGCAGCATCCCTCTCCTCTGTCATCATCCTGCTGGACCTGTCTGCTGCATTCGTCACGGTGAACCATCAAATCCTCCTTCGCACTCTCCAAGAACTTGGAGTTTCAGGCTCTGCACTTTCCCTCCTCACCTCATACCTCAAAGACTGTACCTACAGGGTTACTTGGAGAGGGTCGGAGTCCGACCCTTGTCAATTAACTACAGGGGTCCCTCAGGGCTCTGTTCTTGGTCCCCTCCTCTTCTCCCTGTACACAAACTCGCTCGGATCAGTTATTAGCCCGCATGGTTTTTCATAACACTGCTACGCTGACGACACCCAATTAATTCTGTCCTTTCCCCGCTCAGAGACCCAGGTCGTCGCACGCATCTCTGCTTGTCTAGCTGACATCTCTCAGTGAATGTCTGCTCATCACCTCAAGCTCAACCTTGACAAGACTGAACTGCTTTTCCTTCCGGGAAACGATTGTCCCACTCTTGACCTGACGATCAACATCGGCACCTCTGTTGTTTCCCCGACTCAGACTGCAAGGAATCTGGGTGTGATCCTAGATAACAACCCTGTCCTTCACTGCAACACATCGCTGCTACAACCCGTTGCTGCAGATACACGCTTTACAACATCAGGAAGATACGTGCCCCAGCTGACTCCAGAACTGCCACGCAGGTTCTGGTCCAGGCTCTCGTCACCTCACACCTAGACTACTGCAAATCCCTCCTGGCTGGTCCTACCTGCATGTTCCATCCGACTCTGCAGCTCATCCCAGAATGCAGCGGCTCGTCTGGTCTTCAACCTTCCTAAATGCTCCCCACACCACGCCGCTCCCCTTCACTGGCTTCCGGTAACTGCTAGAATCCACTTCAAAACAGTGGACTTGCGTACCATTGCTGCGAATGGATCTGGCCCTTCGTACATCCAGGACATGGTTAAACCGTACACCCCAGCACGTGCACTCTGCTCTGCATCAGCCAAACGGCTCGCTGTACCCTCGCTGCCAAGGGGACCCAAGTTCCCATCTGCAAAAACACGTGGGTTTGCTATCCTGGCTCCAAAATGGTGGAATGAGCTCCCCATTGACATCAGGACAGCAGAAAGCTTACACACCTTCCGGCGCAGACTGAAAACTCATCTCTTTCGACTCCACTTCGAGCGATAGAATTACTAACAATGAACTGCTAACAGAGCACTTATATACTAATAAAGGACTGGCTTATCTAAAGCCAGTTGAGTAGCACTTGAAATGTTTGGCTCTATGAAACCTGATGTACTTATATGATTCTGTTTTCTTCAAGGTTGTGTCTTCCTGGTCGATTGTACTTATTGTAAGTCGCTTTGGATAAAAGCGTCAGCTAAATGCAATGTAATGTAATGGAATGGAATACTTACTTCCGGGTGTACAATTCTCCGTTATCCAATGAGAATGGACGCTCACATTGCCTTTAAGGGCATCCGACACAAACTAATGCCGTGCTTCCATGAGCGTCAAATCCCGCCGCAGATGGGAATACATTGCAATCAGTTGAAAGCTATTTGCGTCCCTTTATGACGCTGAAGGAGCCTAGGAGCGTCACAACTGGACGCCACGGACACTGACCAAACGTCGCTCCTGGACGCTTAGGGAGTGAGAGTGTGTTGATTCAGCGGGATATTTCAGTTTCCTCAGCATGTATACATATGTTAAAATGCAACGGGGAAGTAACTGAAAGTAACTGAATGTGATATTGCATCGACCGACCTGGAAGCACGTCTCCGTGGAGAGGACGCGCACAGATAGAGAGAGATTCTCTCCAACACAGGGTGAGATCGCTCCTTTGTGCCACGCCGATCATCGTGTTTCCTTTCTTGTGGATTATAGCCTAAATAGGCCTACAAACATTTCCGTGTTTTGCTGCCGACGGGCGCAGGAGCTACAGCCTTTTGTTTGTCAGTGAACTAGTGGCCTGGATTAGGCAGTAAAGACCATTTCTGTTTATCGCCGAGCGGACTTTTTGTTGAGTTTTGTTTGTGTTGTGCTTGGCTGGAAAACTGTCAATATAATTGAATAACATATAAAACCTGTCTTTGTTTATGTTGTGAACGTGTGGATGGAGACAGTAGTAAATACACTTCCGTGTGGACTATTTTGTGGAAAGAGTAGATTGTCCGTTTATCAGTTCTGTTTTGCCTTTATAATATTATTTCATATCAAGAACCCCTTGTGTGTTTATTTAACACAGCTATCTTTGATAGTTGATCGTTACCAGCTAGTTTACTCCAAATGGTTCTTTACTTACATCTCCACAGGAAATATTATCTGGAGAGGTGGATTATTTTAAAACCTTATCTGCTCTGGAGAAGGCTCCGGAGTCTCCTGTAGGATCCAATATTGATGTATTTGTTCAACAGAATGATGATCAGATACTGTCAGTAGATCAGAGATTAAGTTGTGAAGGATACATTTTAGAAGGAGAGTTACTGGATGCTAGGAATGATTTCGCTCCTGGCAAATCACCAGGGATTGACGGTATGCCTGTCGAAGTTTATAAGACTTTCTTCACAGAAATTAAAAAAGCTCTGTTGGCACCCTAACTCCTTTACTCAAGGAATATGATCAGACACACAGAAAGAGGGCGTCATCACATTGGAGCTGAAGCAAGACCCAGAGGGGCATTACAAGAGTCCTGTTTGTATGAAGCTTTGGAGACCACTGACTCTACTTTGCTGTGATACCCGCATTCTGTCCAAATGCATTGCACGGAGAATCAAGATAGTTATTGTGAATATAATAAAACATGATCAAACAGGTTTTTATAAAAGGGCGTTTTATTGGAGATAATATTCACCATCTTCTCGATGCGATAGAAAATCATGAAGAGGATGAAAAAGCAGGGCTTTTATTTATTGCTGACTTTGAAAAAGCCTTTGATACAGTAAGATGGGATTTCATTCAGAAACCCCTTCAACTCTTTAACTTTGGGGAAACAATGATACAGTGGGTGAAGGTTTTATAAAACCAACCTACCAGTCAAATAATTCATAATGGATATCAAAAAGCTTCAGCCTGTCCAGAGGCGTACGTCAAGGGTGTCTCCATATCTGTTTCTATGATGCTTTGAAACTCTTGCTCTCAGAAGTAGAAACAATTCATAACAGGTTTCAGATCAAATGGTATTGAAACTGCAGCTTTCTTTCTGCAGCCTGAAGACACTTCATTAGATGCCCTCATAGGTGATTTAAATCACTCCACTGGCTTCCCTCCACTGGCTTCCCTCCACTGGCTTCCCTCCACTGGCTCCCCTCCACTGGCTTCCCTCCACTGGCTCCCCTCCACTGGCTCCCCTCCACTGGCTCCCCTCCACTGGCTCCCCTCCACTGGCTTCCCTCCACTGGCTTCCCTCCAGTGGCTTCCCTCCACTGGCTTCCCTCCACTGGCTTCCCTCCACTGGCTCCCCTCCACTGGCTTCCCTCCACTGGCTCCCCTCCACTGGCTTCCCTCCACTGGCTTCCCTCCACTGGCTTCCCTCCACTGGCTTCCCTCCACTGGCTTCCCTCCACTGGCTTCCCTCCACTGGCTTCCCTCCACTGGCTTCCTGTCCATTTTAGAGTCATTTTAAGATTCTATTGTTTGTTTTTAAATCTCTTAATGGGCTGGCCCCAGAGTACATCTCCGACCTCCTGGTGGATGGGTGTTCGACAGCAAGAGCCAGATGCAGAGGGACAGGAGCCCCAGCAGGAAGTCTGCAGACTCTAGATGGACAGTCCGCCTGGGGCCCATGGGCCTCCATGTGTGACGATAAGGGGAAGAGCGAGAGGAAGAGAGATGACGGGGAGGAAAACGTAAAATGCAAGGGGGAAGGACACGGGGTAAGAAATAGAGACTTTAATGTTTCTCTTCCTTTTTGTAATTCATGGTGACATTTGCTTCATTCAATGGACATGGATTGAAGAAGAAAGATAGAAGGGATCAAGCGATTCTTTTATGTGCAACGGACTTTATATGTTTTCAAGAAACACACTGGGATGATAGGTGTGTAGGGGACGTTAAGAAGGGCTGGTGATGTGTTTGTAGATAACGGGGGTGTGAATGCTAAGGGGGGGGCGGGGGGATTTGAGTCAAAACAGGAGTGGTAGAGAATGTGAGGAAAGTTGAGGATGATGGTGATGGTAGATCGATTGGTGTGATGTTTGAATAAATGCAGGAAGTGTTTAAATTAATGAATGTATTTGCACCGAATGAGGAAAAGGGGAGAAGGGTGTTTTCTGAAGGTCTGAATGGGAAGTGTGGGGAACTGTATGGTTGTTGGTGATTTCAATGTGTGGTGTGGGAGAGTGGATGTTTCTGTGGGGAAGTGTTTCAAAAGTGATTCTTCACGGGGTGTATTTAAAAAGCTAAGGAGGGATAATGATATGAAAGATGTATGGAGGGAGAGAAATGTGTATGGAAGGGTTTCTTCTAGGAAGCAGGTGGTTGAGGGAGTGTTCAAACAAAGTAGGACAGATCTTTTGTTGTGTAAAGGGGATATGGGTGAACACGTTGGGAACATTGAATACAGAACTAATGGTGTGAGTGATCCTTCTTTACTTTGGGTTCAGTAATGAATGTGGGGGGAAAGGTGTGTGTGTGTGGGGGGGGGGGGGGGGGGGGGGGGGGGGGGGGGGGGGGGTGAATGCAATGTTATTAAAGGAAGAGAAACATAGAGAATAATGATACTAAGCAGATTGAGGGAAAGTGAGATGAAATGATAACGGATCTTGTAGGGATAGCTAGAGGAATAAAAGAGAGAGAGAGAGAGAGAGAGAGAGAGAGAGAGGGGGAAAAAAGAGCTGGATGAAGAGGCGGAGTTGATTGAGGAAGAGAAAGGGAGAGAGGAGAATATAAGAGGGTGAGGGATGAGTTGGGAGAGAGAGAGAGGACGAGCTGTATGGGAGCAATAGTTAGGAATAGGGCTAGATATTTAGTGGAGGGACAGAAACGTACGGGGTTTTTTGGGTTGGAAAAAAAGAAACAAGGGAATAATGATACTGAGCAGATTGAGGGAAAGGGAGGGGACATGATAACGGATCTGTAGGGATAGCTAGGAGGGGAGAAGATGTTTCTAGTGATGTGTTTAAAGAAGAGGGGATAGATAGTGAGAGTTTGGATTTGGCTTTAGACAGTATGAGATAGGGAAAGGTGAAGTGGAAGCAGCGATAGCCGGCATGGGGAAACAAGAGCCCGGGGTTAGACGGTCTGACTGCTCTATGTTGTGCTCAGGGAAGCGTTGGTGCCGATACTCCTGGAGCTCTGCAAGCGTTTACAAGAGAGGGCCGAATTGCCGGCTGGGTTATCGACAGGGGTGATAAGTATTTTGTTTAAAAAGGGAAGTAGGGATAGGTTAGAAAATGATAGGCCACTAAGTATGCTTAATGGTGATTACAACATGTTAACACGGTGTTAGCTAATAGGATACAGAGGGTGATAGGATCAGTAGTGGGGAGCACGCAGGCTTATCGTATACCGGGAAGAGATATCAGGGACACCATTTGTAAGGGATGTGATAGATGATATGAAGGGGGGTGAAGGTGGGGTGGTTATACGTTTAGATTTGAACAAAGCATTTGATAGGGTGAGTCATAGGTATTTAGTTAAGGTATTAGAGAAGGCGGGCTTTGGGAGAAGGTTAGTGGGATGGATCAGGAGAATTGATGGCAGGGCAGATAGTTGTGTTGAGGTCAATGGACTGTAACTAATGTGTTTAGGTTAGGGAGGGCAGTCCGGCAGGGTGCCCTCTCTCGGCCATGTTGTATGCACTGTGGGCAGAGCCGCTGCTCATTTCAAAATGAGAAGGTGAAAGGAGTGGTGGTGCCTGGTGGGAGGGTGAGTGTGGTGTATCAATACGCAGACCACACAACCATTACTGTGAGAGATATGGAGAGTGTGGAAGGGATTCTAGATGTGTGTTGTAAGGCATCAGGGGCTAAGGTCAATATAGAAAAGTCTGAGTCGATGGTGTTAGGGAAAGGAACTGTAGGGAGAGTAGAGATGGAGTTGAAAGAAAATAAAGTTGACTTTAGGGTTTCAGGAATTCATTTGGGTTTAAAGGACAGAGAGGGGAGAGACACTCAACATGAGGGTATCATTAGTAGCATCAAGAAAACATTGGGGTTTTGGAAATGAAGGAAGTCGGAGTTAAGAGGGAACGTTTTGGTTGTTAACGGTTTGATCACGAGTAAATTAGTTTATGTTATGAATGTGTTGGATTTTCCAGAAAGGATAACAAAATAAATGAATAAATGAATAAGTGGTTTTATTTGGGATGGGAAAGGGGTAAGGATTGCAAAGGAGGTATTAGAACATGATTATAAGGATGGAGGATTAACATTAATACATTGAGAAAGAACATTGAAAACAATAAGAATGAAAATGATGATTAAATATTTAAATAAAAAGGATGATCACATTTGGAAGGTATTCATGAGGGATGGGATAAATAAGTGTGGGGGGTGTCAGGATAGTGGTCTCTCTATGAGCTTAAAGGTGGATGAGTGGGTGATGCGTTTCAGAGGGAAGTGATGAGTTTCTGTTGAATGTAAAATATGAATGTGTGAATATAAAACAAGTGTGGAATCAACCCATGTTCCTGAATAAAGGATAATGAAGGAAGGAGAGCTCATCTTTAATGTGCCTCTGTGGAGGCGGGGTTTAGAGTGCTGAAGGATTTGGTTCTTTAAGGATAATTCAGTTGAAGTGTATTTGATTAGGTTAGTTAGTCATGTTGCAAGTGTTATTTACTTCTGAGGTTTTTGAAGCATCCTTCCTTTAAACACACATCATAGCAGCTCTTAGTATTCCTTTGTATTTCAACTCAAATCTTCCATCATACCTAGTCATGGAATTATTTTCGTCGGTCTGGTTTGACCTGTTGTCTGTAACCTAACCTGGTTTTGTATCGTCATGTTTCAAATTCTTGTACCTATTGTCTGCTTAAAACTGTTTTGAATCAAATGCCTGGCTTGAAATGTCCTACTTTGCTCGGTGCTGCCTTAAACCTCTTCATTGCGTGTGACCTGTTTAGCTGTTCATGTTTGTTTCCTCCTGGGTTAGGGTATATGTTGTGTGTTTTTTTGGAAGTGTAATGACTTATTTGAACAGCCGTTTAAAGGGGCAAAAGTTGAAAAATGTACTTTTTGGCTAATGCTGATTTACAGTGATAAATGTGCACGGTTACCCTAAAATAAATTAAACAATTAGTGTAAGTGCTATGTTTTGGAGGCTGCACCTGAACCGGATCACTTTTATCCTTAGAATTTCAAGTGGATGACATTATCCGTTTCAGGCCGACACGTATTTTGCAGCAGACATCTTGTAAATGCATTTTGGAAGAGCATCATGTTTCAGGAGGGAAGCAGCACCTCTCTCACAGTAAAGTACTGACCTGTACTGTTCGACGAGTAGATTTTAAAAACGTTTTATAGAATAAAAGCTCATTGCTGGACGTTGTAGAAATGAGTGTGTGCACCACGACAAAGGAGCCTCATTCACTTCACATTGGGGTTGTTTGCGTGGTGCAGACACGTACATGTAGCAGAGTTCGTGACTCCACCACGCAATGCGGTGTTAAGGAGTCGTGGTGGAGTCACGCATTCTGGTCAGATCAGGTTGGTCTGAACCTCTCTTTAGTGGTTCATTAATAAAACAGATATTTGAACATGTGCCTACTTTGTTCATGTACTTTTGAGGTTCATTTCAGTAGTTGTGTGCTATCATGTATTTACAAAGTGTGGAGAGGAGGCAACTTTAGAATAGGGAACCTGTTCAGGTCAATTAGAGTCAAACTACTAGCTTATTGGTAATGAACAAGACTTCACTTTAAAATAGGGAACATGTTCTTAGATAGAAAAACTTAATTTTGAGTTATTTAAACACAAATAACATTTATAGTTTCATGTCTTGTTACATAAGAATAGATCATATTTGTTAAGTGTTATTATGGGAGAATTACTATTCTTGTGGTGCTGCTGCCTTATTAGGCCCAGTTATTGAGCAGAGCATATTAAGACCCAAACTCATGTACAACAACTTCCTTACTTGCAACAAATCAGCACTAATTAGAGGGTTATTGAGGAAAAACTCTCAACTAATGGCTTATTACTTGTAGAATATGGTCATGTAGAATAAGGCATTAATAAGTGTTTTATAATGACTAATAAAGAGCCAATATACTGCTAACATGTTAATTAACAACTAGTTGATGGTGAATTTGTGTACCTTAATATAAAGTGTTAGCGAATAAAGAATTTGTCCGTCGAAGAACAAGTAGAGGGAATGCTGTATCTGCAATCCAACAATATCAGTCTCAGGAAGAAATGTTTTTTAATGCTTATTAAAAGAAAAACATGCATTCCTGTCCTCAGGAGGGGACATTGACAGAGGATTACTGGAAAAGTACACAGTAAGTACTTCATAGTACTTGTGGGGGTAGTTTCAGTAGTACTGAGTCCAACAGGATCAATCTCACGAAGAACTAATGGCAACAAAAAAGAATTCCCTCATCAAATAATTCCCTCATCAAACAAGATGTTGTTCTCAGCAGGGACTTTGACAGAGCATTTCTCAAAAAATACACAGTAAAAAGTACTTCAATGTATTGTAAGTAGTAGGCTAACTAATACAAAGTCAAACATTATCAATTTCATTAAGAACTAATTGTAAAATTGTAGTTTTATCACTCATCAAAGATAGCAGAAAAACATGCATTATGTATATGGAGCGGACTCTGACAGAGGATTACTCACAAAGTACACCATTTCATTTCTGGTAGAAGTCAAACTAGCAAGAGTGTCAGTTTTATTAAGAACTTGTGGTAAGAATATTTGTATCACTCATTGAATATAGCAGGAACAAAAATGAAGAGCAGCTGATCTGAAAAAACAAACTCGAGAGACGGCGGAGACCACGGCAGACTGGACCCCCCCCCAGAACTACACATGCTGGCTATTGTGTGTTTCGCAACATGTTCTATGGCACGTCTCCACTGGGAGTTGTAGTTTTATAAGACGTTTTCGTATTTCCCACAATTAGAAGTTGCCAGTATTAAACTGTGTACACCCTGGAGGTTTAGGGGATAGGAAACACATAATAATAATAATACATTTGATTTATAAAGCACCTTTCACTGCTAACAGCAATCCCAAGTTGCTACAGGAGGCATAATAAAAACAAACAAAATAAAGAAAAGTTTAATCAAAAGCTTTACGATACGAAACACAGTGGTGTTATCAAATTATAACATGTAACATATAATTAATAAATGGGTGAAAATTGCTTGTGTCCATAATGGGCAGCATTAATATATACCCACATGCCAGCTAAGGTCAGAAGAGCTTTATTTAACAGCTGGTCTTATGTCTGTGACCCCTCCTGTTGTTCATTGATGAGCCTGAAACATGCACTTGTCAAGGTTCAGAGGCACACTATGCAAATATGGCAGTAGCCATCGATCATCTTAAGATAAGATATACTTTATTGATCCCAAGTTGGGAAATGTTTTTGTTCCAGCAGCATGTACTACTTTGTTCTACTCCACTACAATTCAGAGGTTAACCTGGTATTTTTACTCAACTACATTTATTTTACTTACTTTGCAGATTATGATTAATGATGTGAAATATAAACAACCCTTAAATCAGACTTAAGTTACACCTGAGTCAAATTCAGGGAAGGTGATTGTACTTTGTCGGACTTAATATTTATCTGTAGATACCCCCAACGTTTTTTTTCTTATTCAAAAGAAGACCTTAACTTAAAGTAATCTTTAATGTTTAAATAAAGCCTTATTAGTTTGTCTGTTTTGCACATCCTCCTGTTAATGTCTTTGGACGTCCAGCACTAAACTGTTTTATTGTAGAGATCACTACAGTATCTTCTTGATATTTTCTATTCTATATTTCTATCATTGACCTTCTACTTTCCCCCTATGAAAGTTTGTACTCTTAATATTTTTTTCATCAAATAACATTATTTCAACAAAAACAATTCAATAACGTTTTTTAACCACCAGGTGTCCCTTTCTATCAGCTGTGCACCATTATGGTGTAAATACAGCCTATTTACCAATTGGATCAAATATAAAAGTCAGCCGAATTAGTGTTGATACTGCAAGGAGACGTATTGTGTGAAAAGAAATGTAAGATGTTGTTTAATTGCTGATATATTTATGATTCACGTCACGTATTCAGTTTCAGCGCAACTTCTTCCAGTTTGTCCAAAGGTCTTCTCATCAGGGCTCTATAAATAGAGAACTACGGCAGATATGTAATATTTAATGCAGCCGAACCGTGTATTACAATCCTGTTATGTGATGACTTCCAAAGAGAAAAGCAAGAACACTCGGAATTAAGTATTATTTATTTTTAAAAATGTTTTCCGATTTCATATCATATAAACACCAAATCCCGACCTGCATTGCGGCAATGTTTTAGCATATCAAAACCTCTGAAAAAAGAAAGGTGTCTCTCAGAATCGAAAGAGAAAAACCTATGGGAAAAACACAAAAGCATTGTACACAATTTAAACCAATAAATGTCGTATAATTAACAAGGATAAACTGATGTATTTTAGTGGATGAGTACTGCAGATATCACTGTTACATCATTTGATCATTGGTTTTATTATGAAAACATCGAGACCGGAAATACTGTTTTCACACCCTAACTTTACATGGAGGCTGCCGCATACCTCAAATCATCTTCATAATATCTATCAAACTGTAGATCCTACATATCGACTGGACGTGGATTCTAAAAGTACAATATATACTTCTCGCTAGAAATCTAATCAAAAAGCGTTTTAATGGCCAAACTATCCTACAATTTAGGATTTTACAGAGAGGGTTATTTGTGAATAAACTACCCTCTGTAACGTTTGCATTCAACGGGAGCACTAGAGGGCGAAAACTTAATTATATGTCGTATTAAGTGCTTGAACAAACGACACATTTGGTCGTAATAAGGGCTTGAACAATCGGCCCATTTGGTCGTATGAGTTGGAGGACTTGTTGCGATCACTACAGTCTTCAGTATCAGCTTTAATAAGTTGCTTTAAGAAAACTTTATTACAGTAAAGACACAATCAGTGAGACACATGGTAACCAATGAGAAGCCTCAATTCAAAACACCAACATTTAAACCCTAGGACAGGAAGTGGTCTCCTCCTACAGAGGACACAGGGACACTGAGGAACCATCAGACCAGAGCCTAAACCCAAACCCAGCGTAGAGAGGTTCAGTGAATGTGGTTCTGAAGGTGTGGAGGTGGATCACTCTGTTAAAGAAGACTCTGTAGAAGGACAGAGAGTCAGCAGGATGATCCACATACACTGCTACTCTACCAGAGGAGGAGGAGGAGGAGGAGGAGATGTCTGTTCTTCTCTTATTGTGCCTGACATAGTAACCGTCACCAGAGCAGTTCAGACTCCAGGACTGATCATTCCCTCCAAACACACAGTCCTCTCTGACTTCTCTCCTGCTGATTCCTCTGTAAGTCACTGATATATCAACCTTTCCTCTCCACTCGACCTCCCAGTAACAGCAACCAGTCAGAGCTTCTCCACACATCAGCTGAGGCCAGTGGTCAAATCTCTCTGGATGATCAGGATATGGCTGCTCCTCTCTCACACATGTCACCTGCCTGTTGTTCTCAGACAGTTTGAGTCGTCTCTGTGCTGTGTTTGAGTTCAGGGTGAGTTCACAGGAAACTGATGAGAGACAGAGACAGCAGTTTATCATCAGACCCACCTGAAGGCTTTACTCTCTGTTAGTGGTCCTTTCTACAAAGCTAATATCAGTCATGTTTTAATGAATAAATGCCACCTCCATCATCTTTGTCTTTAGAGAGAAGCTGACTGATCCACACTTACACTTCCTCACACCTGGTTTTAACCTCTGCTCTCCACCATGGTCCAGCCTGGAGGAAGAAACACAGTCAGGATGATTTTCTATCCAACATGAGTCCTAGCTGCTCTTCAACCTGAAGCAGAGCTCAGTCTGTCCGTGGGACAGAGAGACACGGTAGATTTTGATTTTTAAAACACATTTTATTTGCATTTGTTTTAACTATACACCCACCCTGCAAAAGAGTCAGAAAAAACCTAATATATTGCACAATCAAATAAATAAATAACCAGATTTTCATGACTACCAAATAAATATAATTTGAAGCATTTTACCCATTTCAAAACATCCTCTTTTACACACTTTAAAAACAAAAACTACACCTATCCTTTAAAACTTCAATATTAGAGAGTCATTCTCCCCCAGTGAGCACAGAACCTGCCCCACAGCCCACACATCCAGAACCCCCTGCAGATGGTTGATCAGCGTATAGTACGCATGCTCCACCCTCAGACGCGCTGCCACCAGCCCCCTCAGACAGAGCACTGCATCCCTCCATCCCACTCCAGCAACTTGGTTCTTCCTACTTTTCCAGATCGCCAATTTTGGATTAGCAAACAAGAAATTGATCAATAGTAGGGTTTCCTTCTTTTTCAGGATGCATTTGGGCCATGGACAAAAAGTGGTATGGAGAAAACCTCCCGAACCCTTCCACCCACCCCTGTAAACATTTCTTTAAGACCAGCCAATCTGGGACAGGACACCACTAAATGCTCCAATGTTTCTGCCATAAAACAGAACGGACAGCCCCCCCTTGTGCCTGGGTCAAAATGAGCTCTGTATTTGTTAGTGGCTATTGCACCGTGTATAACTCTCCATTGGATGTCAGCCATCCGTTTCTCAACCAGAGAATTACACAGGATCCTCCAGCTGCCCTGAGGGGAAAAGCCCAAGCCAAACACATCCGTCCACCTTGACTCTCTGCCGCCTGCGAGCGAGCTGAGGTTTAGCACCTTTACACAGCTAAGCTATAGCTTCTTTCCATAGCAGGAGCTGAACTTTCCAGGTGTTAGAGTCCCCAGTGATAGCAGGAGACCATCCTCCTCTCTCCATTCCCCCACGGCAGGACCCACACTCAAGGCAGGAAAAACATAATCATGTCCCTTTCTCCACTGGTCAGCCAGATCTGCATCCAGAGCAAAAGTCCGGTGGGATGGCGACAGCGACTGCCACACCTCATCTACCAGGGTCTCCAGAACTCGGGTTGATCGAATGCCCGTCACCTCAGCCAGTTTTTCTGTGGAGACCCCTGTCAAATGGCCAAGTTTTACCACTCCCGCTACAATGAACGCATTTTTTAGGGTGGCCGAAGAGAAAAGGGTTCCAGAAAGAAAACCAGTGTCAAACAGTGGCTCCTCAAACAGCCACATCCCAGGCCGGGGGTCGGGTGGTCTGGTAAAACTCAGAATCTTCCAGGCATTGATGACTGAGCAGTAAAAAGGTGCAAGTCCAGTTATCTTGTGCGCAGGGGCCTTCAGCAGAAACAGATGTTTATCAAAACCAAAGCCCCCTGCCCTCCAGAGCAACAGCCGGGCCATAGCCAGCCAGCAGGGAGAGGCACCATACAGCAGCCGCTGAGCTGCCTGCAGTGTAAAAGCAGCAGTCCATGCAGTAATGTCCACAAGGCCCTATCCCCCCTCCGCCACAGGTAAGTACAGGACCGATGCTGGCATCCAGTGATGACCCGACCATAAGAAATCGACGAGGAGCCGCTGCAGTTGTTTCATGAGGCCCGGCGGTGGGGTTAACACCTGGAGTCTGTGCCACAGAGACGAGGCAACCAGATTGCTGGCTACAAGAAGAACTCTTTCTTGGGGCGGTGGTGGCGAAGTCGTTAGGGACTTGGCTTGGCAACTGGAAGGTCACCAGTTCAAGTCCCGGCAAGACCAAGTGCTACCGAGGTGTCCCTGAGCAAGGCACCGTTCCCCACACTGCTCCCTGGGCGCTGTTCAAAATGGCAGCACACTGCTCCTAACACTAGGATGGGTCAAATGCAGAGAAACAATTTCCCCACGAGGGATTAATAAAAGTCCATCTTAATCTTAATCTTAATCCCCTGTAGGACAGCTGGGGTAGCAGCCATTTCCATTTTGCTAATTTTGCTTGCACCTTTCCCAGCAATCCATCCCAGTTCTGTGCCACAATGTCCTCAGACCCCAACCAAACTCCCAGGACCTTTACCCCTTGTTTCCCCAGCTGAGGTTACCAGGAAGACTGAAGAAGAAGAAGAAGAAGAAGAAGAAGAAGAAGAAGAAGAAGAATGGCTGTGTCCATGTAATAAGACTTCAAGGTTAACTTACTGCAGTAAACATATTCAAGGGAAATGAGACGTCCTTCATGATGGAAGACCAGAGATGAAGGAGATTAAATTAGAAAAATATGAGGAAGTCAGTCTGTCCATACCTGAGTGTCTCCAGTCTCCAGAGTGGATCCTCCAGTCCAGCAGACAGCAGCTTCTCTCCTGAGTCTCCTGGATGATTGTAGCTCAGGTCCAGCTCTCTCAGATGGGAGGGGTTGGAGCTCAGAGCTGAAGCCAGAGAAACACAGCCTTCCTCTGTGACCAGACAGCCTGACAGCCTGGAACCAGGGAATACAGTAAACTCAGTGCTTTAAAAAGTCACATGAGCAGGAAAATCATACAGAGGATGACCATCTTCATCAGCATGAACAAAAAGCTGGATGACTGTTGTGGCTCGACAGTTATGTTGTGTTAAGTTATGTATTTTTGATCTTGTCACTTCCTGTTTTTATTTTGAAAGTAACTCTTCCCTCTCATTCCAGATCCCACACTTCCTGCCCTTGAGATTGCTTGTCCCTGCCCTGATAGTTTTCACCTGTGCCCATCCCCCTCACCTATAAATAGCCCTTGTGTTTCTTTGTCCCTTGTCAGTTCGTTATGTTCTATGCTGTGAGAACCTGAGCCCTTTGACTCCTGAACTTTAGATTGAGAAAGTACCTCTTTGTCAAGTCAGTTTTGATTTTTGGAAAACCCTTTTTCCCACTGAAAGTGTGATTATAATTTGTTTGAGAAAAGAAAATGTTTTCCATGTGAAGTGTTGACTTTGATTTTTGGAGTAACCGTTATTAAAATACCTTTTGTTTTTGGACAACTGTGTCTGAGTCCTGCATTTGGGTCCTGTGTCCTGTGCCTCAGTTCACGACAATGACAATAATTGAATTGATTGAAAATAAAAAGCTGAATCCTGACCTGAGAGTCTCCAGAGTACAGTGTGGACTCTCCAGTCCAGCAGACAGCAGCTTCACTCCTGAATCCTGCAGGTCGTTGTTACTCAGGTCCAGATCTCTCAGACTAGAGGACTGGGAGTTGAGGACTGAGGACAGAGCTGCACAGCTTCTCTCTGACAGCTTACAGCCAGTTAACCTTGAAAGAAATGAATAAATATGACAACATTCCTTTAACATTAAATGTGATTGAGCGCAAGGTTTCAATTATACAATCTTTTCTAGTTCCTTTGTCAAATGCTACCATCTGTTTGTCTGTGCATATTTGTGTTTGTCAATTAATCAGATATAATTGAGATGTAGATAATTTACACCATCTGTCTTCAAATATAATCCCATTTTTATCATGGTTTTGTGGTTTATTTTTTGTTTTGACGAAGAAGAAAAAAACAACAAGCCAAAGGAAAATAGAAATGTATTATTATTCTAATTTGATCAAACTGGAAATTAGTCGATATAAATGGCTGAACAAAACCACTGACAGTTTACATATCAGCTGAACTCTGACCTGAGAGTCTCCAGAGTACAGTGTGGACTCTCCAGTCCAGCAGACAGCAGCTTCACTCCTGAATCCTGCAGGTTGTTGTTACTCAGGTCCAGCTCTCTCAGGCTAGAGGACTGGGAGTTGAGGACTGAGGACAGAGCTTCACAGCTTCTCTCTGAGAGGTTACAGTGAGTTAACCTTGAAAGAAATTAATACATGACAACATTCCTTTACTATTAAATGTGATTGAGTGCAAGGTTTCAATTATACAATCTTTTCTAGTTCCTTTGTCAAATGATACCATCTGTTTGTCTGTGCATGTTTGTGTTCAATCAGTCAGATACATTGAGATGTAGATAAGTGACGCCATCTTTCTTAACATATAATAAGATTTTTATCTGGGTTTTGTGGTTTATTGTTTTGATGTAGAAGAAAAAAAACAACAAGCCGAAGGAAAATCGAAATACAGTATATCATTATTCTATTGATACAACTGGAAATTAGTCGATATAAATGGCTGAACAAAACCAATCTGACAGTTTACATATCAGCTGAACTCTGACCTGAGAGTCTCCAGAGTACAGTGTGGACTCTCCAGTCCAGCAGACAGCAGCTTCACTCCTGAATCCTTCAAGTCGTTGTTACTCAGGTCCAGCTCTCTCAGACTAGAGGACTGGGAGCTGAGGACTGAAGACAGAGCTTCACAGCTTCTCTCTGACAGGTTACACTCAGTTAACCTTCAAAGAAATTAACACATGACAAAATTCCTTTAATATTACATGTGATCGAGCGCAAGGTTTCCATCATACAATCTTTTCTAGTTTCTTTGTCAAATGCTACCATCTGTTTGTCTGTGCATGTTTGTTTTTGTCAATCAGTCAGATACATTGAGATGTAGAAAATTGATGCCATCTGTCTTAAAATATAATCAGATTTTTATCATGATTTTGTGGTTTATTGTTTTGATGGAGAAGAAAAAAAAACAAGCTAATGGAAAATCCAAATGTATTATTATTCGAATTTGATAAAACTCGAAATTAGTCGATATAAAAGGCTGAACAAAACCATTCTGACAGTTTACATATCAGCTGAACTCTGACCTGAGAGTCTCCAGAGTACAGTGTGGACTCTGCAGTCCAGCAGACAGCAGCTTCACTCCTGAATCCTGCAGGTCGTTGTTACTCAGGTCCAGCTCTCTCAGACTAGAGGACTGGGAGATGAGGACTGAGGACAGAGCTTCACAGCTTCTCTCTGACAGGTCACAGACACTCAACCTGGGGAAAGATCAGCAGTGAACACAAAGAGTTTTATTCTCATGTCTCAAACTGTTCCTAGTTAATGTAGTTTCATCTCCACTTACAGAGCCTTCCTGGCGGCTTTGACCACTGGCAGCAGCCTCAGAAGAGCCTCCTCTGAAGCAGAGTATTTCTGCAGGTCAAACACGTCAAGATCTTCTTCTGATGACAGTAAGATGAAGACCAGAGCTGACCACTGAGCAGGAGACATTTTATCTATGGAGAGACTTCCTGATCTCAGGTACTGTTGGATCTCCTCCATTAGAGAACGATCATTCAGTTCATTCAGACAGTGGAACAGGTTGATGCTTTTCTCAAGAGACGGGTTCTTTCTTATCTTTTTCTTGATGTATTTCACTGTTTTCTGGTTGGTCTGTGAGCCACTTACTATCTGTGTCAGCAGATCGTGTAATAAGGTCTGATTTGTCTCCAGTGAAAGACCCAGGAGGAAGCGGAGGAACAAGTCCAGGTGTCCGTTTGGACTCTGTAAGGCCTGGTCCACAGCACTCTCGTAGAGATGTTTAGGTTTTTTTCTGAAGACTTGAGACCACCAGGGGGCCATCAGGTTGACTCCAGAGTTGATGAAGGTCAGATGGACATGAAGAGCAGCCAGAAACTCCTGAACGCTCAGATGGACGAAGCAGAACACCTTGTTCTTGTACGTTCCTCTCACCTCTTTAAAGACCTGTGTGAACACTCCTGAGTACACTGAGGCTGCTCTGATATTGATGCCACACTCTTTCAGGTCGGACTTATAGAAGATCAGGTTGCCTTTCTGCAGCTGCTCAAAAGCCAGTTTTCCCAGAGACTCCATTATTTTCATCCTGCTTTCTGGACTCCAGTGTGGATCTGTCTCAGCTCCTCCATCATACTTGACGTTCACTTTGGATTGCACCACCAAGAAGTGGATGTACATCTCAGTCAGGGTCTTGGGCAGCTCTCCTCCCTCAGTTTTCAACATATCCTCCAGAACTGAAGCAGAGATCCAGCAGAAGACTGGGATGTGGCACATGATGTGGAGGCTTCGTGAGGTCTTGATGTGGGAGATGATAGTGCCGGCCTGCTCCTGATCTCTGAATCTCTTCCTGAAGTACTCCTCCTTCTGTGGGTCAGTGAACCCTCGGACCTCTGTCACCGTGTCCACACACTCAGGAGGGATCTGATTGGCTGCTGCAGGTCGTGTGGTTATCCAGAGGCGAGCAGAGGGAAGCAGCTTCCCCCTGATGAGGTTTGTCAGCAGCACATCCACTGAGGTGGACTCTGTGACATCAGTCAGGATCTCAGTGTTGAGGAAGTCCAGAGGAAGTCGACACTCATCCAGACCGTCAAAGATGAACACGACCGGGAACTGATCAAACCTGCAGATTCCTGCGTCTCTGGTTTCAGAGAAGAAGTGATGAACAAGTTCCACCAAGCTGTACTTGTTCTCTCTCACCACATTCAGCTCTCTGAAGGTGAATGGAAATATGAACTGGATGTCCTGGTTGGCTTTGCCTTCAGCTCAGTCCAGAGTGAACTTCTTTGTTAAGACTGTTTTCCCAATGCCAGCCACTCCCTTTGTCATCACTGCTCTGATTAGTTTACCTCTTTCAGGTGGGCCTTTAAAGAGGTCTTCTTGTCTGATGGGTGTTTCTGATCTGTCTGGTTTACTGGATGCTTGTTCGATCAGTCTGATCTCATGTTCCTTGACGACCTCTGTGGTGTCTCTCCTGGTGATGTATATCTCCGTGTAGATTTCATGTAGGCGTTCAGATTTTTCCATAAATGTGATAATTTCAAATGTTTCCTTCAGGTTTGATTTGAGTTCACCTTGGCACTTAGTGAGAATATCTGAATGAATAAGAAAGGTATTTACATTAAAGACACATCCAAATATTTCCTTCTAATTGGACCCATTTCTGACAAAATAGCAGGTTATTTTCCTTATATCAAGTCACTGGATCTTGTTGCATAATTATCTGTACATTGTCCAGTATAAGTTCCACCCCAGAGAGAACCATCAGTTTTCCCACATTGAACCATGGCCCTAAACCTAACTGACTCTTATACCTCATTCACACCAACGCAACTCCGGTTCAAGCTCCGTGCTAGAGCTTTTCAGGTTCAGAACCGGTTCTTCGGTTTAGCTCCGGCTCTTTTCACACCGCCCAGAGTCCGACTGGTGCTGCGTCATTGCGTCATTGTTTGCATCATGACGTAACCGTTTGCGTGCCTCATAAAGCCAAACCGCGCGGAAACCCCTCACAGCTCACACCGACAACAACAATAATTGCCGATGGTGCTCCAGCTTCCTCTGTACCTCTTCGGAAGACCAGATTCCCAGTAGGTAGCTGGTCTCTTCAGTGGACCACTGCTGCTTGCTAAGTTTCTCCATCGTTGTGTACAAACTGGATAAAACGCGGGCTTTTGTTGTTGTTCAGGAGTTGATCCCGCCCCTGCCCCCGCCTCGACGTAAGCGTGACCTATGCGATGCCTTTGCTCTGGCAGGACCATTTTTTGGAGCTTGAAACAAACCGGATTCCGGAGCTAAGAGGCTGCTCCGCTGCGGTGTGAACAGGAAAACCCGGTGCTTTTCAAGCTCCAGCTCCGAACCGGCCCTGAAACACCGTTGGTGTGAATGAGGCAATATTTCTGCTGCTGGGAGACGAGGCATGATACCAGCAGATCCCAACACCCACTGAGTGTTTGGACCAGCCGCGGCGTTATGGGTGGGCCTACTGGGCCTAGGCCCACCCACTCTGTCACTAGGCCCACCCATTCATTGATCAAAAATGACTATTGCAATCCCTCCCACTAATGAGAAATATAGTTTACCAACATTTTTATTTTTGATTATCAAAATTAACAATTAAATAATAAAATAAGCGCAAACATGCGCAGATGAAGGAGGACAGTGGACTGGAAACACAAAAAATATACCGCACTCACTAACGATGTCACAACAATCGATGTTCAGGTTTTTTAAAAGAGTAAGAACAGAGTCACCACCGCCGGAACCACCGCAGCAGGCGCCGTCTCAGAGAGACAAGAGTTTATTTAATGTTGTGCCCCTGTGGCGGGACGTAGCATCCGTTGGCAGGACATAGAATAACAGAGAATAGCATCCCAGTGCCGGACCTATCAGACATAGATGACCCGGCGGCTACACAGCCAAAGCTCATAAAGTACCCTCAGACACTTTTCGGACAAAAGAAAAGGAGCTCCGCTGCCCACTGGTATGACAAGTACACATTCTTGGAGTATAGCATTAGCAAGGACAGTGTGTTTTGTAAAATGTACCGGCATTTTAGTGAGAGAGGCGCGGCCTGCGGAGAAGATACATTCAGTCGCCATGGTTACAGGGACTGGAAATATAATCGACTATGCTCTCAGTAAACACGAATGCAGCGCAGTTCATGCAATAGCTATGGAGAGAAATAGACTGGAGACATGTGTTAGTAATCAATGTTTTTCTATTGTATTCCTTGCTACATTCGCTGTTTACTGTTGATGTTTTTGTTCAGAAATGTTATAAATGTTAAACTAAACGTTTGCACAGCCTTCGTAAAACTGAAAAGACTTTCTCCTATTTAATCGTCAACGTTTTTATGATATATCATAGTTGCCAATTGCCATGTTGTATGAGCACACGCAGGTGAAAGATGAAAGGATTGTTTTTTCTCCCTCGTTTTACCAGGCAGCAGTTTTCTAATGTTATACCTGCTGCACAAATTCATTTCATATTGAGACTAAATATCTAAAAAAATGATTAAGAAACATAGAGCTAAAATGTCGTGCCAATTGCAACTAGCGCACCCTGACGCAGGCATTCTCAAGCCCAAATCAGCAAAGCTTATGAGTGTGAGGCAATAGTATCTGCTGCCCAGCTGCTTTAGTATGAAACGTACCTTCAGCTCATGAAATCTCTGCAGTATCAGAAGGAAGTAGCCTAATGATAAATCTGCAGCCTCTGAAAAAAAAACGCACAGCCGCTCACTTCGCTAGATCCGCTAAAAAGGACAGCAGGCTGCAGTCTAACCACACAGACACACATCAGGTGCTCGGTCATTATTCCATATTCTGCCATTGTATGCTATTTGTTTCTAAATGTATCAATGTATTGTGAACCAAAACAAAATAACATGCAGTATAACCTTTCATTTCACTCATTGCGGCGTGCCGCTTAATCATTTAAATAATATTTAAGCTTCTTATAAGTGAAAATGTTTAAAAGAGAAGGGTTTAGAAAAAGTGTTTTTACTATAGGAAATATGCATTACACAGTTGCCTACAATGATAGAAACGGGATAGAGGTACCCCTAAATTCCACCGGGTCCGTCTGCGCCGCATTACGGCCACGTTACGGCCGAGCCGCGGCGTTCACAGCGATCGCGGCCCCTCTAGTCAATGGGTGCTATTCCACCAGATGCGCCGCATTACGGCTCAGAAGCGTCCCAGAAGCGTCCCAGAAGCGTCTCGGCGCTGGGCTCCGCTCAAAATAGGCGGCTGGTCTATTTTCGACGCAACGCAAGACGTTGCATAGCGCCGGGAAGGAAGTGGACCGGTCAGAGCATCCGGCCCATCCCCCAAATAAACTAATTTTGCAGACCCTATCCCTCCGTAGTCTTTCAAGTAGAAATGCCATCGTTCTCCTCCGGTTTACAGGCACTGTGTAAATTATATATATAGAATAATTTTGATGATGAATGCATATTTTTTACCACTAAAATACAGCAACACATCTTTGATTCATGTAGTTTATAACTGGAGTATTACAATTATTATTAACTTTGTCTGTACAAAGTAGCCTGTCCAGGAAATATGCCCAAATCAACAAAAACTGCGAGCCGGCAAGCAAGACGCTCCGCTTCTGAAACGCGCCCGGTGGGGTTTGATGCTGTAGGAGGTCTGAACAAAACCGCGGCGCAGCCGTAACCCGGCACAGACGGACCCGGTGGAATCCCGGGGTTAGTATGTCGCAATACACTCCTGCAGTAGCCTACCATCTACAAGACACCCTGGGGGGTCACAGTAATAACCCGTCTGTTGGGGAAATATTTTCCAAGGCCCATAACTTTGACCCAGTTTATCAGTTCATACTGTCCTGACTGAGCACACGCACCTGTAACCTTGGCTGCTGTGCTCTCAGTGTTTTGTCTCCCTGTTCCTGCCTGTTGGTGTCAGCTGTGTTACACCCCACCTTTAAAATGGCCCTATAGGGCTAACAAAATTCCACCACCGACCCAAATAGAACACGAAAGACACCTTTTAAAATCATCGAATCCATAGGAGTTATTATAATCAACACATCAAATGTTTAACTATCCATCCTAGGATGAGAGGCAGAAACACAGCAGTCCCCACACCAGAGGCCTCTCTCTTCTGCTGCTGCACTGGAGCTTTTAAGCACTTCCTTCCCCAGGTGCACCTCGTCTGAACCTCGTTACAGCAATGCAGCACACCTGTGTAGAGGAACCAAAGGGAAAAAGAAACAGGGAATACATACAGCCGTAACACCCCCACCCTTAAAACAATGAATAAATAGAAAACTAACACCATACTATTCTATTCATTGAAATGAATGTGGAATTTCAGTGACTTTTATCAAGGCTGTATGCAAGGCAGCTAAAACACACACCAGACTTAATATATCAATATATGAATTGCATTAGATCAGACAACAGATTAAGGACTGCTGACAAAAGGTGTCAGCCTGAGTCAAATGTGGAACAACAAGATATATTCAAACTCTAGAACAGGGCCAACTAAGATGCTGCCGCACAGAATGAGCAGCAACCACACAAGTAGCCAAATCAATTAAACAAAATGGCTACCACCATGAGGTGACAAACAAACTCCAAAGCCAAACCAAGTTACTGTGTTTACCAACACACAAACCGTAACAGACATGTCCAACACAATGTGGAGTGCAACAGCCACAGACCTAAAGGATCACCACAAGTAGACCAACTACAAAGTTGCTGCCATTCACTAATAGCAACACTATGATCCAACACGAGTGAACTGCCACTACCACAACACAAAAATGGACACCATGTGATCTTCCAACCACATGCACAAGTTACTGTGATGGATGCAGGAAACCAGCAACACAAGCTCACTTGACGAACCGGCATGAGCACACTAAACTACTAAACAAGCTCTCTTGACGAACCGGCATGAGCACACTAAACTACTAAACAAGCTCACTTGACGAACCGGTATGAGCACACTAAACAAGCTCACTTGACGAACCGGCATGAGCACACTAAACTACTAAACAAGCTCACTTGACGAACCGGCATGAGCACACTAAACTACTAAACAAGCTCACTTGACGAACCGGCATGAGCACACTAAACAAGCTCACTTGACGAACCGGCATGAGCACACTAAACAAGCTCACTTGACGAACCGGCATGAGCACACTAAACTACTAAACAAGCTCTCTTGACGAACCGGCATGAGCACACTAAACTACTAAACAAGCTCACTTGACGAACCGGTATGAGCACACTAAACAAGCTCACTTGACGAACCGGCATGAGCACACTAAACTACTAAACAAGCTCACTTGACGAACCGGCATGAGCACACTAAACAAGCTCACTTGACGAACCGGCATGAGCACACTAAACAAGCTCACTTGACGAACCGGCATGAGCACACTAAACAAGCTCACTTGACGAACCGGCATGAGCACACTAAACAAGCTCACTTGACGAACCGGCATGAGCATACCAAACTACTAATTTGCTACAATTAAATACATGAAAGCAACAACACACAAGTGACTACCAACAAGTGGACTGCAACAACCACAACACACATGGTCATACTGTAGTAAACTACACACAAATGTTGCCGACTTACACCTAAGCAGCAATGTGCTCCTCTGATGTTTAGAGCTTACCCTACAGCAGAGTCCTGCATCGGGTCGGGTACCCGCAAAAAAGGTGATTCGCGGGTGGTATCTTTTCAAACGCTTTTTTCCGGTTTCGGTTCTGGGTAAAACACAGATGATGCGGGTCGGGGGTGTTGCATAATAAATATATTAAAATAATAATAATTTAGTTTAATGTTTAAATCCTCAGACCTCTCCCCCGCGGGACCGCGCATAATCCTAACCTCTGCAGCGCATCAATCTGCTGCTGAGCGCGCCACATTCGAAATGGCTGAGGTGAAGCTCTCTAGTGGAGAATACAGCACTTTCAATAACACTTCCTCAAGAGCGAAATCCAGCGTCTGGAGGCTTTTGGTGTCATCCTAGATGGAGACAATAACCAACATCCCACGCTTTTTGAGACAAATATGCAACTGCGTGTGTTAACAATTGCACGTTTTCACTGCTCATATACATATGCGGGGTCGGGTTGCGGATCTTGTGTCGACGGGTCGGGTTGCGAAACTAATTGGCAATATGTGCGGGTAGCGGGGCGGGTTCGGTATTGCACGTCGCGGGTGCGGGGCGGGAGCGGGTCTTGAAAATCAGACCCGTGCAGGACTCTACCCTACAGTCCCCTTTAAAACATGGAAAATGACACTGTCTGCCTCCATTCAACATTGAACAGGAATTTCAATCACAACTGTCCACTCTTATGTCAGGACAAACCTCCACAGTGTGTCCCTGTGGCCCCTTCTGACCACCTGAGCAACAACAGCTGTTCTCCAAGCCCTCAGCTCTGCCTCCCGAACTCAGTGTGCATCAGTCCCATTCAACATCCTGACTGAGTCAGCAGCCAACCTACACTGTGGAAAACAGCCGTGGTTCATCCATGACTACACCTCCTGGGATATCTGACAGTTTGGCAGGACAAGCCTCATTCCGAACAGAATTGTCCGTTTCTTGGGAAAACGTAGCACTCAAGGACTCACTGCCATTTCAGAGCCCATGATGACTTTCTGGTCATTCCTCTGATCCATCCCCTCCCCAACACTGGCGTTTAGCATCACCCACTTGTATTACATATCTCCAATGTCCCACCAGGAGAAACTCGTTAATATAGCATTGGTGGTTCAGTGGTAGAATTCTCGCCTGGTCCCCCGGGTCCGATTCCCAGCCAATGCACACTGCAAAAAAAAGAATTTTAAGAAAGTAAAAAAAACGTATTTCTGGGGAAAAAAAAATCGTATTTTTCATCTAAAAACTCAAATAATCTTGTTAAGAAAGTTTTGCTTAAGAAAAGTATTCTTACTTTCAGAAAATGTGTCTTATATTCAGTAAAAAATACTTTTTAGGCGAAAAATAAGAATTGTTTCCCAGAAACAAGTTTTTGTTTACTTTCTTAAAATGCCTTTTTTGCAGTGTGTCTATTCAGTTTTCACATGTCTATCATACTTTTATAGTTTTCGAAATCACAAATCGAATCGATAGATTTCTGATCGATGGATTTCTGATCGATAGATTTCTGATATTATGGATATTATCCGGCTGAACAAAAGGTGCATTTATCTATTTCTGTCACGGTGTGTGCAGCAAGCAGGACCCAAATGCAGATTAAAGTGAAAAAACCTTTATTTCAAGGATACCTAAATAAACAAAGACAAAACAGAACACTCACCGGTGAACTCAGTCACAAACGAAAGACGACCCAACACTGAACACAGGAAGAGACACGACTAAATACAGGGAGGGGTAATCACGGGACGAGAAACAGCTGGGCAGGGGAGGAGAAACACAAGGACAACAGGTGAACACAATCAGACACTTAGACACACCAGGGAACTAACGACGGGAGGAAAAACACAAGGAAAAGGACCAGACAATAAACAGGGAGGAAAACATGACGGCAAACACCCAAACATACAAAACTACAAACGTGACATAACAAGAGAATCGTGACAGAACCCCCCCCTCAAGGGACGGATTCCAGACGTCCCTAAAAACCACAAAAGTCCAAAACCTCAAGCAGGGTGGGTGGAGGGGGTCCGGAGGAGGGACACAACACTAGGCGCACCAGGGTGGGTGGA
The DNA here is from genome assembly GCA_028583405.1 of Pogonophryne albipinna. NCBI lineage: Eukaryota > Metazoa > Chordata > Actinopteri > Perciformes > Artedidraconidae > Pogonophryne > Pogonophryne albipinna. The sequence continues at coordinate 564,348 of JAPTMU010000084.1, forward strand.
GGGGGTCTGGAGGACGGGCCCTGGGCTGACAGCCCAGGAGCACAGCGGAGGGCCCGGAAGGGATCTCGGGCGGACGGCCCGGGGGCAAGGCAAAGTCCAAGGTGGAGATCTCGGGCGGACGGCCCGGGGGCAAGGCAGAGTCCATGGAGGGGCGAAGACCACAGCGGGCAAACTCAGGGGGCCGAGCATGAGGGCGAAGGCAGCGGCAGGAAGAGTCAAGGGGCCGAGCATGAGGGTGAAGACCGCAGCACTCAGGGGGCCGGGCTCGAGGCCGAAGACCGCGGCTCTCAGGGGGCCGGGCTCGAGGCCGAAGACCACGGCTCTCAGGGGGCCGGGGTCGAGGCCGAAGACCACGGCTCTCAGGGGGCCGGGGTCGAGGCCGAAGACCACGGCTCTCAGGGGGCCGGGCTCGAGGGCGAAGACCGGACAGCTCCGGAGGCCGGGCAGGAAGGCGCTGACGGGACAGCTCCGGAGGCCGGGCAGGACCCGGTGTCGGTGGGACAGGCTTCAGCAGGATCCCCCACGGAAGAGGACCAGGAGTTGGCAGGACCCCCGGCGGGACAGGACACAGGGTTGGCAGGACCCCCGGCAGGAGAGCAGTCGTCGGGACCTCCAACGGCACAGGACATGGGGTTGGCAGGACCCCCGGCAGAAGAGTAGTCGGCGGGGCCTCCAACGGCACAAGACACAGGGTTGGCAGGACCCCCGGCAGAAGAGTAGTCGGCGGGACCTCCAACGGCACAGGACATAGGGTTGGCAGGACCCCCGGCAGGAGAGCAGTCGGCGGGACCTCCAACGGCACAGGACACGGGGTTGGCAGGACCCCCGGCAGGAGAGCAGTCGGCGGGACCTCCAACGGCACAGGACACGGGGTTGGCAGGACCCCCGGCAGAAGAGTAGTCGGCGGGGCCTCCAACGGCACAGGACACTGGGTTGGCAGGACCCCCGGCAGAAGAGTAGTCGGCGGGGCCTCCAACGGGACAGGACACAGGGTTGGCAGGACCCCCGGCAGGAGAGTAGTTGGCGGGGCCTCCAACGGCACAGGACATACGGCTGGCAGGACCCCCGGCAGAAGAGTAGTCGGTGGGGCCTCCAACGGCACAAGACAAAGAGTTGGCAGGACCCCCAGCGGAACCTCCAACGACACTTGGGTAGGGACTTGAGAGGGAACTGGAGAGGGGACTCGAGAGGGAACTGGAGAGGGAACTGGAGAGGGGACTCGAGAGGGAACTGGAGAGGGAACTGGAGAGGGGACTCGAGAGGGAACTGGAGAGGGAACTGGAGAGGGGACTCGAGAGGGGACTCAAGAGGGGACTCGAGAGGGAACTCGAGAGGGAACTGGAGAGGGGACTCGAGAGGGGACTCGAGAGGGAACTCGAGAGGGGACTCGAGAGGGAACTGGAGAGGGGACTCGAGAGGGAACTGGAGAGGGGACTCGAGAGGGAACTCGAGAGGAGACTCGAGAGGGAACTCGAGAGGAGACTCCAGAGGAGACTCGAGAAGGAACTGGAGAGGGGACTCGAGAGGAAACTGGAGAGGGGACTCGAGAGGGAACTGGAGAGGGAACTGGAGAGGGAACTGGAGAGGGGACTCGAGAGGGAACTCGAGAGGAGACTCGAGAGGGGACTCGAGAGGGGACTCGAGAGGGAACTGGAGAGGGAACTGGAGAGGGGAACCGGAGAGGGAACCGGAGAGGGAACCGGAGAGGGGACTGGAGAGGGAACTGGAGAGGGGACTCGAGAGGGGACTCGAGAGGGGACTCGAGAGGGAACTGGAGTGGGAACTGGAGAGGGAACTGGAGAGGGAACTGGAGAGGGGACTCGAGAGGGAACTGGAGAGGGAACTGGAAAGGGGACTCGAGAGGGAACTGGAGAGGGAACTGGAGAGGGGACTCGAGAGGGAACTGGAGAGGGAACTGGAGAGGGGACTCGAGAGGGAACTGGAGAGGGAACTGGAGAGGGGACTCGAGAGGGAACTGGAGAGGGGACTGGAGAGGGGACTCGAGAGGGAACTGGAGAGGGAACTGGAGAGGGAACTGGAGAGGGGACTCGAGAGGGAACTGGAGAGGGGACTCGAGAGGGAACTGGAGAGGGAACTGGAGAGGGGACTCGAGAGGGGACTCGAGAGGGAACTGGAGAGGGAACTGGAGAGGGAACTGGAGAGGGAACTGGAGAGGGAACTGGAGAGGGGACTCGAGAGGGAACTGGAGAGGGAACTGGAAAGGGGACTCGAGAGGGAACTGGAGAGGGAACTGGAGAGGGGACTCGAGAGGGAACTGGAGAGGGAACTGGAGAGGGGACTCGAGAGGGAACTGGAGAGGGAACTGGAGAGGGGACTCGAGAGGGAACTGGAGAGGGGACTGGAGAGGGAACTGGAGAGGGAACTGGAGAGGGGACTCGAGAGGGAACTGGAGAGGGGACTCGAGAGGGAACTGGAGAGGGGACTCGAGAGGGAACTGGAGAGGGAACTGGAGAGGGGACTCGAGAGGGAACTGGAGAGGGAACTGGAGAGGGGACTCGAGAGGGAACTGGTGAGGGGACTCGGAAGGGAACTGGAGAGGGGACTCGGAAGGGGACTTGAGAGGGGACTCGTGTCGGTCGGCACGCCGACAGGACACGGGGAGCTGGTGTTGGCTGGAGAGCCAACAGGAGACGAGGCGCTGGAGTCGGCCGGTACGCCGACAGGACTCGGGGAGCTGGTGTTGGCTGGAGAGCCAACAGGAGACGAGGTGCTGGAGTCGGCCGGTACGCCGACAGGACTCGGGGAGCTGGTGTTGGCTGGAGAGCCAACAGGAGACGAGGTGCTGGAGTCGGCCGGTACGCCGACAGAACTCGGGGAGCTGGCGTCGGCTGGGGAGCCAGCAGGAGACGAGGTGCTGGAGTCGGCCGGTACGCCGACAGGACTCGGGGAGCTGGTGTTGGCTGGAGAGCCAACAGGAGACGAGGTGCTGGAGTCGGAACTGGGGCCGGAACCATGGCTGCTGGGGCCAGCACTGGGGCCGGGACCATGGCTGCTGGGGCCAGAACTGGGTCTGGGACCATGGCTGCTGGGGCTCGGGCTGCTAGCCTGGCCCTGCGACTCCTTCTCCTAGCAGCCGCCTGAATACTCCGTGGACCTCCACAAGCCAAACGAGTTCCAGAATACGACTCCTGAACAGGAGCAGGACCTGGGGCAGAAGCATGGGTTAACCCCAGACGGATCCCAGCGAGGCGTATGGTGCCAGGTTGGGATTTGGGAGACAGGGAGCTAGCATGCCAGGAATCACATGTTGAAAGGAAGTCCAAAATCCAGTCAGGTAAGAATTCAACAAAACATGGTTTCTCAGCTGCCAACCGGAGCGCCTCTACCAGAGCGGCCCTCTTCTGCCGAACACTGGACGCTCCCTTCCACCAATCGAAGCAGCAAGCCAGATAGAAGGTTAAATGCTGTAATTCAACCTCCCATGGATCATCTGCTGGGTCCATTTGTGGTTGGGTCGTTCTGTCACGGGGTGTGCAGCAAGCAGGACCCAAATGCAGATTAACGTGAAAAACCTTTATTTCAAGGATAACTAAATAACATAGACAAAACAGAACACTCACCGGTGAACTCAGTCACATACGAAAGACGACCCAACCCTGAACACAGGAAGAGACACGACTAAATACAGGGAGGGGTAATCACGGGACGAGAAACAGCTGGGCAGGGGAGGAGAAACACAAGGACAACAGGTGAACACAATCAGACACTTAGACACACCAGGGAACTAACGACGGGAGGAAAAACACAAGGAAAAGGACCAGACAATAAACAGGGAGGAAAACATGACGGCAAACACCCAAACATACAAAACTACAAATGTGACATAACAAGAGAATCGTGACAATTTCGAGCTATTTTCCAAAATCGTATGGAGAAATCCTGTTGCTTTTTTGTCGAGGGAACCAGCAGCTTACTTCCGGGTTTTAGGACGCGTCATTGCAACACTCTATAGCCATTGAGACCACTGGAGGCGTGTGGCGCATTGGTGTTGGGATCAGTGGGGCACAGGATCAAACCCCACTGCAGTCAGCATGTCGTTGTGTCCCTGAGACACTTCACCCCAAATTGCTCCTGTGGGGATTACCCACAGTATTGAGTATGTGAGTCGCTTTGGATAAAAGCGTCTAACAAGTGACATGTAATGTAATGTTACTGTGGTGTGGTATACACAACACACACACATACCAAAAATAAGAATGTTTCTGCTGTCTTAATTTAAGACAAATGTACTTATATATTATGTCAATTAAAGAATTGTATTCTTATTGTAAGCTTTATTTGCTGATTTTTAAACTTAAAGTGGACATATCATGCTATATTTGAAAAATATATTGTAGGGCCATACCTAGATAAAGATCCTGCATTTTAGCCATGCCTCATTTCGCTCTATTTGCTCTTTCCAGCCCTGTTTTTGCAGGGGGCTGATTCTGTGAGCTGCAGCTGACCACGCCCCCCTGCAGGAGAGGGGAGCGTGCTTTGAGATCAACAGCTGGGCTGTCAGAAGAGGGGGAGAAAAAGAGATCTCCGTCCTCCGTGTTTTATTCTTATATGATTATATAGAGTAATTATTCATTTGTTTTAAAGCTCAATAAATAACAAAGAAGACCTTTGACCGGCACTTTTCTAATTTTGTAAGATTTAAACTTTAACGGACATGTTGACCGTGAAGAAAAATCTAACTGAAACTCTGCTGCATGGTCCCCTCGTCCCTTGGAAGAGGCGGAGAGGTGGGTGTTTGTCATCTGCTGGTGGCAAAATGGAGAGAATTACAGCGAGGGAGGGATTGCAATGAATTACAGCAGCAGGAGCAAACGCTTGCCTCGGGGAGGGAGAAAAAGAGCCACAGCGGAGAATAAACAGAAGGGCAACCATGGCAACCATGTGCAGGAAGTCTTCTTCGCTGCTTTTGTGACAGACTACAGCGCCACTTACAGGCCTGGCATATGTACTACAGCATCTCCAGCGCTTTCGAGCGGTAATGGCCAGCAGTGGCCCAACCTCTCATTCCCCTGATAGGTGGAGAGTTGGCCACTAAGCGGAGCACCACTTCTGTGACGTAGAACATAATTCAGATCTGGATCAGTCTGTATCAGATCCGTTGCAGCCCCGTTTTTAGAGATTTGGGTACGGAGGAAAAGAGAGAGGGTTGTGTTTTCTGACACTTGGTGAGTTCCCTGGAACACCGGGGACACATATTCATGTATAAAAGACGTACAAGCGTGCATTTTGCATGATAGGTCCCCTTTAATTTAAGATTTATATTCTAAGTTTAAGACAAAGTCACTAATATATTGTGTCAATTAAAGCCAATGATTCTTATTGTAAGCTTTCTTTGCTAATTATAAATCTTAATTTAAGAAATACATTCTTAGTCAACTCAACCAAAACACTCATTTTAAGGTATTCTTTCTTAAATAATTCAGGAAACATTGCTGGTAATAAGCAAAATGAGCTTACATTTTTGTCTAGTTTCAAGGCCCATTACGGTCTTTCAGTTTGCTAGATTTTAATTCTAGTTTTAAGAATTCTAGCCAAGCTAATTTGGCTCACCCCATTGGCGGATTTGTTTTGCTTGATACAGGAAAATCTGACTTGATTCAAGAATATTTTGCTTGTTTTTGGAAGGGCTGTTTTTGCAGTGCAGCAGAGTGTTTTAGTGCCGTAGTCTGTAGGAATTTGTCTTGGGAACCGAAGGGTCACCGGTTGGAGTCCCAATCGGGCCAAAATAATACGGCGTGCAGACTGGTTCCTGGAGAGGTGCGAGTTCACCTCCTGCCCTCGAGCAAGGCACAGAACCCCCAACTGCTCCCTGGCGCTGGACAGACTGGCCACCTGTTTTGCTCAGACCTCTCTCACCTGCCCTGTGCATGTGTGTGTATTGTAATGTGTTTTACCACAACTGAGTGAACAACTGAGGTGAATTTCCCCTTTGGGATGAAATAAAGAGTCTTCTCCTTCTTAATAACATCGGCTGGCGCATCATAATGATGTTGGATAGTGTCAGTGTGGCCGGATTCTCAAAGCACAGCAGTCTCTTTTCCTAAGTCCTGATGAATCCACTTATCATTAATCCAAATATGTGAAGTTAAGGAATAGTGGTTAGGAAGAGACGAAAGGCGATATATTTTTGGACAATTCCACCAAACTCCACTCTCCCTAATCCAGAAAAGGTAATTGGATTCCTAAAATGTTGATCTATAAAGGTTTTACTACCCCTCACCTGGAACCAACAGGGTGACCTTGCCAGAAACGAGTGACCCTGACCTCTCTGCTTTCAGGGGTACCTCAACCCCGACACCATGTGGAGGTGATGGTTCTCTGAGGGGTATATCAGGAGTCTAAAAACATGATGCATGGCTGTGAAAAAAAAATAAAGTTATCTTTTGGCACACTCCGTTTTTTAAAGACCTACCTTTAGGGTCTGATGGGATTTTTGATAATTTCGCTACTAGATTATTCTGATTTATCTCCCCCAAAACTTCTCTGGTCACTTTGATGGTGTTTACACAGTAGTACAGAAGCATCAGATCCACGGTGTCCATCTGGTCTGCTTTCTCTAGTTGACTCTTTGGGATTCCTGGGAATCCTAGGACCTCCTCCTGCAGGGTCCACTTGAATTCTTTAAAGTCCTTTTCCCCCAAACTTTGTAAAATTCTTAATAGGGCTTTTCTAGGTGTCTCCATCTTTTCTCCCTGCAGAGCAAAGATACGAAGAAAGAAAATCTTTATCTTACAGAACTATATATTGTTGTGTTGTATTTTTTACTTTTGAAAACCATAACAGGACATCAGGATTCAAAGAACAGCCGCCATGTGACTTTGGATGGCTTCAATTCAGATGTCGAGTTAGTAAATGCCCTAATCGGTTCTAAACTTGTTTTAATACCTTCGACTTCACGAATGACAGTCAGGAAGTCAATCTTAAACTTGAAGACAGTCAGCACAGTCAGTTCTGTCTTTTCCTTTAATGTCTTGGTTTGGTAACCTGACTTTAAAGAGCAGAAACTGTCTCAGTCAGATCATAAAGTGGTCTAGCAGACTGATTGGTGAGTCACAGCTAAACCTGGAGTCCTTGCTCATCAGACAGTTACAGACGCTGTCTAACTCCATTTTAATGAAGACTCCCACCCCCTGCAACCTGAACTTCAGCTTCTTCCTTTGGGCTGGAGGTCAATCTTCCTAAAGGTGTAGAACCAAGAGGTTTAAAAAAAGCTTTGTGGATGTTCTGGAGCCAGAGGTCGCGTTAACCGAATATTTTCCGTCAATGAAGGATTTTTTCTAACAATGACGGAAAAATCTGAAAGCAGTCCGTCATTTTGATGGATTAGAACACAACTCGGAACAGCGCCAAAATGCCCACCAGCGGCCCACATTATATTACATCCTTACGGCCCGTCTACACTACAGGCATCAAAAAATCTTGAAGCTGGGCGTGTCTGAGGCTTGGCGATTTCTCGCGAGCAACGCAACCAACAACCAATCACATGAATCTCCCGCCCCTGACATACAAAGCAATAGCAATGTTAAAACGAAGTAAACTGGATATAAAATCCCCAAACAGGCGAAAACCTACCAGTTTCACCCACTGTCTCTGCCACCTCCCTCCATGCCTCGCTCCTCCGGTTTGTATCCCGGTAAATAGTTCTGGTCGTAAAGAACCGGGTGATTTGCTACCGTCATTTCTCGTTTGGATTTTGAGGAAATGAACTGCGGTCTGGCTCTCCCAGCTTGCACGCGGTTTGATTGGCTAGCGCTTGTACTGGCGGGAATTGCATAAACGGGATTTGATTGGCTGATGCCAAGCATCGAGCCTCAAAAGTTCAACTTTTGATGCCGATAGATGCTCGTGATGCTTGCAAAGCCATGCCATGCTCCCCACAATGCAGTTCGGCGAAGATTAAAAATCTTCTACGTCACCCCATTCAAATGAATGGGCGAAGCGTTGAAAGCATTTTTTGATGCCTGTAGTGTAGACGGGCCGTTAGTGGCTAGGTAGACTGATCTACTGTACTCTACTGTACTCTACTGCAGTCTGTATCTATTATTTAGTCATTCACACCCCTGTCCAGTTGGTGGCGAGTGTGTATATTAAGTAGCTATTATAGTCTTGTTTTTGACCTCGTTGATTACCTCGTTGTTTAACCGGCTTTAGCAATCGCAAAATGTCACGGCAGCTGATCGTCCGAAGCTTTTTTAATAAGCCCAGTAGTTGTGATGGTGTGGATAAACGAGGTGAAAAGAGAGATTGATGCGGTGGAGGATGAAGGACAAGCCAGTAAGACTAAAACTGACAACGTTCAGCCAGCGGCAGAGGGGCAAGCAAGTGGCAAGGAGTTGAAGCGGGAGTACCGAGTTCAGTGGGAGCAAGAGTTTAAGTGGCTGAGGAGGGAAGATGGCAAAATGTTCTGCGACATCTGTAGAAAAGCTAAGATGAGTAACGGATTTGTCTGAGGGTGCACGACGATGCAGAAATCAGCATTCAGGCTTGGCTACAGCAGATCAATTGAGTTGTTCTTGTAAATGTTTTGTTCATATTCTGATTGTAATTGTCTCATTTAAAACGATGGCATTGTTTTGCCTGTTTAGGCCCAATGGTCGTGGTGTTTTTAGCGGCCTCTGCCCCCTCTGCTGTCTGTCAGTGCAGGAACAAATAAATCATTCATGTTCGTGTTGACATGAAAAGTGACCACACGGTCGGTGTCTCTGTTCATCTTTTTTTTTCTCCATCCCCTTAAAAGTTCTGTATGAATCATTAAAACATGAATGAATGAACATTTGCTGCTCAGTACCCAAACATAAATATTAAATAGGTCTCATCTCATCATTAAAACATGAAAAATAAAATGACGGATAATAATGGATTATGAAAAAGTCTAACGCAACCACTGGGAGCGCTGGGGACTTTTTAAAGATGTGTCTGTTGTCCATATTGTATGAAGCATGTGTCCCAATGGATACCTTTTCTTACTTCTCCAAACCAGGTTAACCTACTGGTACAAATAAGTAACATGAGAGAAATAAGAGAGTGAATCAGCCGGCGACCACACACCTGGTTCTGGTCTCTGGCAGTAAGCTGGTTACTGGACACAGAGCTGGGTTCAGGTCCAGATCCAAAACCCTCTTTAGATCCTGGTTCAGGACCAGGTCCAGGACCAGGTCCAGGACCAGGTCCAGGACCAGGTCCAGCAGAATGAGGTGTTTGCTCTGGGCTGGAACACAAAACACAGAGCTTTGAGTGAATAATGAGTGCTGAGCTGCGACATGGAGAAGAGTCATGGACAGTTGGAGATCTCACCTCTGAGCTTCGGTCTGGCTGTCATGTTCCCCAGAGCTTTTAGAGGGGGGGGCTTCCTCCTCTCTGTCCTCACACTGATCCATAGCAGAGCCCCCACCTTCACACAAACACAACAACATGCTCATTCATTACCACAAGCTTTACATAACAGGTAGTGCCCCTCCTCATATACCTCATTCACACCAACGGTGTTTCAGGGCCGGTTCGGAGCTGGAGCTTGAAAAGCACCGGGTTTTCCTGTTCACACCGCAGCGGAGCAGCCTCTTAGCTCTGGAATCCGGTTCGTTTCAAGCACCAAAAAATTGTCCGGCTAGAGCAAAAGCACTGCATACGTCACGCTTACATCGAAGCGGGGGCAGGATCAACTCCTGAACAACAACAAAAAGCCGGCGTTATATCCAGTTTGTACACAACGATGGAGAAACTTAACAAGCAGCAGTGGTCCACTGAAGAGACCAGCTACCTGCTGGGAATCTGGTCTTCCGAAGAGGTACAGAGGAAGCTGGAGCACAATCGGCCATTGTTGTTGTTGTCGGTGTCAGCTGTGAGGGGTTTCCGCGCGGTTTGGCTTTATGAGGCACGCAAACGGTTACGTCATGACGCAAACGATGACGCAATGACGCAGCACCAGTCGGACTCTGGGCGGTGTGAAAAGAGCTGGAGCTAAACCGAAGAACCGGTTCTGAACCTGAAAAGCTCTAGCATGGAGCTTGAACCGGAGTTGCGTTGGTGTGAATGAGGTATCAGATGTTCAGGAACCTTGTTGGAGCCTCAACAGGAACTGATCAGCCCAGAACGTTCCCCACAGCCCCAGAACCACACAGAAACTCAGTATGTTGACAGCACACACAAACAGTAATTTCAATGTAAATGTACAGCCCTGACCCCCACAAAATATCCCACACAACTGTACTGTGATGAGTAACCATTTAACAAAACTTCAACAAAACTTCTTTAAAATATAATTGCTTGGCTTAAAATATGTACGTTATGCAAGTTCCGGACTGTAATTAAAAAGGTATTTTGTGAACTGATAAGAAATGTATTTTTTATATATCATTGAAATATGAAAAATATGTTCCCTCATAACTAAGTTATAATACAGTTCAAATGTATGGGAACAACATTTGTATTGTTTGATTTAATACTTAATTTACTTTTCATGCTTATGTGTTGTATAGCCCAGGGGTTCCCAAACTTTTCAGCCCGCGACCCCCAAAATCACTGTTCCAGAGACTGGGTAGTGAATTGTCATAGAAATAACAGTGTTTCCCATACATCAACACACAAACCCCACAGATCTGGGGTTACGTACTGTAACCCAGCTTCTATGAGTATAGGCGCTATTGGGTAATCCCACTGCACGTGTGCAGCACTGACAGACTTAATCCACGCCCACCTATGACGTGGGCCCCACCTACGGACTCACTTCCGTATAAATAGGAAGTAGTCCCTACAATCTGCTCCCACACAAACAGCTTTTCTTCAGCTATTCGCGGAGCCAGTGGGGCCCGAACCTTAGAGGGCTGCGCCTATACTCATAGAAGCTGGGTTACAGTACGTAACCCCAGTTCTATTTCGTATAAGGCTTCGCCCTCTAAGGCTATCGCTATTGGGTTAAGGGCGAAGCAGGATGTAGTCCACGCCCCACTGGTCCGTTCGTTACCAGAAGCACAAAAACACACCTACTCAATTAATAACCTATGTCCATTTCGCCATGCGTAAATGGAGCATCACATTCCCAGGGAATATAGCATTAAAAAATGAATATTCTCCATCAGGGAAAGAAGGTAGGCTAAATAGGCTACCTGTAAAAAGTAGAGACCAAAGTCCCTCTTGTTAAAACGATCAAAGAGGGGGAAAAGGGCAGCTCTCTAAGTGCCGACAGGCAGGAGAGAGGGCACGCAGTTTAGTCCCCGACATTACTCACTCTGACAGGACACTCAGTACTGAGTGTGTCAGAGAGGAATGGGAGACATCCCTCAAAATAAACACGAATAAAAGAACAAGGGGAAGACCACGATGCAGCATTGCAAATGTCTTCCACTGTCATTCCTCCGTGCAACGCCATAGAGGTTGAAATTCCTCTGGTGCCGTGCGCTTTGATGTTTTCTGGGGGATCCACCCCAGAGGAGAAATACACCTGTGACACAGCCTCACACAGCCAGTGTGACAGGCGCTGTGCCGACAGAGGCTGCCCTATTGAGCGCTCTCTGTAATGCACAAACAGACGAGCTGCGTAAAGCAGCCATGCGTGCAATATAGCATGACAGCGCGCGCACGGGACGGAGGAGATGAGATGTGGCTTCCTCCTCTGATGTGTGAGGAGGAGGAAAGAAGCCATCCAAAGGTATCACTCTCGATCTAAAAGAGCTTGTGAACGGAACGCTGTCCATTTGGCTGTGTAGGATGTGTGTTCAGCAGCTGCGCTGATCGAACACCTCCCTGGCGATTTATGTAGGCTGCCGCTGCTTTGTTGTCTGTTTGAATCAACATATGTTGATTGCACAGCAACGGGACGAAGTGCTGGAGCACTTTCCATACGGAGAGTAATTCCAGCACGTTTATATGGAGAGACATGTGAGCCAGCCACTGTCCCCTTACTGCCTGTGACATGCACGTTCCTCAGCCTGCGAGAGATGCGTCTGTGAACACTGCGGTATGTGACGTCACTCTGCTCAGGGGCACCCCCAATGACAGGACGTGGAGATTTTTCCAGTAGGTCAAATCCAAAACCACGGAAGGAGGAATGTACACCATGCGTCTCCTCTGACGCACGGGGTCGATGCACAGGCGAATAAACCACATCTGGAGTCTCCTCACTGTGATGGAGACCCAGGGGAATCACCACGTGACCAGCTGATATCATGCCTAACAGCTGCCTAACAGCTGCTCTCACGGAGAGGGCTGTCACCGCCCCGCGGGGTGTGACGCGCCGGAGGAGAGCTGTCCGAGCTGCTTAAAAACCAATAGGTTTTAAAGACAGCCGGTTATGCAACGAGCCATGCTGCCTATAACCGACAGGTTAGGGGCAGCCGGCTTACCCGGTGGGCCTTGCTGCTTATTATTATCCATCTGTCCATCGAACACATGCGTCGCCACTCTGAGTAATATTCTGAGAGCGCGCAACATGCTCTGGATGTGCTGTGGTTGTTATGGTGACGAGCCACGTCAGAGCCCTCGCCCCCGCCCGGACCGAAAAGCTGCGAGGGGGCCTCCACACGCTGCATCTCACACCGGCTCTCATCCTGTCTCTGTTTCGGAGAAGGCTCGTAAACTGGACATTGAGGCGCGTTCACGCTCAACCCTGCTGAGGAATGAGCGGAGGTGTGTGCAGTGCTATTCACACAGTGCGTAATAACAGCCCTGGGTTCATTACGACCGTGTGTAGTATAGGCACATCTGGGACAGAGGAAAAACCGTGCTGCCTGCTAACCGACAGGTTAGGAGCATCAGGTTTAAACGTCAAGCCCTGCTGTCTAATAACCGACTGGTTAATTACAGCTGGCTTGCGCCACGAGCCCTGCTGCCGCTAACCGACAGGTTACAGCCGGCTCTAACGGCGAGCCCCGCTGTCTGTTAACCGACAGGTAACAAACAGCTGGCTTATGCACCTCCACACGCTGTATTGCACAGCGGCTCTCATCATGTCGCCGTTTAGGAGAAAACTTGTAAACCGGACATTGAGGTTCACGCTCAAACCTGCTTGAGGAATGAGCGGAGGTGTGTGTAGGAGGCACATCTGTGACATAGGAAACAAACCCGGGCTGTCTAATTAACCGACAGGTTTTAAAGACAGCCGGTTTGAGCCGTGAGCGCTGCTGCCTAACAACCGACAGGCTGTGAGGCAGCCGCTTATGCAGCTTTTTTTATGTCATCCGGAGGCAGCCGCTTATGCAGCTTTTTTTATGTCATCCGGAGGAGAGCTCTCCTGAACCGGGGGAACGGGGAGATCTTTCCGATGATCTCCGGGAGTTCCTGGAGAATACCGCCTATCGATGGCAAAGCCGTGATGACAGATAGAAGGACCCGGTGACCTAGGCTCGGCTACCGGGCTGACCCCGGGCCCCCGCCCCGTCTCCCCCGTCCGGAGGAGAGGGAGACAGGGCGGGGGAACCACATGGTGATTCGTGAATGGAGGGGAAGGAGTCGCCTGAATGCTGCCCGCCACTCCAATACATAAAGGGCTTGGTCCACAGAGTAAGACTCCTGGACTAGCCAATCATCCTCGGCTGCAGCAGCGAGAGCGTCCGCTCTCCACTGTCTGTGGGCCAGAGGGAGACGGACAACATGAGTGCACGACACCTGGGGAGTGAGAGCCGTGTTTGCGTGCTCTAATACCCGGCAGGACTCACACCTTGAGCTCCGGTCGTAACTCATATGTCGGGTTGACACCGGGCCCCCGCCCTGTTTCCCCCGTCCAGAGGAGAGGGAGGATGGGGCCAGGGGAACCAGGAATGTTTGCTTTCTAGTAAACAGCTCTGAAAAGAGCTTGTGCCTGTCAGTGCTTCTGCAACAGAGTGCTGAAGAAAAGTGGAGCAGATTGTAGGGCCTACTTCCTATTTATACGGAAGTGAGTCTGGAGGTGGGGCCCACGTCATAGGTGGGCGTGGATTAAGTCTGTTAGTGCTGCACACGTGCAGTGGGATTACCCGATAGCGATAGCCTTAGAGGGCGAAGCCTATACGATATAGAACCTCAACTCTGGTGTGTCTTACTCATTAGGGCGAGACACGGCAGGCAAAAACTGTTTTTCATGCACTGGTCAATTTTGAGATGTTTTGCTATTTTGATTCCATAACTTGTTTTCTTTCAGGCTTTTGGAAGGAAGACGTACAAAATACACATTTAGGTGTTTATTTTACTATAGTTTGTCTATTTGCGTCTGTAGATTTCTCCTAAATTCACCAAAAGTTAGCATTCTAACGTAACATAAATTACCGCGACCGCTGTTTGCACCATGTCATCAGAGGTATCGCTGGAAAGCTCCGTCTCTCCTGCACAATCGTGATGGGCATTTAGATTCCCTTCGGGGACACAAATCTTTTGATTCAGTTCACTTTAAAGATTCGTTCACTGATTCGTTCACCGGTTCGCGAACGACTTCTGGTGATTTGCACGTTCGCGAACGATTCGTCTTTGTACTTAGTTCGTTCAGTGAGTCTTCACTACTGCCGAAGTCCGTACAAGAAGTTTGCTGGCGTAAAATGTATGATATTAAAACACATTTTACACCTCACCTTGTTGCCCCATGAATTATGCTCTGGGAATAGGCTACATATTTTTTAAGAAATATAATTGGCCATTGTTAAATCTCATAAATGTGTGCCTGACTATACGATGTATTACAGCAGGCTAGCACGTTATACTTTCAAACCCATGCACGTACTATGTGGCCTAACTTAAATCCCAAAGCATTAAACTCCATTTGGCCGAGTTCAAAGTGAATAAAAAAATATATCCTCTACATCGGTGACGATTTATTCATATTCTATGTACCCATCTATGTTTACCTTTAGCTAGCGGCTAAGCTAGTGGGACGCTACGGAGCCCAGCTATCCGCCCTCTGAAGCTTTTAGGGCCGTCAGGGGGAGGAGAATGTCCCGCTAACGCTGTGTGTGTGTGTGTTTCACATTAGCGGGACGCTATGTAGCTCAGGTATCCGCCCTCTGAAGCTTTTAGGGCCGACAGGGGGAGGAGAATACAACGCTGTGTGTATTTATCGCTAAGCTAGCGGCTAAGCTAACTGGACGCTACGGTTCAGGTATCCGTCCTCTGAGGCATTTATGGCGGACAGTTTGAGGAGGATGTCCCGCTCCTGTGTGTGTGTAACGGAGCTCAGGTGAGAGGGCTCTGATTACAGTTTTAATCCTCTGTCAAACTGCATGTTTTCTGCTATATTTGATGAGAGATAAAATGATTTTCTGCCACAGGACAGAGAATAACTGAAAGTACACAGTAAAATAACTTCATAGTAGCCTACTTGTGGTAGAAGTCCAACTAGTACTGAGTCCAACAGTAAAGTACTTCATTGTATTTGTGGTAGTTGTCTAACTGAGTCCAACTCTGTGTAAACGGAACATCCAGTATTTCGGAGGAGCCCTAACGGGACCCTCCTCTTGAAAGAAAGGGATATAAGATAAAAGAACTGTAGGAAACAGTTCTGAACTGTTTCCGCCAGTTCTTTAAATTCGTCGTTCGCGAACAGTTTCTCTTTAGCTTTTGGCGGAAGGCGGCGACTCAAACAAACGAATCGTTTTGTGGGAGGAATCAGTTAATCTCGTTCACTTCAAAGATTCGTTCAAAAAGAACGAATCGTTCGCGAACGACCCATCACTACTGCACAATCTCATCGGATCCAAATATGGTCATTTCCTTTGTATCAGCAACCAATCGTGAAAGCACAAAGGGGTCTTAAACCAAGAAACGAAATCTCATTGGCTGGTGTCAATTTCTGACAACGTGATTCGTTCAGATGCGTCACGTGGTGTGCTAAAACACTTCCTGGTTAGCTTTCGCTGAAAATTTAAATCTCATAATGGCAAAAGAACAGCGATAAAAACGTTTACAGAGAAGACGACAACAATTGTCACTTGCACGAAGCAATGTTAGACAAAAAACAAATGATCCCGAACATGAAATACCTTCACGGAGTGCGTCGAGGCGCAAGCTATCATCCAAAGAACAGGAGGGTTTAGCTAGCGCCTCACTGCAATCTTTAAAGGTCGTTTTCTCAAGATGAGTTTTTTCTCATGTTTCTGAGTGAGAAATGTCCACTTCAGTAGCACGTAGAGACACCAAACCTTCCAGTTATATTCCTATCAATATTCTGAAGGTTTTTACAGAAGGGTTTGTTTATATATCATTCATAGCCTGAATTATACAACATGTTATACCTAAAAACATGGCGAAAATTTATATTTTAGAGCTGTTTTCTGATTTGTGATAAAAAGAGATATCCCAAATCCCTTCTGTAAAAACTTTAAATGCTAATATGATTACAAAATTAAACAAGAATTTCGAACCTGACTTTATCCAATGTTCAGAATTGTGTTCCTGAAAGTATTAAAATATGCGCATATTTAATAAGATGTGCATGGGGGGGAGGTGCGGTGCCCCTACAAATAGAATCAAATGATGTGGGAAACACTGATGATAATAATAATAATAAAAAAATAAAAACATTTTTTTTTAATTTTCCTATTTTTTTATTTAATTTTGAATCATCTCGCGACCCCCCCTCGGGGTCTCGCGACCCCCACTTTTGGAACCCCTGGTATAGCCCACTTAGACGCATTTGTTACAATCAAAACATTAAAACTAATATATGTTTTTATTTGTCTGATCTATTCCCAGATGAATAATCTAAAACATTTGACATTTTCGAGGCTCTTCAGTGAAACCAGGTCAGTGTTGGAAGGCGGGCCCTTCACACCCTTATTCAGAGTATTAAGAGTTCAAATTAAAAACAGTCACGAGGTGCAGAACAGTTCTGACATGCCCTGCATTTTTCTCTGATGAAGAGAACTCAGATAACAATCAGAGTGCAACTCATTATACCTGAAACACTGACAACAGTACATGGAGATCTTTCTAAATTCATTCTGCTTTCACTCAGAGAGAAACCTTACACAATATTTCAGACAGATGTTTAGAATCAGCATCAAGAAACATTGTCCAGGTAAACAGTGACTCTGTCAATGTGATCACAGTGATCCTGATGATGGAACAGATTCCTGTGGGAGGATTCTCACCTGCTGAACTCTCTTCAGGTATACTCACAGACTCTCTTCAGTTCTACTCACAGAAACACTGCTCATCTCTTCCTCTTCAGTCCTGAGGCCGTCTGCATTTCCGCTACCTTTGCTTTTCACGCAACAGTTTTAACACCAACTGTCGCAAATATGACTTCCGTGAAAGAGAAACTCTGCAATTCCCCTATTAGCTGCAGAGGAAATGGGGGGGGGGGGGGGGGGGGGGGCGTTTGAAGTGCTGCAGTAGTTTTCCACTCAGGGGTAACCTTTAGACAAATACAAACTTATATTATGAGAGAGTGATATCTGTCTTTGTCTTTTGCACTTACTATCATTGATGTCTGTTTTATTCAACCAAATGCCTTCGCTGATAAATACTCTGTTTCTAGACCGAGTGTTACCTTACGCCTGGATTCCACCGGGTGCGTCTGCACCGTGGTTTTGTTCAGACCTCCAACAGCGTCAAACCCCACCGGGCGCGTTTCAGAAGCGGAGCGTCTTGCGTGTCAGCTCGCAGTTTTTCTTGATTTGGGCATATTTCCTGGACATTTGTACTTATACAAGAAAGTAAGGCTACTTTGTACAGACAAAGTTAATAATAATTGTAATAGTCCAGTTATAAACGACATGAATCAAAGATGTGTTGCTGAATAGGGATAATGCAAAATTAGTTTATTTTGGGGATGGACCGGATGCTCTGACCGTTCCACTTCCTGCTCGATGCTATGCAACGCCTCGCATCTCCGTCAAAAATAGACCAGCCGCGTATTTTTAGCGGAGCCCAGCGCCGAGACGCTTCTGAGCCATGACGCGGCGCGTCTGGTGGAAACACGCCGCAGCGCGGCGCAGACGGACCCGGTGGAAACTGGGTGTAGGTGCCATAACACTACTTAGCTCAAGTTCATTATTTGTATTATTATTATTATTTACGTCACCTTTATTTGCTTGTTGAGCACTTCCGGTAATTGTCACATGGGTGTGGTTTGGTTTATAAGTCACCTTTTTGATGTCGAGTGCACATGACAGAGGGTGAGCTTGTGCTGTCATTTTTCAGTAAATCCCCACTGGTGGATTTAAAAACAGGGGTTGCTTCAACATGGACTTTCTTTTCGAAAACGCGTCACAGTTTAAAGCCAAGTTTAGCCTCTCGGCGACTCAAATGTAACTGGGGATTGAGCCGCCACACTGGGGGTTAAAGAGACAATGGTCGTTCTGAATTATCAGTAGATGTATTAATTTGAAGTGAGCTGACACCGAGGGTAGAGGAAGTTCAGAGAAGGCCTCAGGTTATAAAAACAGTTAACCTTTGTTAGTTAACTAATCCTAAAGATGTCATGAGACGATGACGTTGAAACATATACAAGTATAGCTTTCAGAGAGATAAACATGTGACCTTTGCGTAGTAGGCTGCATGATAGAATGTGTGTGCGTTAAACATGCTTAGGGAAAATGTGTGTGTGTTCATTGCAGTGGCTATATATGCTGTATGATTACTGCTACTGTCGATTGGCTGCTGTGGCAGCAGGTGATGTACTTCCCATTATTGTTTGTTTGTTGCAACAACTAAATAATAATTACTGATCAGCTATATCTGTGTTTGTGTTTTATTGATTCCTCTCTGTTTCATTCTTTCCTGTTGTGTGCCCTCCAGGTGGAAAACAATAGGTACAGTAACAGTATTTAAAAAAGGTTTTAAATTCAAATAAAACACGTGCAGAATGTAGAAGTAGTGTGATAGCAAAAAATATAATTGTTTGCCTTAAATAATGTACGTTTTCCCAACATAACGCTCCTGTTTATACTCAGTATAAAACTGAATTCAAAATAGAAAATGTTCATAAATAATGTTCAATCAATTAGCTCAGCATAAATGTAAGGCATAATAATTGAAATGTTTCAATTTCAATCGGATTGTTCACTTTTTCATGTCAGTCCTTTCGCCGTTATAGTCCAATATTTTCTGCTTCGTCAGTCAAAGCCATGAGTGAAAGCTCACAGCCAGGGGAGGAGTTAGCCGATCCCCCTTTCCCTCCGTCATCTTCGTTGTGTGTATCCTGTTGAGGCAAGGGTTGGTACTTCACTAGGTTTTGTTTCGTGAGCGCTGTTTCAATGAGTCTGGTAGATAGTAGGGATGTGAATAGGGACAGGGCCAGATTCTTCCATTTTTCAAACAAGGATTCTAGCATCCTGCAAAAGGGATCATCAATTCCTGTGTTCTCAGTCAATACTTCTGAAAGGGATGTAAGGCCTTGTAACGCCTCCTGTCACTCTGCAATCTGGGGCTGTAGTGTTAGGGATAAGCAGGTGGTGCCTAGGGTGCTAGGAACCCCTGGGGTCCTTTTCCTCGGGTCTTCTAGCCTTAAAGTTTGATGTCCATCATGATGTGATCTTGGCTGGGCTATTTAACGATTCTTCTCTTGACTCTGATTTGTGAAACTAATTTGTTAGTTGCAATGGATGGAGTCTCTGTAGCATTGGTTTCAAATGTAAGTTTTCGCTGTCTAAGAGTCTCAGTCTCCCCCAATAATAATGGTTTTACTATCAAGAGAGCTATAGCTCAAAAATATGCATGAAGTTCCCCTTAAACCACAGCCCCGGGCTCCTGAAGGAGGGCCATGGTCTATCATGTGCTGGCTGGTACATGGTGTGCCAGTTTCTGTCGCTCAGACTTGTCACTGTTCTCCTGCTAACATTCCCTCTCTAGTTCTGCTGGGTTCTGTTGATCTCTTCACTGGTTTGAGACAAGTGGCCCTATTGGTGACACCTCCCTTTGTAGCCAGACTTCACCACAGCAGAGTCGAGTTTCTGTCTTTAGGCCTGAACAGCTCCACAGTCAGGTGTATCCAGGATGGTATCTCTGCTCCTCCAACTGCAGCTGGTGTAGACAGGAACACTTGGTAGAGACCCTCCCACTTGGGCGAGTGCCAGGTTTTCCTCTTCATCACTCAGATGAAGACCCACTGTCCTGGTCTCACTGGCATGTGGGGTGAGTTGTTTTCTGTGTAGGGGGAACAACAACACTCTCTTTTCTTTTCAACAGTTTAGTCATAATTTCTGCTGTCTTTTCTCTACTGTTTTTATCTTCTCTTACAAATTATTTGGGCTCTGGCAGATAATACGGATATTTCAGTTCAGGTGTTTTGACTCTTTTTGATCTAAACTGTCACTGAGGATTTATATAATAATTATTATAAAATAAAAGTGTTTTCTTCTGTAGTTTGTAAAGCTAATGCTTCTAACCAGTTTTGAATAAGATTCAACATTTCCCTCCTGTTGAGACATATATGGCTCAATATAGCTAGATATCGAAATAGGCTTCTGGGCTTCCCCATAGGCTTACATGTGTGCATAGTTTCCATTAAGATTTCTCTCCTTCAGGTGCATTTGCTTGCATGTGTCACACTCCTAGGTTTATGTCACGGTTTTAGTGTTGTCTGTCTGGTTATGGGTTTTGTAAGTCTGTTCATTTGGTGTTTTGTCTTCCTCCTTGTGTTTTGTCTGGTCCTCCTCCCTGTCATTAGTTTCCCTGGTGTGTCTGATTGTCTCATTGTGTTCACCTGTTGCCCTTGTGTTTCTCCCTCCCCTGCCCAGCTGTGTCTTGTCCTGTGATTACCCTTCTGTGTATTTAGTCTAGTCTTCCCCTGTGTTCCATGTCGGTCCATTGTTTTCCCTCCATGTTATTTCACGGTCCGTGTTCCTTGTGCTGCTCATTTGTTTTTGGATATTTTGGATACTGCCTTTTGACACAGCTTTTATTATTTAATAAAGCTCGCTTTTTGTTAAAATTCTGCATTTGGGTCCTACCTTTTCCACGCACCCTGACAGCATGGACCGACCACAAATGGACCCAGCAGATGATCCATTTGAGGTAGAATTACAGCATTTTACCTTTTATCTGGCTTGCTGCTTTGATTGGCGTCCAGTGTTCTGCAGAAGGGGGCCGCTCTGGTCGAGGCGCACCGGTTGGCTATGGAGAAACCAGGCTTGGTGAAATTTTTACCTGGCTGGATTTTGAACTACCTCTGGGTGTGTGATTTCCAGCCTGCTGACTACAAACGTCTCGGTGTGTTCCGTCCGGAGTCAACCCCTGCTTCTTCCCCATGTCCTGCTCCTGTCCAGGAGCCGTTCTATGGAACTCGTCTGGCTTTTGGAGGTCCACGAAGCCTCCAAACGGCTCCTAAAAGAAGGATTCGCAAGGCCAGGCTAGCAGCCAGAGCCCCAAGAGCCATGGTTCCGGCCCAAGTTCTGGCCCCAGCAGCCATGGTCCCAGACCTAGTTCTGGCCCCAGCAGCCATGGTTCCAGCCCCAGTCCCGGCCCCAGCAACCATGGTTCGGGCCCCAGTACCGGGCCCAGCAGCCATGGTTCCGGCCCCAGTTCCGGCCCCAGCAGCCATGGTTCCGGCTTCAGTGCCTGCCCCAGTAACCATGGTCCCTACTCCAGTTTCGGCTCCAGTACTGGCTTACCGGCCGACACCAGCTCCCCGAGTCCTGTCGGCGTACCGGCCAACGCCAGCTTCCCGAGGCCTGTCGGCGTACCGGCCGACTCCAGCACCTCGTCTCCTGTTGGCTCTCCAGCCGACACCAGCTCCCCGTGTCCTGTCGGCGTACCGACCGACACAAGTCCCCTCTCAAGTCCCCTCTCAAGTCCCCTCTCGAGTCCCCTCTCGAGTCCCCTCTCGAGTCCCATCTCGAGTCTCCCCTCTCGAGTTCCCTCTCAGGTCCCATCTCGAGTCTCTTCTCGAGTCCTCTCTCGAGTCTCCTCTCGAGTCCCCTCTCGAGTTCCTTCTCGAGTTCCCTCTCGAGTCCCCTCTCGAGTCCCCTCTCGAGTCCCCTCTCGAGTCACCTCTCGAGTCTCCTCTCGAGTCTCCTCTCGGGTCCCCTCTCGAGTCTCCTCTCGAGTTCCCTCTCGGGTCCCCTCTCGAGTCTCCTCTCGAGTTCCCTCTCGGGTCCCCTCTCGAGTCTCCTCTCGAGTTCCCTCTCGGGTCCCCTCTCGAGTCTCTTCTCGAGTATGTCTGGTTATGGGTTTTGTAAGTCTGTTCATTTGGTGTTTTGTCTTCCTCCTTGTGTTTTGTCTGGTCCTCCTCCCTGTCTTTAGTTTGCCTGGTGTGTCTGATTGTCTCATTGTGTTCACCTGTTGCCCTTGTGTTTCTCCCTCCCCTGCCCAGCTGTGTCTTGTCCTGTGATTACCCTTCTCTGTATTTAATCTTCCCCTGTGTTCCATGTCGGTCCATTGTTTTCCCTCCATGTTATTTCACGGTCCGTGTTCCTTGTGCTGCTCATTTGTTTTTGGATATTTTGGATACTGCCTTTTGACACAGCTTTTATTATTTAATAAAGCTCGCTTTTTGTTAAAATTCTGCATTTGGGTCCTACCTTTTCCACGCACCCTGACAGCATGTCCCTCATTATTTCTTGATCAATGTGTTTCAAATGTCAGTTTGACATGCGCCTGGATCACATAAGAAAATAATCTCTTCTCCTTGTACTTCCTAAGTTACAAATGTTGCTTCTGATTGTGATAGTATCCTATCTACTGTGTTTAGTTCCAACATCTCTAATTCTTTGTCTCTTCAACACTGTATCCATAAGCCCCCCCCCCCCCCTCTCAACCAACTTCCTCCTGACTGCTTTTCTGTTTTGTTTTGTTTCTTTGTTTGTTTTTGTTTTTGTTTTGTTTGTCTACCCTCCCTCCCAAATGTAAAGCGTCTTTGGGTTCAAGAAAAGCGCTATAGAAATAAAATGTATTATTATTAATGTTCCGGTGTTATCATTAATGTTGGCGTCTTTGTCGTCAGAGTCGGTGTCTGAAATGGTCATTTCATTTACTCACTCTGTGTGTGCGTGTGGGTGTACATGACCTGATTAAGTGGCAGCTTCTAGTTGGTTGACTGTCCTCCTCCCCGCTCCTCTGTCTCTCTTCAGCCTGCAGTCACTTGTCCTCCAGTTTGCCTCCTCTCCCTTTTTTCCACCTACTCCTCTTTCCCATCCTCCACGACTCTGCTCGCGCCAGTCTCTCTCTGTTCACTTCAGAAAAGAACAGTTGAGCAGAAAATGTGTTAGAAGTGGGGTGTTCATAACATTTCCATTATTATGTACGGTGTTGGGTGTTACGCGTTACAAAAGTAACGATGTTACAGTAATGTATTACTTTTTGCTGTAACGAAGTAATGTAACGCATTACTAATGAAATGTGGGTAATATACTACCTGTTACAATTTCAGTAACGCAGTTACAACACATTTCAACCCGAAATTAAATGGTGTTTTGTTTTTTTAAGAATTCACCAACATCGCGAGACATTCCGACACCAGAGAACAATTGTGCGGGTAGATTAGTAAGCCTGGTGTTTACCCTTCAGGCTCATCAAGATCCCTCCGCTTCGCGACAGGTTCGCTGATCAGCCTGTCGGGTGTCCTTTTCCCCATAATGACGCCTCGCTGCACATTATCCCGTTTATTACACGGCCACATACTAAACAAACTACAGAGCCCATTCCGTGTTCCTGTTAGTGTTTACTTCCTGTCTGCCTTCTTCTGGTGATTTATCTGACGTCCAGCGCTCCGTCTTTTAACCTCTTTTCCTTTCTCTTTCTTGATCATCCTTAGCAACCTTCATTATAGTCCTTGACAGTGGTCTGTACTGCTGTATTAACAACGTGTCACATGTTAAGAATTTGCAATCAGAATCGAGTATTCAACTAAGCCGTGTAATAAAAGTTGTTAGTAGCCTTAAGGGCCTACACAGTTGTTATGCTATACCACATTGCCCTTCACTGGATGCATAATGAGCTGCACTAAACTACATTTTAGCATTTAAAATACCTAGCCATTCTTTTGCGGTTATTTTGGTGAAAGTAACTCAAAAGTAATATAAAAGTAGTGTAGCTCATTACATTTCAGAGACAGTAATATTGTAATCTAACTTATTACTTAAAAAAGACAGTAATAAGTAATATGTATTTTACATTTTGGAACTAACTTGCCCAACACTGATTATGTATTACACTGCTTTCTTCTTATCTCTAATTTTCTTGTCCTGTATTGTTTTTGCTGCATGCACAGCATAGGATGTCAAAGTCTAGCTGTGCGCCATTTTACTTGATGTTTCGGGACAAACTCTGAAGTTGGGCCATGTAGGCCGTTCAAAAAGGCATTTGTTGCTGTTGAGAATATGGTGATGCCTCGTCCTTGTTTTGGGTCAAAACACACCCCTTAAACGAGCAAAATATTGCACCACAGTTTCACCTAATCTGTGTACATTCCGTGACTTTTTGCATAAAGAACATTAGTGTCATTCTTAGCAGAAATGATTTGACATTATCACTTTTTAATATGATTATTAACAGATCTGAATTGCCTACCCGATGACGTACAGCTGGCATGGTTCCCCAGCTGGTCTTCTGTTTGCCTCTGGGGGTTGGTGAGCGCTGGGGCTTTGGGCATTTGCAGCGGAGCGGAGGGAGGAGGGAGGGCAGAGGTAGATTGTGGGGAGAGGTTGGCACCGTGGGAGAGTGGAGTGTTGTTGTTTGTTGTAGGCCAATCGCCAACTCAAATTCCACAGAGAGAGACTGAAGTTATCAATCAATCAATCAATGTTTATTTATATAGCCCAAGTTACCTACTGTAACTCCAGCTTCTATGAGTATTGGCTTCGCCCTCTAAAGCTATCACTATTGGGTTAAGGGCGAAGCATGATGTAGTCTGCGCCTCACTGGGTCCGCCCGGCACTAGAAGCACAGACACACCTGCTCAGATAATAACCCATGCCTATTGCGCCATGCGAAATGGCACATCGCCGTCCCTGGAATATAGCATAACATGAATATTCTCCATGAGGGTACGAAGGCTGGGAACAATACATACCTGCCGCTGTGAGAAAGTAGAGACGAAGGTCATACTTTGCCCAGTGACAAAAAGAGGGGGAACAGCAGCTCTCTGCAAGTAGACAGGCAGGAGAGCGCCCAGCTGGATCCCTGACGTCACTCACTCTGACAAGACACTCCGTACAGGGTGTGTCAGAGAGGAAAGGGAGACATCCCTCAAATAAAAATTAATAAATGAACAGGGGGAAGACCAAGATGCAGCAGTGCAAATATCTTCCACTGACATTCCTCTTTGCAAAGCCGTGGAGGAGGAAATTCCTCTGGTGGAGTGCGCATTGATGTTCTCCGGGGGATCCACCCCAGAGGAGACATATGCCTGTGACACAGCCTCACACAGCCAGTGTGACAGCCGTTGTGCAGACAGAGGCTGCCCGATCGAGCACTCTCTATAGTGCACAAACAGGCGCTGAGAACGGCGCAAAGCAGCCACATAGCAGGACAGCGCGCGCACAGGACAGAGGAGATGAGACGCGGCTTCTTCCTCCGACCTGTGAGGAAAGGAGCTTTGGAGACCTCTCCAGGTGGCTGCCTTTTCGATGATCTCCGGCAGTTCCTGCAGGACCCCGCCTATCGACGGCAGAGCCGTGATGGCGGAAAGAGGGACCGCGGGTCCCGCAGCTGGGCCAGGCCGGCACCGGGCTCCATCTCTGTCTCCTCCGTCCGGGGGAGACAGAGATGGGGAAACCACACGGTGATCCGTGGATGGAGGCGGGGTAGGAGTCCTCCGACTCCTGCCCAGCACTCGGATGCAGGAATTCAAGGGCTTGGTCCATGGAGTAGGACTCCTGGACTGGCCAATCATCCTCCTCGGCCGCAGTAGCGAGAGCGTCCGCTCTTTGCTGTCTGTCGGCCAGATGGAGACGGGCACAATGACAATGAGCACATGACACCTGCTGGGCGAGAGCTGCGTGCGCATGCTCCGACCCCAGGCAGGATTTGTCTGGCATGAGGAGCAAACTCTAACACAACCCTGTGTACTCATGTTTAAGGATCTTTTTCGAGGTGGCTCTCTTACCCAATAGCGATAGCTTTAGAGGGTGAAGCCATCTACGAAATAGAACACAGGAGTGTTGTACGGGGGAGGAAGTCGTCTGTGTCTGCTGACCATTCCGTCATATTTCTTAGAGAAATTGAGAGTTAGGTACAGGCTAAAAGGTCATTTGTGTTTATTTGTACTTCTTTTGTTCATAAGCTTGGTTTCAGATTAGAAGTATTCTAGTTAAAGCTGCAAATTATAATTAACAAATTGAATGTCTAAGGAGTCCAAATTGCCAACTGCTCATTGTAATCACAATAGTTTAGTGTTGATAGGATAAACTATTTGAAGCATTTTAATATATGAAGAAAATGGTCCACACTTGTACAGGGTTTTACCCTCTCTCGTTACAATATGACAATCATACAAAACATATCATGCTGTGGTCCTATTCTAATATGAAACCTAAATGCACAGTTTTTCATTTCTTATTTTATTTTGTCACTCTCTCTTCAACTGTCCCTCTTGAGTTATATCAAAAACCTCTTCCGGTGGAATTCAGAGGAAAATCCTCATGGACCGGGTGTGGAATCAAATACATTAGAATCTCCTCAACTGGCCCACTTCAGTTGTGACATTTAAATCTAACCTCAACTGGCCCACTTCAGTTGTGACATTTAAATCTAACCTCAACTGGCCCACTTCAGTTGTGACATTTAAATCTAACCTCAACTGGCCCACTTCAGTTGTGACATTTAAATCTAACCTCAACTGGCCCACTTCAGTTGTGACATTTAAATCTAACTTCAACTGGCCCACTTCAGTTGGTTTTAGTAAAACACAGTCAAAACCAAACCAATTTGAGAGAACTTACCAGGGGAAAAACCCGCTCTGGAGCTTTTTCCCTCTCAACCAGTGCTTTTATGCTCCACACAGGGACAAAAAAAACAAAGACACCTCCTTCATACCCATGTATGTGGTAAAAGGTCATGGCCTCTAGTGTGCAGGACTGGACATGTCCAGAAATATTCTCCTATGGTATGGCCTAAACATATGTTGGGGCTCCAGTACTTTTCAGTCCAATGCACAGCCTGCTGTGAGTGAAGACAACTGTCTCCCTTCTGCCAAACAGTGACACCCATAAACTATAATAGGCCTTAAACTCAACTTTCCAAACCACTTACACGTATATATACCGTGGTGATAAAACATGAAATATAATGCATTTTCATTGTGGGTTATTCAAGATTATATTTCATTATATTAACTTTCGTTTTAATTATTTGACTTAATATGGAGACCTCAACACTGTCTTTATCAGCCTTGCTTTGGGATTTCTTATATACATAACGTTTATCATTATTACCATAGAGTACAATACATAGATCAACAATAAGCGTGACTGAAACAAACATACATTAACAACAGCACAAAACATCAAGGTAACAACCTTCAAAGGTATACATAAACAACACAAACATTCACTCTCTCTCTCTCTCTTTACTTGTTCTGTCTTTTTGTATTTGTTGTTATTTTTTCCTCTCTTTCCCTATCTCTTCTCTTTTTTTCTATTTCTCTATCTTTCCCTTATTTTACTGTTGGCCGAACCCACCTTTGGTATTTAAACTACTTGTTATTTTCTATTCCCAGAATCAGGATATTTAAACCTTATTTTAAGATTGTCTTCTGAATCTATGGCGTTTAACCCCAATGTTATTTCAAGGGGATCACAACCTCTTTTTAAGTATTGGCTCACACAGAATCTCAGACTCTTTAGGTTCGACTCACACAGAATCTCAGACTCACACAGAAACAATAGTACCTGGTCACCTAAATAAATGACCAGCAACCCTACCTGATTTTGAAGAAAAAGCCAGGTCGGCGGTTCTAGGATCTCGTCACTCGTCCTCTCTCCAGCAGATCCTGGCCTCTCAATTCACCAAATCACTCCTGTACGGAGTAAGGCGGAGGTCTTTTCTCAGGAGTCCTGGACTCCCCTATGCACAGTTTTCAGGTCCAGTCTGGAGAGAAGATGAGGTCTTGAGATCTGGCTCAAATTACCAATATATCACTCGTCACCGGCTTGATCTTCAATATCAGGATAGATGTATTTATTATCCTTGCAAGAATGGAAGTAGTCATCACATACAGAGCTGCGTGGGACAAATAGTTCCTGAACAGTGTCCTTGACATGCTGATAGAGAGGGAGTTACACAGTCACGAGATGCAGAATACCGGATCAAAGCAGTATTCGATGTTTACTTCAGATTAGCTCCACGTTAGAAATGAGCATGCTTGTCATGTGTCTATCTCCATCGAGGCTGCATCATCATGTTAATCACATAGCTATCATATGCCTCAAACAGTCCTGATGCTCTTCTAGGTAATCACACATCCAGTCATGTTCACAGCTACAGTTGGGATACCTTTGTTATCATGTGGACTCTGATATTGGAAGAGTACATTCAGTATTTTCCCCATACAAATTGAAGAGACGGATCACGTTTTGTTCTACGACATTAAATCCATCAGCAGTGACCCCGCTGGTGATTTCTGAAGAGTTGACGTGTCTGAAAAACGATGGTTGTTACCAAGTGGCTGAATAGGACTACAGAAGTTGTGGAGGCCGTTGTACGTCATTACGCCGAACATGTAAACACTCCTCTAAGTTAGTTTGCCCTGTTCTGCTTGAAAGCAAGTCCCTGCCTCCTGCAGACTGTTCAAACAAACGCTTCAACTTGTACCATTTAGAATCTGTTTGAATATGGATCTTAAGTTGTCGTGACGTTGAAGTCAACACATTCTCACTCCCAACTCGGCCTATATTGACGTTATGTCAGGGTCCCTGTCGTCGAGTTTCAACTATCAGGGCGTCCCATTGACTTGCATAGAGCTCCCTGAACGTTGGTAATAGAGGAGTTGGGATCGCGGCGAAATGCTCTCCGCAGATCCATTCTCACAGCGTTTATCAACCTTTTTCTAACTCAATATCAAGCAACACTTATTGTTTTTACTTCTTTATTTTAATTGAATAATGTAGGACTTTTGTTACCGTCAGTTAGGAGGAGAGTAGGGGCTCAGAATACTGAAATCTGTATTGTTTCATCGTTTTTTCCTTCTAATTTTGTATTCTTTTCTAAACCACACACTGTTATTTACTCAACAATATCACACAATTATCCTTGTGTTTATTTATTTGTTTGATTAATAAACACAAGTTGGAGTCCGTCAGGACCGTCGGGACCGTGGGTCGGAGCAGCTCATAGTAGTTGCTTTAGAGAATTTTACACCCGGAAGTAAGTATTCTCTCCGCTTCGCTTGACAAACCCCGTGATAGTCCTCAAGCTCTGTGATTGGATGTTTGAGTGTGCGCCGAGGGTTACACCGAGCGTCGAACAGCACTTGAAATGGGATGGAACCACGGCAGACTGTCCAAAACTGGATTTGAACGGGTCCACCCCGTCCCCCGTCCCGTCCCCAGAACTACACATGCTGGCTATTGTGTGTTTCGCAACATGTTCTATGGCACGTCTCTACTGGGAATTGTATTTTTAAAAGACGTTTTCGTATTTCCAATAATTAGAAGTTGCCAGTATTAAACTGTGTACATCCCTGGAGGCTTAGGGGATAGGAAACACTCACGTGACAAAAATAATAAAGGCGTGCAGCCTGGCATAAACAAAGTGCCAAATACTGATCACTAACAATCAACAAAAGGAGGACTCCAAAAGGGAGTTTGACAGATTATACAGAGTAATAATTAGTACACAAAAAGGGAAACAAAAACCTCACTTTAAACGTGGTACATGTAACTGAAAAGGGCTGTGCAAAAACACAGCTGCTGCTAATCGACAGGTGCTAACCGCTAAGCTACCCTGGAACCTATTTACACACGTACACGGTAATCTAGATCACACACAGAAGCACTGGGTTTAACACGCTGCTAAACAGTAGAGCTTTAACACAGAGAAGTCACTAAATCATCAAACAAACGAGTAAAGGCACCAAGAGGCTAGAGGCGTCTGTCCCACATCACAGAGCCTCCAGAGTGATGATTGTCCCCAGGCTTTGAAGTCATCTCCAGCAGGTGCGCGCCGGCTGTGCGCTGCGATTGGAGTACGTCGGGCCCGGCATGTTCCAATCACAATCCTCAGGGGGCGGACCAGGAGATGGCAGCCAATGATGTCAGGGCAATCGCACTGCTCATTTACATACCACACAGATTAACACAATAAAGACGACCCGGAAAGCAGCAGCCGTAACAGCCAGTGAAATCATAAACCTGTTAATGTACGCATTCAAACACTTGTTCTGTTACCAGCTGTATTCACCTTGCAGGTGCAGCTCTGTGGCTTTGATCCTGGATCAAGTGTTTAAGTCATGGATGTTTAAAGTTTAACTTCTTCATATGTCGAATATTATAGTTGACTTTTCATTCAGGAAGTATGACGCTGCGCTGTCAGTATGCTTGTCCATGTTTGTGATTGGTCGAATGCTCCAAATACCACCCCTTTCATGTGAACGCGCACCTAACTAGATAGGACACGGCTGGCTTGAGCGATCCACTTGATAACCAGCGTCGTAGTACCGTTTAGCGAGAGCGCGTATGTTTTGGATTAGGCCAACCGGCTAACTTAAACATATCCAGGATAGGTTTAACTAAATTCGTAGTATACCCCCTGGTCGGGACCAGAGGCCTGTACTACGAAGCCGGTTGAAGGAAGGAAGGCAGGCAGGCAGCTTTGCATGACGTTCTTCTGGACGTGTTTCATTGTGATGATAGTGAGGGGGTGAGTCAATCTGTTTGTTGGAAAGACAGTAGTTGAGTGATTACTGAGAGAAAAATATTCAAAGAGATCATTATTCAAAGTGTTGTTACTTTAAAGTGTTGTTACTGACCTTTTCTCTTTTATTTTCTTTACCTCACCTGTAACTGCTGAGACCCTGAGGAACATGCACACTGACCTGCTCTGGCAACCTGATTTCCACTGTACGTAATAGTATTTGGTTATGGTATATTATTTATATACATCAAAGGCACAATGCACCCCCCATAGACACACATGTATTGAGGGTGATATTTTGCATAGGTCATGTGAAATCATCTTTACACACTTGAAAACTGTAGGAGCAGCAACTTGTTTTGTTTTAAATGTTTAATATCCGATAATAAAGTTGATCTGTTGTCTTTATTCTTCTCTCTTCCCAGCTCCATCCATCACCATTCTCTGTTCCTGCAGGTCCTGCTTGCTAATCAATGCTCACATTTTTTACACAATTACAAATAAACTCAATTCATTGTATGACATGAAGTTGTGCTTTATTCTGAGTCTACAACCAATATTTGTGTTTCCAACATTCATGGAAGTTGAAATGGTATTACATGGCAGTCAATATATGAAATAAAATGATTTAAATTTACTTTTTATACATTTATTTTGGGTTGGTGGTGGCCCTGGACTTAGGCACTTATGGCACATTTCCACTGCAGCGGGGTAGCCCCGTTTAAGCGTCCCTAAGCGTCCTCGCTCAGGCCTCGGGCTGCCTCGCTGGCCGTCCGAGGCCGTGGCGCATTTCCATTACAGTTTAGGACCTGGGGTAGCAACGCAGTGTAGGCGGGGCTCCCGTCGAGCTCCCGCTGGATTTGATCATCCCCAATGAGATGTAGGAACGTCGTCACCTCCTCGGTCGACCACGGTGTGCTTTTCTTTGACGTTGCCATTTTTGTAGCTCCTCCGTTTACAAACATGCTGCAAGCTTGCTTCTAGATATATATGCGACGCTAGGGATGATCTCACGCGCGATCTTGTGACGATTCTCTCTGACCAATCACCAGTCGAGAGTGTTGACGTCATTAGTTCAGCCCTGTCCTGATAGAACCACGATTTTATGGGGCCGGAAAAAGAGGGAAAAAGTACCCGCTAGCCGGTGCTACGCTATATGGAAAGGCCACCAAAAACTGGCCTGGCCGCTTGAGGACGATTAGGGACGCTTAAACGGGGCTACCCGCTGCAGTGGAAATGCCCCATTAGTTACCCCCGTTTTGCTCCAGGGGGACTGTCCCTGAAATGAGTTAAATGGAAATCGCTCTGGATAAACACATAAATAAATAAGCACATACATAAATAAATTCATTCTGCCTTCAACTGCAAAATGATTGTGGACTGCAACGACATCCATGTAGCTGCCCCCCAGTAAGATGAACCAAGTAACGTTGACATATGGCTCTAACAGTATGTTATGTCCAGTGGTGTAGTGGGGATTTTTTTACTGGGTGGACGCTATTTTAATTAGGTCATCCCAAACAATGCCACAAGTGCGCACGCGTGCAGTGCACTCGGGCACGGGCAGACAGGTCTGAAGAAACTACCGGTATGCTTAATCCTACTTTAGTTAGGCTACTGTCCTGCAAAAAGCAGATGGCGCTGCGCTCAACACACACACACACACACACACACACACACACACACACACACACACACACACACACACACACACAAACACACACACACACACACACACACAGACAGACTCAAAACCATGGACACACCGGCACATAAATTACATAAACAATGTATAAATGCTTGAGCTACAGTATTGCAACTAATCAGACAGCGCTGATTCTCTCCCTCTCTCTCTATCTCCACTTTCAAAATGTATTTAAAACTCATAACAAACAAACAAAATTCCCAAAGTTGTCCCGAAATTAACTTATTGAATAAACGAAACGAAAAATATAGCCTACTTATGCAAAAAACATTGAATCTGGACTTGAAATGGTTCTGATTAGGCCTAGCCACATGCATGACGAATACACGGAACTTGTATGCACACCGCTTCGGCATTATTCCTGGCACGCGCGCTCTCTCTCTCTCTCTCTCTCTCTCTCTCTCTCTCTCTCTCTCTCTCTCTCTCTCACTCTCACACGGTCACGAGTGTGATGACGAATCATAATTTTTTAAGGAAATCGTTTTTATTTTTTATCATAAGTCCTATCAAATGTATGATGTTTTTGTCATTATTACAACAAATACACACTTGCAACTGATAACACTGGCAATGCTTTTATATTTATTAGACTATTCAAAAAAAATCTTGCTTCAAAAAACCACCACTGGTTATGTCTGAATGTTTACAACAATGACGATAAAAAGAGTATTAAAAAAAAGAAATGAGGAATCTGAAATGTGGAGCTAAAGGGGTTTAACCCTCCAGATGGAAACCCCTCAGTATATTAAGGGTGTTAAAGTGTTTCATTGCCATATGTACTCTGTAGCTAATGTGCACATGACAAGAAAGCCTCGACACTAAACAGGAAATACACATTTCCACTGATACACTCTTTATTCACCTCAGTTGATGCTGAACACTCACACAGTTCTTCCTCAGCGTGCTTCATGTGTTTGGTGACTCGAGAAAGGGATGTCGTTCATGCCGGTTTTTGGTGTCAGTAGAATCATTTTTAATCGTTTTATGATGCAGCTTAATGTCATATCAGTGTGTGAATGTTCCAGTTATTAAATGCTGCAACTAATCATTCAGAAAGGGCTGTCGTTCATGCACTATTTTATCAGTTGTATTTGTTTTATATCCTATATATATTCATGTTGCTCTGTTGGAGGAACCATATCTACTCTGTAGCTAATGTGCACATGACAATAAATCCTCGAAACTTGAAACAGGAAATACACATTTCCACTGATAAAGGTCACACTCTTTATTTACCACAGTTGATGCTGAACAGTCACACAGTTCTTCCTCAGCTTATTGCATGTTTTGATGTCTCTAGAAATAGAAAGGGACGTCGTTCATGCAGTTCTTGTGACTCTAGTAGAAAGGGTGGTCGTTCATGTAGTTCTTGTGACTCTAGTAGAAAGGGACGTCGTTCATGCAGTTCTTGTGACTCTAGTAGTAGCAAGGGACGTCGTTCATGCAGTTCTTGTGACTCTAGTAGAAAGGGACGTCGTTCATGCAGTTCTTGTGACTCTAGTAGAAAGGCACGTCGTTCATGCAGTTCTTGTGACTCTAGTAGAAAGGGACGTCGTTCATGCAGTTCTTTTGACTCTAGTAGAAAGGGACGTCGTTCATGCAGTTCTTGTGACTCTAGTAGAAAGGGACGTCGTTCATGCAGTTCTTGTGACTCTAGTAGAAAGGGACGTCGTTCATGTAGTTCTTGTGACTCTAGTAGAAAGGGACGTCGTTCATGCAGTTCTTGTGACTCTATAGCAGTGGCGAACCGTCAGGGCCTTCATGGTATTCAGAGAATACCCTGGAACACTCAGATAAAACAAACAAAAATCGATTTAATTATATAAATAAAATGTAATAAAATGTATTTAAAATGAATAAATGAGAATCGTATCTGTGTTGATGATCTGTAATATTACAGTGTTACGTTGATTTGTTTGTCCTTCTCGGACCATGCACTACGCATTTAAGTGGTTTGTGTTAGAAAAGAAAGCAACCAATCAGATCTTGTTCTGGGTCTCTGGGTAGAATATCCTTCAACCAAGGTATTCTACATCCTTGATCGAATGCCCTGGCCGTTGCACTGAATGAGAGCGTACGTTTGGACTGACAGTTTGATCAACCAATCATATATTGATTTGTAGCCAATGGGCGTGTTCTTCCAGAGTTCCCCTCGGTTCCAGGGTTCTCTAGAAGGCCCGCTAGTTCACTGGCTCGAGACAGAGGATCTAGATGAATGCGACGAAGCAATTCATGCCGTTTTATTGTTTTTAACATTGAAATGACAAGTGCAACAGGTGAAGATGAAGTTGTTGCGGAATTGTTGTGAGTAACCTTTTCAAGACGACAATTCAGTGAAAAGACGGACATTATAATGCCGCGGAGGGGGGGAAGCGGCGGCGGGGGTGTGTGTGTCTACAGAAGGTCCAGTTGTGATAGACACGGTTTGCCACTACTCTATAGTAGTAGAAAGGGACGTCGTTCATGTAGTTCTTGTGACTCTAGTAGAAAGGCACGTCGTTCATGTATTCTTGTGACTCTAGTAGAAAGGGACGTCGTTCAAGTAGTTCTTGTGACTCTAGTAGAAAGGGACGTCGTTCATGCAGTTCTTGTGACTCTAGTAGAAAGGGACGTCGTTCATGTATTCTTGTGACTCTAGTAGAAAGGGACGTCGTTCATGCAGTTCTTGTGACTCTAGTAGAAAGGCACGTCGTTCATGTATTCTTGTGACTCTAGTAGAAAGGGACGTCGTTCAAGTAGTTCTTGTGACTCTAGTAGAAAGGGACGTCGTTCATGCAGTTCTTGTGACTCTAGTAGAAAGGGACGTCGTTCATGTATTCTTGTGACTCTAGTAGAAAGGGACGTCGTTCAGTATTCTTGTGACTCTAGTAGAAAGGCACGTCGTTCATGCAGTTCTTGTGACTCTAGTAGAAAGGGACGTCGTTCATGCAGTTCTTTTGACTCTAGTAGAAAGGGACGTCGTTCATGCAGTTCTTGTGACTCTAGTAGAAAGGGACGTCGTTCATGCAGTTCTTGTGACTCTAGTAGAAAGGGACGTCGTTCATGCAGTTCTTGTGACTCTAGTAGAAAGGCACGTCGTTCATGTATTCTTGTGACTCTAGTAGAAAGGGACGTCGTTCAAGTAGTTATTGTGACTCTAGTAGAAAGGGACGTCGTTCATGCAGTTCTTGTGACTCTAGTAGAAAGGGACGTCGTTCATGTATTCTTGTGACTCTAGTAGAAAGGGACATCGTTCATGTATTCTTGTGACTCTAGTAGAAAGGCACGTCGTTCATGCAGTTCTTGTGACTCTAGTAGAAAGGGACGTCGTTCATGCAGTTCTTTTGACTCTAGTAGAAAGGGACGTCGTTCATGCAGTTCTTGTGACTCTAGTAGAAAGGGACGTCGTTCATGCAGTTCTTGTGACTCTAGTAGAAAGGGACGTCGTTCATGCAGTTCTTGTGACTCTAGTAGAAAGGGACGTCGTTCATGCAGTTCTTGTGACTCTAGTAGAAAGGGACGTCGTTCATGTAGTTCTTGTGACTCTAGTAGTAGAAAGGGACGTCGTTCATGCAGTTCTTGTGACTCTAGTAGAAAGGGACGTCGTTCATGCAGTTCTTGTGACTCTAGTAGAAAGGGACGTCGTTCATGCAGTTCTTGTGACTCTAGTAGTAGAAAGGGACGTCGTTCATGCAGTTCTTGTGACTCTAGTAGAAAGGAATGTCATTCATGTAGTTCTTGTGACTCTAGTAGAAAGGGACGTCATTCATGCAGTTCTTGTGACTCTAGTAGAAAGGGACGTCGTTCATGTATTCTTGTGACTCTAGTAGAAAGGGACGTCGTTCATGTATTCTTGTGACTCTAGTAGAAAGGGATGTCGTTCATGCAGTTCTTGTGACTCTAGTAGTAGAAAGGGACGTCGTTCATGTAGTTCTTGTGACTCTAGTAGAAAGGGATGTCGTTCATGCAGTTCTTGTGACTCTAGTATTAGAAAGGGATGTCGTTCATGTAGTTCTTGTGACTCTAGTAGAAAGGGAGGTCGTTCATGCAGTTCTTGTGACTCTAGTAGAAAGGGACGTCGTTCATGTATTCTTGTGACTCTAGTAGAAAGGGACGTCGTTCATGCAGTTCTTGTGACTCTAGTAGAAAGGGACGTCGTTCATGCAGTTCTTGTGACTCTAGTAGAAAGGGACGTCGTTCATGCAGTTCTTGTGACTCTAGTAGAAAGGGACGTCGTTCATGCAGTTCTTGTGACTCTAGTAGAAAGGGACGTCGTTCATGCAGTTCTTGTGACTCTAGTAGAAAGGGACGTCGTTCATGCAGTTCTTGTGACTCTAGTAGAAAGGGACGTCGTTCATGCAGTTCTTGTGACTCTAGTAGAAAGGGATGTCGTTCATGTAGTTCTTGTGACTCTAGTAGAAAGGGACGTCGTTCATGCAGTTCTTGTGACTCTAGTAGAAAGGGACGTCGTTCATGCAGTTCTTGTGACTCTAGTAGTAGAAAGGGATGTCGTTCATGCAGAAGTTGGGCCTCAGACCCTCGAAGGTGCAGTCGGACGTCTCCATGCTGCAGCGGCCGCAGTGGCAGCTCAGAGCGACCGGGTAGGAGACGGACGGGTCGATGCCGGGGGGGCAGTCAGGGAGGTCAAAGGTCATGTAGTGGTAGTCCTGGTACGTGCACACATGCTGGTACACTTTGCTGGACAGGGACTTGATGACGGGGTCCTGGGGGGGGGGGGGGGGGGGGCAGATATTACATCATTATATATGTTTGATTTACTGTTCAAACTGAAGCAGTCTCAAATTGATAAACACAAATATTATTGACTTACAAATTATATATAAACAAATGATCTATTACACATCCGATCATTTTCCGAATATATTCACTGTTTTGCACGTGTTGTTTATCTCCTTCTGCCGATATGTATATCTGTATTGGTTTCAATAGAGCCTCTAATGCAGTGGTGTCAAACTCAGTGGCACAGCCCCACCTAAGTAGTTAAAATAATAATTTTTAAAAAATCCAAAAAATCCATCTTAACATATATTTTAAGATCATGTTTAATCATCTGATTCGTCTGTACATTGCTGTTTTAGTCTGTGTTCTTCTAATTAGTGTCTACAGTGTGCCTATTGAGCCGTGTTGAGCGATGTGGGGCAAGCCCCGATCTAGCCCCTCTCTCTGTTGTCAAAATGAATGGGTGCTGTAAAAACTACACTGTGCATGCTCAGAGTCTTTTTCTATTCAATGTGTGTGGCAAAAAAAGAATAACCATAGGGGCACTGTGCTGCCATACCCATCATACGTCATCTCACATAATTCAGAGAGCTGATTGGCTGTAAGTACGTGTGCCACGAAAAGTATAGTGTGTGAAGAGGAGACGAGAGAGAGCAGCGTATAGCGATTACAATCAGTAAAATGGAAAGAAAATGAATGAGGTTGACCGTCTACTTCAGCTTTGGTAAGTTCATTTTATGTCATATATTTTGTTGATCTTCTGTGTTTTGCCTATTGGCTATTGGCTGGATCGATTGATATTGTGACATGGTATTGTTAACATGGTATTGTTAACATGGCCCACCAGTGCAGAAATACCTGGATGTTGACAAGCAAGCCTCTATCACGACTTTTACTTCACTATAACACACATTTTTGTACTACACATTCTCACTCCCAACTCGTCCTATATGTCAGGATCCCTTGGCGTCAGTATCAACGCAGTGGGGGGCCCTTTAGCGTCGATGTTCAACTATCAGGGAGTCTCATTAGAGCACATGTGTCAAACTCAAGGCCCGGGGGCCAAATCAGGCCCGTGGTGGATTTAATTTCGGCCCGCAGGATAATTTCTAATTACTATTAGATCTGGCCCTCCGGTATATTGCACGCACACCTTCACTCCATCCTGAGGGTCTCCTCAGCTCAGAGCCTGAGCCCAAACATTGATGACCTTGCACCCGAGATGAGATGCCAAGTATCTGAGCTAGCATCACAGAGCAGCACACTGAGTTTAATGGATGTTTCCTTCTGCACTTTTTTTCTTGAGACAACAGGGCATGTTTGGTTTCTCTTTGAGGGAAATTGTCTGTTTAAAAAAAAAAATGTAATCATAAGAAATGACTGAGGAAAAGCTAACCTGGGCAAGACACTAATTGCTCCTGTGGGGATTGTCCACAGTACCGAATGTATGTAAGTCGCTTTGGATAAAACCGTCTAACAATTGACATGTAATGTAATAAGTTCGTTAAAATATGTTTTGCAATAAACATTGAACCAGTCCGGCCCTCGACTACTACCCATTTTTAAATGTTGGCCCACTTTGTATTTGAGTTTGACC
Organism: Pogonophryne albipinna; assembly: GCA_028583405.1. Classification (NCBI taxonomy): domain Eukaryota; kingdom Metazoa; phylum Chordata; class Actinopteri; order Perciformes; family Artedidraconidae; genus Pogonophryne; species Pogonophryne albipinna. The sequence goes on from JAPTMU010000084.1 coordinate 603,080, forward strand.
CCCCCCGCCTCTCTCTCTCTATCGGAACCATGGATAGCCAGCTATTTGTTTACGTGTTTAAAAAAGCACCAGAATCTTGTATGTAAACATCTAAGTTTTTCGTGCCCCACCACTTTTGTACAAAAACGCCACTGGTCAAACTCAATTTCATCACGGGCCACATTAGCCGGTTGTAACTTTAAGACTATATAAATATACACATATATAAATATATATAAAATAATGTATTATATCACATTATTGGTTATTATCGGATAGGGTAATAACTTCATAATTAACTTCGTCTCAAAGCAGAAGTCTCGCGCAAATAATTGCAAGTCTCTTCAGTGTGCATGTCACAAAATGAGATGCATTGTGGGACATGTCGTTTATGGGCCACGTGCTTTTGTAAAGCGGCATGTAACCGTATAATAAACGTATTATATTCTTTCAGAGCTCTTGCCGGCCACATGAAATGAAGTCGCGGGCTGAGTTTGATACCCCTGCACTAATGTCTCACGTTGTAGAGATACAGTCTCTTTGAACAGAGTCAGGGGATGTTGATGATTACTCCCATGACACTTTATCCCACTATTCCCACAGTACCTTGGTGGGGCAGTATCCGCTGCAGATGGTCGTCTCCACTTGATGACACTTCGGACAGCCGTCCTTCTCCAGAGAAACCGTCTGATTCACCAGCTGACAGAGAGGCAGCTGGAAGGCAACTGAGGAGGGAGAGGTTTGTTGGGAAAATACTGAGTGTCCTCTTCCAACATGAGAGTAACATGATAACAAAGGTATCCCAACTGTAGCTGTGAACATGACAGGATGTGTGATTACCTAGAAGAGCAGCAGGACTGTTTGAGGCAGATGATAGCTATGTGATTAACATGATGATTCAGCCTCTATGGAGATAGACATCAAGCATGCTCATTTCTGACGTGGAGATAATCTGAAGTAAACATTGAATACTGCTTTCTATTCCTCCATCTTGTGACTGTGTAACTCCCTCTCTTGGATATCAGCATGTGAAGGACACTGTTCAGGAACTAGTCTCTGTATGTGATGACTCCTTCCATTCTGGAGAGGATCACAGATACATGGATCCTGAGGTTCAACCTCAAGCCGGGGACCAGGGATTATTAACATTTTTAAGTATTTAGAAAAAGTCAGAATTTTGAGATTTTGAGAAATCAACAAAACACAAGAAGACAGACTACAGACAGCACCACACATGGTGGTTACTTGTTGTTATTTAGGGCTGCCTGTATGGATCAGGTTTTTGCCAAATCGAGCCCTTTTACTATAATAATAATATGTTATGTATTATCTAAACCGTATTTGGCACAATGAGCGACATCTTGTGACGGATTTTGGAACATTGATTTGATTTTTCTCATGGCAGTTAGACTCTAGAAACAAACCAGGGGACTTTATTTTTATTTTGAATCTGTGTCCATTAGACATAGACAGTGACGTGGTGCTGATAGAATTAAAGATAAAGTGTGCGGTTAAAATATAATCTGGCTGTTTTGCTCTTAATGAAGTATTTTATCCAATATTACATTTGGTTTATATATTACTCACTTAGGGTTAGGGTTAGGGTTAGGTAAGGAAATAGAGGTCACCTGTCACCATCTTGTGGTGGCAGGGGAGAGGCACGGGCACATGTTTCATATCTTGGTTAATTTAATCAAACCAATGCTGTTCTTAGAGAGTATTTTACCTTATTTAGGGTAATGTGGCATGGTTATGGACACGTGAATACAACAACTATATCATAAGGGAGGGAAGGAAAAGATGGGGATTCAATAAGGAAATGGAGATAAAGAGAGTACTGATTGTAAGTGATAACATAATAGTGAGGGGTAGGAGAGGTTTTTAGGGTTTAGGTTCAGGAGGGAAGAAGGTTTGGATTAGGTAAGAAGGTGGGGAGTGGTTATGGTTAGGATGGGGGGAAGGGAAGGGTTACATTGAAGGGAGGGAAGAGTGAAGGTTTAGATATAAGCGAAGGGAATAGTTCATATGGTTAGGAAAGAAGATAGGAGTGAGGTTAAAGGGGTTTGAGGTAGGGAGTGGTTAGGGTTAGGATAGAGAGAAGGGGGAGGGGTTAGGTTGGAGGGATTTTAAGTTTGGAAAATTAGGATTAGGTGAGAGGGGAAGGAAAGGTTAGAGCCATACCAGTTTACTCTTCCTGGGTAGTTGGGGGGGGGGGTAAGTGAGGTTAAGGGGGGACAGTCATAAACACCATTTACTAGAACGGCAGGTACTGGAGGGCGGAGGCCTTGTCGGCTAGCTGGTTAGGGGATTTGGGAATATAAGTAGTTCTGCCCAATGCATCTTATCTAACCCATAACTGGTTACTCTTCCTGGGTAGGGGGGTTAGGGTTATGACATGCCAGGTTTTAGGCCTTGGTTTGAACATTCAACCCTGAAAATAAAAAAATCAACCAGAAACTCTTTCTTTAATCTTGACATGACTAGAGTAGATAGTAAGTAAGTAAATCTGTATAGGAAGACGAGTTAAGGGATAGAGGAGAAAATATATGGTATAATTACAGAGCCTGTCAATTTATACATTGAGGAGATCAATGTCAGTCTGTTAACCAAAGTGCAGCCATCTGATACTGTACTATCTGTTATTAAAGATCAGAGGAAAAGAACAGAACGAGAGGGGTACATCCAGAATAACAATAAAGAAGCAAAGAGATTGTAGAGCAGTGAGAAGGAAAAAAGCTCGGTGTGTCAATTCATTACATCGCCAGTATTTTTCGTTTTTGTGGAAAAAAAATCGCCCCCTCTGATTTTTGAACAGCCCCCTCAGTCATTTCATCCTGGAGCCGGGCCTGCTAAATGTTCCTATCACTATCCATATCATTATGACATTATAGTACTTTGCATTGAACTGGCGCTTCTATCCAAAGAGCGATAAGTCCTTTTTCAAAGTCAGAACTAAACATGGAGAAGCAGCGTTCAGTTATTATGCTCCAAATATCTGGAACAAACTCCCAGAAACCTGCAGGTCCGCTGCAACTCTGACTACTTTTAAATCCAGCAAGAAGACTTTTCTTTTTGTCGCTGCTTTTGTCGCACAACTGAGCCGTTGTGTTCATCAGTAAAGTGGAACTTCTGTGTGAACTATTCATATCTTAAACTGCACTGTAACTTTTTATTCATACTTTTTATTCATGTATTTTTTCTTTTGATGTTTCTTTTATTATCTTTTACTGTTTTTAAATGCCTTTGTCTGAATGTCTTTCATTGTTGTAAAGCACTTTGAATTGCCTTGTGTTGAAAGGTGCTATATAAATAAACTTGCCTTGCCTAAAGAACAAAATGAAAAATAAAAATGTATTCGCTTCACAAACTATTGTTGGTGCTATTTTCTTTTTATAGAACATTGAATCTGCTCAAAGCCCAGAGTGAGCAACTCAGAGCATACTTGCCAACCCTCCCGATTTTCGCGGGAGACTCCCGATTTCATTGCCCTCTCCCGGTTTCCTCCCGGGGTCATATTTCACCCGCATTTCTCCCAATTTCTGACAAAATCAGATTCACTCAGGACTGTTTCCACTCGGACTTTAATACAGCTACACCATTGTTTGGTTTCCGTGGTAGCGCGTCTCTTTAGTAGCGCGCACAACTGAAAGTCTGAGAGGGTGAGCCGATAGTCACAGAAAACAGAACAAGAATCGACAACTCGACCCTCTGCTCACTCCTTTCCTGAAAAATACTGGTCCAGCCTGTAGCTCCATCAAGGATGGTGCTACAGCCTGCAAGACAGTGCACTTCCGACTACAATAAGCATGTGTAGATGTCAATCTAATACAGCTCCGATCCACTAACACCCCCCCCCCCCATCCCCCCCCGCGGTGGTTTTGAAATGCTCCCGATTTCTGAGGTCTCAAGGTTGGCAAGTATGACTCAGAGCGAGGGACTTTCAAAAGACACTCACAGTATAATATAATATTATAAAAGTAATTAAAATGAGTTGTAGTTACCTGCAGGAGCCGGGGGCCAAATGTCAGCTCCCAAAAACAGACTCAGCAAGAAGGAGAACTTCACTCCTCGGAGCTGAACAGCCATCGTCCTGCAGGAGACTTCATCAAACACAAAACTGCAGTCCGTTAAGGGTGAAAACACACAACCTGGCATCCATAAAAATAACAACCTGGCATCCTTAAAGCATTATTAAAGTGTCTACTAGACGAGATGCACTTCTACATTTTGAGAGTTTGGGCTCTTGTGAATCCATTTCATATCTTCTATCAGAACAGGGGAAAGAAAACGTCAAAAATAAACGCTTAGATGTTTATTTTTACTAACTTTGTTGCTGTAGATTTATCCTAAATTCACCATAAAAGGCACCACAGAATTACCCACTTTCACATTTAAACATAACATATTAATAACATTTAAAACAAAAATACATTAGCCTTAGTTTAAGTGATATCATGTTGATATAATGTACCTTTTCCCCCTGAAGTAACTCACTAATTAAGTTTCAGTATCGACTTTTTTTAAGTATATCCTATGCAATACCTGCTATAACGACTATTTCTCAACACTGTAATTATTTAAAGAAAGATGAATGACTCTTACTAATGCCTGCAGGATTTATCCCACTTTCTCCTCTTCTAAATCAAAGAGAAATACATAAAACCTCATCCAGATCATTGTATTTAAAAGCTGGTTGTCAAAGCCTCACCTGTGTGTGTCTGCAGGCGGTTCTGATGCTGGCTCTCCTGCTGGGTTTTTATACCACAGAAAAGACTCTGTATCCAGGATGCAAGTGGATCATATCGGACGTCATCACCTGGTTACCTGTGTTCAGGATGTCAGGTTTAATCTGATGGTCAACGTGACACACTCACTTCCTCCTGTTCAGTGATCCTGTTGTTCAGAGGATCAAGGTTGTCGTTTTTTACTTTATGTCGGGTAAATACTGAATGTCCTCTTCCAACATGAGAGCAACATGATAACAAAGGTATCCCAACTGTAGCTGTGAACATGACAGGATGTGTGATTACCTAGAAGAGCAGCAGGACTGTTTGAGGCAGATGATAGCTATGTGATTAACATGATGATTCAGCCTCTATGGAGATAGACATATGACAAGCATGCTCATTTCTGACGTGGAGCTAATCTGAAGTAAACATTGAATACTGCTTTCTATTCCTCCATCTTGTGACTGTGTGACTCCCTCTCTTGGATATTACATTACATTACATTACATTGCATTTAGCTGACGCTTTTATCCAAAGCGACTTACAATAAGTGCATTCGACCAACAAAATACAAACTTGAAGAAAACAGAATCATATAAGTACATCAGGTTTCATAGAGCAAAAACATTTCAAGTGCTACTCAACTGGCTTTAGGTAAGCCAGTCCTTTATTAGTATATAAGTGCTTTGTTAATAGTTCTATTGCTCGAAGTGGAGTCGAAAGAGATGAGTTTTCAGTCTGGAAGGTGTGTAAGCTATCTGCTGTCCTGATGTCAATGGGGAGCTCATTCCACCATTTTGGAGCCAGGATAGCAAACCCACGTGTTTTTGCAGATGGGAACTTGGGTCCCCTTCGCAGTGAGGGTGCTGCGAGCCGTTTGGCTGATGCAGAGCGGAGTGCACGTGCTGGGGTGTACGGTTTAACCATGTCCTGGATGTAGGAAGGGCCAGATCCATTCGCAGCATGGTACGCAAGTACCATTGTCTTGAAGTGGATTCTAGCAGTTACTGGAAGCCAGTGGAGGGAGCGGAGGAGCGGAGTGGTGTGGGAACATTTAGGAAGGTTGAAGACCAGACGAGCCGCTGCATTCTGGATGAGCTGCAGAGGTCGGATGGCACATGCAGGTAGACCAGCCAGGAGGGAGTTGCATGTCTAGGCGTGAGATGACGAGCATGTGAAGGACACTGTTCAGGAACTAGTTGATGCTCTGTATGTGATGACTACTTCCATTCTGGAGAGGATCATAAATACATGCATCCTGAGATTGAAGATCAAGATGGTGATGAGTGAGATTTTTCTAACACTTTATTTTCATTTTTTACTTCAACAACCCATACAGTGTCAAAGACAAAAAAAAACAGGTGTGCAGGTTGTCCATTTCTTAACCCCCCCCCCTACAGAATAAGACAAGATGAATAATACAAAAACATTTAAAATGATAGACAAACATATGGCTGAAATCACAGCACAAAAAACTAAACAACAACAAAAAGACAAACAAAGGTTGAGATAAATGTTTTGGAAGGACAATGTCGAGGGGTACATTTTACTCTTAGAAAACGTATCAAATATAGACGTCCAATAACCCTGTTACTGACTTACACCTGTTGCCTAAGGGATCTACCCCTGCTGGATACATCTTTGCTAGCTTTTAAGGTTGTTGTTTTTAATGCATTAAGATGACACAGGATGATTAGGGACAAATGAGCAAGATGGAAACCCAAGAATTTCTTCATTTTTTGGTATAAAGGGTTAATTTCCTCTGTGATGTGACCATGCATTCATGTGTCGTACTTACAATTCAACAACAGCTATTTATTTCACTATTAATACAAATATACCACTATATTTCATATTTACCTGCAATTGATTAAAGTTAGTTTGATATATCTTAACCTCCACTTTACCTCACTGAGACTGAGTACTTGCTACATGCTCGCGTGTTTACCATGTGTATTGTCACAGTGTTTCACTTCCCAAGGTGGAAATGCAAGCTGTGAAACTGAATCAAACTGTTTGAATTAAATAAGAAAAATAAAGGAAAAATATGAAATTTACACACCAAAAAACTAAAACAAATGGAAAATGAATAAGGTATACAGACACAAGGAAACTATTGCTGTCTGGCAAATACTAAACTGCTTTTATTGTTTGTTATTTAGTTTATTTTTATGTAAGATTAACCCTTTAAAATCCGGACAACAAACATAAAAATAAGAAATACACACACACAAAACACGAAATACATGGGAAGAAAGTACACAATACAGACATAGGACGTCACTACCGTCTAGAAAACATAATAACTAAAACATTTCTGTTGTTTAATATACATTTCTCTTAAAGAAATTCAAAGTTCAGACGAAGCTTTCAAATCCGGAACTAATCATTCGTCATTTTGAGTCGGACATAAAAGCGGACGGACCGATGTGGTATGCACTGCGCATGCGTGGTGACCAATGTGTTACGAAAAATGCTTTTTACCTGAAGGTTTTCTGAGTTTTGCTGGATACATATTTACTGTAAACGTGTTAAAATAAGACAAACACAGCGGGGTAATGGCGGAAGAAGAGCAGGAGACCAAGAAGGTGAGTGTCTCATTCAGCTGTTGTTTTATTCATGATGTAAGGAAGTGTTTAGAATATAGAGGCGATTCTAGAAGGTCAAAAACACCGGAAAACGTCCAGAAACGGATCAAACATTCATACAGATCACCTCGTTGTTCAGGGTTTAGTAGTTTAACATCACCTTAATATTAAAGTTGATATGTATGACCTAAAGCTCATTCTATAACACATAGGCTTGAGCAAGCTCTCTGATTGGTCAATAGGCGTGTTTGATTCCACGATCAAACAACGATCAAATAGAACGTGCCTAATCACAAAGTATCCAGGGGCCTACACACGCCACGAGCCTACCGAAACTACTTCCATGAGCCTACATCGTGTGGTTTCCATAGCGACGTTTTACCGTTACACTGTTATACATTGTCTCTCGTTGGAAATCGGTAGCTACAAAATGTCAGATTTTAAAGTTAATTTTGATTTGTTGGGGGGCCTCAGTATTGATGAATGGTTGGACATGGACACAGACCACAAAACCAACGAAAGATTTGCGTCAGAAGCACCTGCATACAGCGGCTGGCGGAGGCAGGGTTGGAGGCCAGAGAAATCATGTCCGTTAGCGGACATAAAAACGAGTCATCGCTTCGCAGCTACTGGGCTCCATCTCTAGACAACAGAAAGATGTGGAGCAACCAGGGAGCAACGCGCTTTTTGCCGGTCCGGGACACGCCATGAAACGGCCACTGGAGGAAAGCTCTTCCTATAACGTAGTCCTACCCGTGAACAACACAGCACCACCTGCAAAAAACTCTGGCATGGAGTTCATGGAGAGCTGTTTCAAAAATTGCACTTTTAATGGCAGCATGAACATCCACCTTCATTCTGAACCCAAAATGTTTCAGCATCATGGACATCCTGATTTGATTTGTTCCGCTAATCCCACACAGTGATTACTCAGATATTTAAATAGCCTAATTCAAGAATTGTTTTCAATAAATTGTTTTCAATAAATTGGTTAATAATATATTATTTACTATAATTATATCAATAACTGTAAGCGGGGTCGCAGGAGTGTTTGATCGGCTATCGTTACCATGAGAACTCCTTTATAGGAACTACTTTCTGACGGAGATTAACTCAAGCAGAAAGCGTAGGTTTGGGAGCAAATTAGCCCACATTATGAAATTATTTTACGACATTGTTGATTACAATGATAGTTTGTGTAATAGAATCGCAATCATACACTTGAGGCCGTTCTTGAACGTCATTATTGGTACTCCAGTACCGGCGTACGGACCTCGGCGCAAGCGCCTCGGTCCTGCCGCAGTACTGTCGTACCAATAATGACGTTCAAGAACGGCCTCTCGTGTATGATTGCTTAATTCAAACACAGATCTGGTTTACCATCTGTGTGTCTGTCTTACTTCTGTGTTCAGAGATAACAGAAGCACAGCTCATGTTAACTTAAAACAACTTCAATGTAAAATATCTTTAATATACACGAAGGAAAATCAATTGGTTATCAAATAAACTACATGCAGTAATACGTGTATTCTGGTCTTGAACAAAAGGCAGTCTTGGTGATATACAGAGGTGGAAAGAAATGTGAATGAAATGTCATACTTTTACTTCACTACAATTCAAAAGTTTTTCCTCCGCAATAAGCACTTTTCCACCTAGTACTTTAAGTACATGTTCCTGTTTGTGCTTGATTACTTTTACTTAAGTACTTCTTATTCTAGTTGCACACCTTAACTTAACCCACAAGGACCCATCGGGTGCCACATGAACTTTAAATGTTCTGGAAGGTTCCTTATACAGCTGTAGCCTTGTTGTTACCTCATGAAGTCCCTCCGCGACACACACTGAACAGTCTGGGGGGTCCAGGTCATGTGACTTTGTTTCCATGACAACATGTCCAAGATGTCCATGTGCCAGGCTAACACATGTGACCGAACTAGCTACAAAATTCAAGCCATTTAAGAATTAAAATGCTTACATAACATATCCTTTATTACATTGAACCTGTTGTGGAAAAATGTCTTGATCAAATTGATATGAAACAAATGAGACAAACATCGCTGTAACACCGGCACTTAAAGTGGAGAGCTGTGCTGATTTAAAAAGAGGTAGCATGGAGAGGAAATGTTCAACATGTGTAGGATTTATATGGGCATAGATCTGTCTCATAATTATTTGTGAACATAAAAATAATTTGTGTGTAAATATGTGATTTGTAAAACACCACAAATGCATTTAAAAGATTTGCAAACTCACAAATAAATGTGCAAGTGTAAAACGGATCTGCAAATACGCTAAATATTTTCACAAATAAAAAAAAGATCTGTGATTATCTCTTTAACATTTACAACTTTCGATCAGGTATTTGTGAATCCATTTTGTATTTGTCGACCAAAAATGCGCTCGCGGATCTCACATTTCTGCTCGTGGATCGTCTTTTTACACACACGGAATTTTGAGACATATTTTCCGCCGGTCTCGGCTAAAATCTACTCGTGTCACTCGGTGATTTTCGGAAACCACGTGATGCATTCTTTATCACCATCATCATCATCATCATCATGTTATAGTGATACAGTTAGTTTGTGTTAGTTTATTGGTTCAATACAGCATATCGAGCACTTTCGTTGATGTTGAAGTACAGGCTATACGCGTTTCGGGTCCCGGGGGAGCAGCTGGCAGCGAAGCAGCCCAGATAAAACTCTTTCTTCATTGTTTGTTGTGTATTCAGTCAAGCGGGTCAAAGTTACAATGTAAAGTCCTGTACTCTACAGGTGCCGGTAAAGAGCAATACAATGACAACCTTTCCAAACAAAACAACTAGTAGGTAGGTACGTAGGCAGGCAGGTATACAGATGGATAGATGGATATCATATATAGATACTTCATTCATCCCAAATTGTGAAATGTGTGGAAACAAGTATAAACACAATAACATTAAAGGGGGGGTAGATAAGTTTGAGAAACCGGCTCGAGATACACTTTTTGTTATATTCCATGGAATGCTCTTAACATCCCGATAGCAATGCATATCTGAAGTGCTTTGACAAAAAATCCATAAAAAAAATTCATCTGTGGAAGCCGTAATACTGTAAAAACGTATGCCCGGCTAAACGGATTGGATTGCCGTCCTGTCTGTCAGCCTTCCATCTCGTGCACGCACAAATGTATCTCGTGCCCTCATTGGGCGTGCATTGCAGCAGTACTTCAATGACTCGCCAGCAACAGGCGGCCACTTTCACCATGGCAGAGTTAGGTTCAACATCGTCTACTGGTGGCAAAAGAAATAATGTAACGGAGCAAATTAGGAACAAAAACAAAGTGGAAACTAGGAGAATTCAAACCAGAGTCAATATCTGAGTTGCTTTTCAACGATGGCGACAACTGATGCAACACACCTATGGGGGTTATTCCCTATCTTTATTCAAGAGCGTGGTATTTAAATTTGAGAGCATACTTTATGTATTTATTTCCCTCACCCTGTCCTCGCACTCAAATAGTGCCTGCTTGCACTTAGATTTGCTTCTGCTCAAACTGTACGCTTGCACTCAGATATATTGCTGCTTACGGATTTTTTCTGCTCTCAGATTTATTCTCTGCGCGCTCGAAACTTTTGTGCAACAATCCTGTCAAAATCCCTCAACCAATAGGAGGCCAGGTGTCCTTGCGGGTGCGTTCGCTTTACTTATTACAGCGTCCCGTAAGGGCGGTTACTCTTTGGTTTGTCTTTGGTGCGATGACAGGGTTTGAGTGAAGGAAATCAATAAAGTATGCTCTCAAATGTAAATACCACGCTCTTGAATAAAGATAGGGAATAACCCCCATACACACCGAGTTGAAATCTGACGCCGTGGTCGCTCTTTTTCTCTTGGACAGGATTTGTATGGTTTACAATTCCCCTGAACTATAGAGCCAACCGAAGTCATGTGCGCGTTCATGTGTGTTGGAGGAGGTACTCTGTAAGGAAGTCTGAAGGAAGGGGCGGATTCTTTTCGGCTGTGTACTTTCAAATTTTAGTGCACTCGAGCCGGTTTCTGAAACTTACCTACCCCCCCTTTAAATGCAAATGAAAGCAATAGACAGGAATATATGCATTCAGTAGAAAGGACACGATGAATATTATAACATTTAATGTAGCCTTACTATGAAGGCTGACCTAAATACGGTGCTTTTCTACAGATTACTTTATTACTGCACTGGTAAAGTAAAATTAGGCCAATTAATAAGATGTGAAGTGCTTTGTAACTTTGACCCGCTTGACTGAATGCACAACAAACAATGAAGAAAGAGTTGTATCTGGGCTGCTTCGCTGCCAGCTGCTCCCCGGGGACCCGGAAGTGGCGTAGGCTATAGCCTGTACTTCAACATCAACGAAGGTGCTCGATATTGCTGTATTGATCCAATAAACTAACACAAACTAACTGTATCACTATAACGTGATGGTGATAAAGAATGCATCTAACGTTCCGCTGCTCATTATAATATAAAAACAGAGCATTAAACAAACCATCAAGCTCTTACTTTGAAATCATGCGGAAATGTCGTCATCAGCAGACCATCACGTGGTTTCCGAAAATCACCGAGTGACACGAGTAGATTTTAGCCGAGAGCGGCGGAAAATATGTCTCAAAATTCCATGTGTGTAAAAAGACGATCCACGAGCAGAAATGTGAGATCCGCGAGCGCATTTTTGGTCGACAAATACAAAATGGATTCACAAATGCTTTTTTTTTTATTTGTGAAAATATTTAGCGTATTTGCAGATCCGTTTTACACTTACACTTTATTTGTGAGTTTGCAAATCTTTTAAATGCATTTGTGGTGTTTTCCATTTACAAATCACATATTTACACACAAATTATTTTTATGTTCACACAAATAATTATGAGACAGATCTATGCCCATAGATTTATAATTTTAACAAGATGTTCTCATGATGTGCATAGTATAAATATATTTCAGCAAATTCAAATGTTTTTTATATTTTTCTATACTCTTGACACGTAGGGTGACCAGGTCCCAACAAACCAAATGTGGGACAAGGAGTATGTTTGTGTGGGACAAAACACCTGTAAAAGTAGGCACAACATAAATTAATAGATAAAATAAAACCATAAGTACAAATGAAAACTGTCCAGGAGGGAAGAAAAACATAATAATACATAAAATAAAATAGCTTTCAGTTTTGTCCATCACAGCAACAACAGGTGCCCCCCCCCCCCCCCCCCCATAGTGTGTGGGCTATTTTGTCACCTAGAACCCCTGGTGTCTTTAACTCTGTCAAACAACTCTCCACAGAGGCAGGGGCAAGCACATCTGTTATGGACGCTGCTTTTGTACGACCACATGACATTTTCTTTACTATCTCAGTGTCTGGAAAAATGGTCGGCGCTAGCTTGTTACCAGTCATTTGACCGGTATGAATGGGAGCGTTGCACTGTATGGTAAACACTGGTTATTTCTGCTGCTGTTACCTTGTCTGAGTGGCCATCATTTTTTGGTTTGAGTAGGAATGTCTCCATAGAGTGGGATGTCTCTTTTTGAGCGACACGTTTCTTGTGAGAATCGCATTCTCGGTGTCTTTTGACGTCGTATTCACCGCCATGTGAAATTGTAAAATTACTCTTGCAAAGATTGCAAAAAACTCTGAGAGTCGCCCTGCACTGGCTTCACCCACGGGTAAGTGTCTTCCCAGTCTTTGTTGTATGTGCATCTTCTTTTCTTCTTAGCTGTAGTTTCAGTTTCCTCCATTTTCCATAACCTGCTGCGTCGCCTGCGTTATTGACTGACTTTCGTTGTTGTTGTTTGGCGGGGCCGCGGGGGGGTGTGTGTGAGAGTGAGATACTCTCATTGGTTAACACTTGACCAGCACCCGCCGTGTGTTACAGTTTGATTGACAGCAAACAAAGCCTCGTGATGATAGCCTTCCCTGCTTTCTCAACAGCCATTGGATAAATCTGATTTTAAAAGAAGCGTTTTAGCCAATCAAAATGAAATATGCGGGACATCGTCTCAATTTGCGGGACGCACCAAAAGTCGTGAAAATGCTGTGCAGTCCCGCAAAAAGCGGGACATCTGGTCACCTTATTGACAAGTGGGACAAACCTCAGTTTTTTGGATTTTAGTCCCTCGTCTATTTGTATACATCGACTGTATATATAAATGGAGGTGGTGTCCGTGACGTCACCCATAGAGTTGCTGAGAAGCCCTTAGTAGGCGGAGTCGGCCGCTGCCATCTCGACAGTGACGTCAGAGTCTAACTCCAGCCTGATCCAAATAAGGGCAAAGAGGCGGAGCCGAGGCGGCATCAGATAACTCCGATATTTAAATGAAGAATACTCCACCAGCCACCAACACAACAAACACGATCGAGTTCAAGTTGTGTTCCCCGGATCAGCCTTGCAGCCGAGCCCCTGTAGCATCCTGGAGCTAACGGAGCTAGCAGAGGGACAGAAAGCTAGAAGCAGCAGTCACCGCAGAGACCTGTCAATCAAAGTGACCACGCCATAACTTGTGCAAAAACGTTAAGACCTAATATAACTAAAAGGGGTGCGTTATAAAACAATGCACTCCCCAATCCATTGTCATGAAGGTGGAATCTAACTATATCCAGAATAATTGTTATGGCATCCAGGGGTAGACACATGGTTATTTCTGCTGTAAAGTTGGGCATGTTAACATGGGGGTCTATGGAAATAGCTCCTTTATGCAGCCATCCCCTACTGGCCACTAGATGAACTGCAGTTTGTGGCATGTCCTTCTGGGCTTCCCGGCTGTGCCCCAGAGTTTGCCGCTTGTTTTTATTTGAACCTGAAGCAAAAAATTTGATGTTTTTTCAATGGATAACAATGAGTTATTTTCAATAGCTTCCATAGACCTATGACATCAATAGTTTCCATGTCATGTGACCCAATACTCCAACTCAATGTACTCTTGTATCTGGGTCACAAACACCAGGAATAGATCACTCACACCCAGAATACAAATACACTTATATAAACATTATAGAGGTCATATAACCTATAGATTTAAATGTGATCAGAGTTTGAAAGCTACAGTGAATAAGTGAGTTGAAGGATTCAAGAGTGTTGACCTTTCGGATGTGACTGAGTTCCAGAGTCTTCTACATCAACATGTGTCCCCTCTTCTTCATGTCTCTTCTACATCAACATGTGTCCCCTCTTCTTCATGTCTCTTCTACATCAACATGTGTCCCCTCTTCTTCATGTCTCTTCTACATCAACATGTGTCCCCTCTTTTCCATGTCTCTTCTACATCAACCTGTGTCCCCTCTTCTTCATGTCACTTCTACATCAACACATTACATTACATTTAGCTGACGCTTTTATCCAAAGCGACTTACAATAAGTGCGTTCGACCAACGAAATACAAACTTGAAGAAAACAGAATCATATAAGTACATCAGGTTTCATAGAGCAAAAACATTTCAAGTGCTACTCAACTGGCTTTAGGTAAGCCAGTCCTTTGTTAGTATATAAGTGCTTTGTTAATAGTTCTATTGCTCGAAGTGGAGTCGAAAGAAATGAGTTTTCAGTCTGCGCCGGAAGGTGTGTAAGCTATCTGCTGTCCTGATGTCAATGTGGAGCTCATTCCACCATTTTGGAGCTAGGATAGCAAACCCACGTGTTTTTGTTGATGGGAACTTGGGTCCCCTTGGCAGCGAGGGTGCAGCGAGTCGTTTGGCTGATGCAGAACGGAGTGCACGTGCTGGGGTGTACAGTTTAACCATGTCCTGGATGTAGGAAGGGCCAGATCCATTCGCAGCTTGGTACGCAAGTACCATTGTCTCGAAGTGGATTCTAGCAGTTACTGGAAGCCAGTGGAGGGAGCGGAGGAGCGGCGTGGTGTGGGAGCATTTAGGAAGGTTGAAGACCAGATGAGCCGCTGCATTCTGGATGAGCTGCAGAGGTCGGATGGCACATGCAGGTAGACCAGCCTGGAGGGAGTTGCAGTAGTCTAGACGTGAGATGACGAGAGCCTGGACCAGAACCTGCGTCACTTTCTGGGTCAGCTGGGGACGTATCCTCCTGATGTTGTAAAGCGTGTAACTGCAGCAACGGGTTGTAGCAGCTATGTTTGCAGTGAAGGACAAGTTGTTATTTAGGGTCACACCCAGATTCCTTGCAGTCTGAGTCGGGGAAACAACAGAGGTGCCGATGTTGATCGTCAGGTCAAGAGTGAGACAATCTTTTCCCGGAAGGAAAAGCAGTTCAGTCTTGTCAAGGTTGAGCTTGAGGTGATGAGCAGACATCCACTGAGAGATGTCAGCTAGACAAGCAGAGATGCGTGCGACGACCTGGGTCTCTGAGCGGGGAAAGGACAGAATTAATTGGGTGTTGTCAGCGTAGCAGCGGGCTAATGACAGATCCGAGCGAGTTTGTGTACAAGGAGAAGAGGAGGGGACCAAGAACAGAGCCCTGAGGGATCCCTGTAGTTAATTGACAAGGGTCGGACTCCGACCCTCTCCAAGTAACCCTGTAGGTGCGGTCTTTGAGGTATGAGGTGATGAGGGAAAGTGCAGAGCCTGAAACTCCAAGTTCTTGGAGAGTGCGAAGGAGGATCTGATGATTCACCGTGTCGAATGCAGCAGACAGGTCCAACAGGATGATGACAGAGGAGAGGGAGGCTGCTTTAGCAGTGTGCAGTTCCTCAGTGACAGCAAGGAGGGCAGTTTCTGTGGAGTGACCTGCCTTGAAACCAGGCTGGTGCGGATCCAGAAGGTTGTTCTGATGGAGATAACAGGAGAGTTGTTTAAAGACAGCGCGTTCAAGTGTTTTAGACAGGAACGGGAGGAGAGAGACAGGCCTGTAGTTTATAACATCAGACGGGTTGAGAGTGGGTTTCTTTAGGAGAGGGTTTACTCTTGCCTCCTTGAGACTGTTTGGAAAGTGACCAGAAGTTAGAGAAGTGTTGATGAAATGGGTGAGAAACGGTAGAATATCAGGAGCGATAGTCTGAAGGAGGTTTGAAGGGATAGGGTCCAGAGGACAGGTGGTAGGGCGGGCAGAGGTAATGAGGGTAAGAACCTCACTTGGAGAGAGAGGGGAAAAGGAGGTCAGTGTGTGGGTGAAAGGAGGGTCAGGTGACCCAGTGGTGAGTAAAGGTGAGTCAGAAAAAGAAGAGCGAATATCATCAACCTTTTTTTCAAAGTGGTTAACAAAGTCGCTTGACAGAAGGGAGGAGGGGGAAGGGGCTTTGGGAGGGTCCAGGAGGGTGGAGGGGGAAGGGGCTTTGGGGGGGTCCAAGAGGGTGGAGAAGATGGAAAATAGTTTTTTGGGATTGGAATAGGAAGATTGGATCTTATCTTGAAAGAAAGTGCTTTTTGCCTGAGAGATCGAAGCAGAGAAAGAGGAGAGGAGAGCCTGATAGGATAGGAGGTCGTCACGGTGTTTGGATTTCCACCGTTTCCGCTCTGCTGCCTGAAGGACGGTTCTATTAGCACGCAGTGCGTCATTTAGCCAGGGAGCAGGAGGGGACTGACGAGCCTGCCGAGATGTGAGAGGACAGAGAGAGTCCAGAGAGGATGAAAGAGTAGAGAGGAGAGTTTCTGCAGCAGAGTTTGGAAGTAGGAGTTGGAGCGAGCACCGATGAGGCAAAGGTAGAGGGGGAGAGGGAACGAAGGTTACGGCGGACAGGTGCAGGATGAGAAGAGATTAGTTCGTTATGTTTGGAAAGGGGTAGAGAGAATGAAATGAAGAAGTGATCGGATGTGTGGAGCGGGTTTACAGAGAGGTTAGAAGTAGTGCAGTTCCTTGAGAATATGAGATCAAGGACATTACCAGCTTTATGAATTGGTGGGGATGGAGACAGTGAGAAAGCAAAGGCGGTTAACAGAGATGTTAGTTCAGATATCTTCCCTGTCTGGAGGTTGAAGTCTCCGAGAAGTACAGCGGGAGGGCCAGTTTCAGGGATGTGTGAGAGGAGATAATCTAATTCCTCCAAGAAGTCCCCCAAGGCGCCTGGTGGACGGTAGAGAACAACAATGGTTAATTGTATAGGATGGGTTACTGTGACGGCATGGAATTCAAAGGTGGAAGGAGTGAAGTTAGGTAGCTTGAAGAGGGAAAAGCTCCATTTGGGAGAGAGCAGGAGACCAGTGCCACCTCCTCTGCCAGTGGGTCTTGATGTATGGGAGAAGGAATATGCTGTGGAGAGAGCTGCTGGGGTGGATGTGTTGGATGGAGTAATCCAGGTCTCAGTGAGAGCAAGGAAATCCAGAGATGAAGTCAGTCTTAGGAACAGCTGACTGGCAGTTCCACAGGCCGTCTGAAACTAGATGTTGGATGTCAGTGGAGCATGTGGGATAGACGAGAGCAGGCCGGTTATATCGATTACGAGATACACGGGGCCAGTGATAATTGCCAGAGGACACATGAACAGGAATGGAGAAAATACACATGATTATAGTATGAGGGGCTAAACAACCAAATAAAATAAAACACCAGCGGTAAGTAGCTCAATCAAAGTAGGATTTGCGTCCTCTTTGCCCCCCTCGTGACTCCAGCAGGACTCTATTGTCTTTGTCAGTCTTTGACTCCAGCAGGACTCTATTGTCTTTGTCAGTCTTTGACTCCAGCAGGACTCTATTGTCTTTGTCAGTCTTTGACTCCAGCAGGACTCTATTGTCTTTGTCAGTCTTTGACTCCAGCAGGACTCTATTGTCTTTGTCAGTCTTTGACTCCAGCAGGACTCTAATGTCTTTGTCAGTCTTTGACTCCAGCAGGACTCTATTGTCTTTGTCAGTCTTTGACTCCAGCAGGACTCTATTGTCTTTGTCAGTCTTTGACTCCAGCAGGACTCTATTGTCTTTGTCAGTCTTTGACTCCAGCAGGACTCTAATGTCTTTGTCAGTCTTTGACTCCAGCAGGACTCTATTGTCTTTGTCAGTCTTTGACTCCAGCAGGACTCTATTGTCTTTGTCAGTCTTTGACTCCAGCAGGACTCTAATGTCTTTGTCAGTCTTTGACTCCAGCAGCACTCTATTGTCTTGGTCAGTCTTTGACTCCAGCAGGACTCTAATGTCTTTGTCAGTCTTTGACTCCAGCAGGACTCTATTGTCTTTGTCAGTCTTTGACTCCAGCAGGACTCTATTGTCTTTGTCAGTCTTTGACTCCAGCAGGACTCTAATGTCTTTGTCAGTCTTAGCCTGTCTGACGCTGAAGCTGACGCTCCAGGAAAGTGCTACCTAAAATGGACACCTGACTGCTGAGTTCTCACAGATGTGGGGCCACGCCCCTTTAATTAGGTAACTCTCTGCAGCTGGTGGCCCTCAAAAGGAAATCTAGACTGGCTCCCTCCTGAGTTGCTATTGTGTCTTTTCAGTGGCCTAATGGATTTACAATTACATTAAACCCTAAGTTATAAAGTTATGAGTTTAACCCTTAATACAGTTACACCTACTCAATAAAGCTCATAGTATTCTACAAATGTTTAAATCAAAGTTAACCCTAGCAGTCAGTTAGTTCAGTTTTAAGGTTTCAGTCAAATGACTTGTCCCAAGTTTCTGCCTGACAGATACTGTAGCGGTTTTGAGATTTAAAATCACAATTTCAGTCAGATCAACACCAGAGCATTTATACAGAGTACACACACTGAAACAGAGAAGTCCAAAAACAGAATGTTACTCACACAATTCTAGAAGTCACCAGTTGTTATCCTGTCAAAATCGAGTTGCACACGTGTCCCCTCTTCTTCATGTCTCTTCTACATCAACATGTGTCCCCTCTTCTTCATGTCTCTTCTACATCAACATGTGTCCCCTCTTCTTCATGTGTCTTCTACATCAACATGTGTCCCCTCTTCTTCGTGTGTCTTCTACATCAACATGTGTCCCCTCTTCTTCATGTCTCTTCTACATCAACATGTGTCCCCTCTTCTTCATGTCTCTTCTACATCAACATGTGTCCCCTCTTCTTCATGTCTCTTCTACATCAACATGTGTCCCCTCTTCTTCATGTCTCTTCTACATCAACATGTGTCCCCTCTTCTCCATGTCTCTTCTACATCAACATGTGTCCCCTCTTCTTCATGTCTCTTCTACATCAACATGTGTCCCCTCTGTGGAAAGAGACTCTGAAAGTTTCAGGAACAAAGATTATCTCTCTTTTTGATCAATTTCTATAAAAACCTGTCTGAAAATGAGCTGATCAGATTTTGGCCACTTTATGATGTCATAACGATGTGTTTTCTTGTGTAACCATTAGCCAATCAGCAACCAATGTAACCCCCCCCCCCCCCTTATCACCTGAATCTCCTCCTAGAGCACCATTGAGTTCTTTGTAACCAAGTCTCTCTCAGAGGGGCGTGGGGAGGGGCTCCTTATTTTCATCTAAAGTAACAGACAGAGAATCAGCACTTTGGAAGCAGGGCTGAAACAGAGGGGATTATGGGTAATGCTGCAATGATCTGTCTGGTGTTTCAGCCAATCAGAGACAGGCTCTGGATATATCTGAGACCTGTGATATATTGATGAGAAACAGTACAATAGGGGACCTTTTTAAAGGGGTCACTTTGACGGTCTGTTTCTGTCCTGATATTCTGTACAAACTGTGAAGTCCACTGAGACAAATGTAACATTTGTGATATTGGGCTATATAAATAAACATTGATTGATTGTCCTCAGGGTTTCCGGCTGCTGGGGATCCTGGATGTTAAAAAC
This sequence comes from Pogonophryne albipinna, assembly GCA_028583405.1. Lineage (NCBI taxonomy): Eukaryota > Metazoa > Chordata > Actinopteri > Perciformes > Artedidraconidae > Pogonophryne > Pogonophryne albipinna. The sequence continues at coordinate 623,050 of JAPTMU010000084.1, forward strand.
ACGCCGTGCGCCAGAGAGGCCGTGCTGCACGGAGCTGGGGGGGCGGTCGGTGCCGGCCTGATCCACTTCCTGGCCACCAGTGAGGCTTATTTTTAGTCTGAACTGTGTGTGTGTTTTTTTTTCTCTGCAAATGTAGGGCATTTTATTGCACTCAACTTTAAAGAGGCCCTATTCTGCTTTTTGGTGTTTTCCCTCTCCTTTAGTTCTATAGGCTTTAAAGTAGAGACACTACATACTGATAAACACCTGAACATCAGCAGGAGAGGACTCTTTAAAGTAGAGACACTCAATACTGATATACACCTGAACATCAGCAGGAGAGAACTCTTTAAAGTAGAGACACTACATACTGATATACACCTGAACATCAGCAGGAGAGGACTCTTTAAAGTAGAGACACTACATACTGATATACACCTGAACATCAGCAGGAGAGGACTCTTTAAAGTAGAGACACTACATACTGATATACACCTGAACATCAGCAGGAGAGGACTCTTTAATGTAGAGACACTACATTCTGATATACACCTGAACATCAGCAGGAGAGGACTCTTTAAAGTAGAGACACTACATACTGATATACACCTGAACATCAGCAGGAGAGGACTCTTTAAAGTAGAGACACTACATACTGATATACACCTGAACATCAGCAGGAGAGAACTCTTTAAAGTAGATACACTACATACTGATATACACCTGAACATCAGCAGGAGAGGACTCTTTAAAGTAGAGACACTACATACTGATATACACCTGAACATCAGCAGGAGAGGACTCTTTAAAGTAGAGACACTACATACTGATATACACCTGAACATCAGCAGGAGAGGACTCTTTAAAGTAGAGACACTACATACTGATATACACATGAACATCAGCAGGAGAGGACTCTTTAAAGTAGAGACACTACATACTGATATACACCTGAACATCAGCAGGAGAGGACTCTTTAAAGTAGAGACACTACATACTGATATACACCTGAACATCAGCAGGAGAGGACTCTTTAAAGTAGTCTGTCCTCGTTGGTCTCTCAGCAGCAGTTTTTCTTTGTGTCTTCAGGTCGGGTCAAAAGGTCGTTTGACGTTGGATTTGCAGGATTCATGTTCACCACCCTCGGGTCCTGGTAGGTCTTCATGATGACTCATCCTTTATCGATACCCTTTAAATCAGTTTTAACTATTGCTTGTATTCCCTTGTATACCCACCGTAACAAACAACCTGTTTACTGATAGGAAACCCTGCCTTGCATGAAGCATCTAGCACTTCTTTGTACCTAACTCTAAGGGAATACTTCTTTCTGCATCCTAGTTACATAATGCACCGGAGTATATCATATGTGACCTTCTCCATCCTTACATCGCCAGTAGGTCACTTAGGTCTTTTAAAAAACAACTGAAGACCCATCTTTATACATTGGATTTTGTTTCTACGTGGCCTGTTGACCTTACATCTCTGCCTCATGTTGTTATTGTGTTTCTGTGGTCTTCATTTTAACTTTTGTTCTTTCTTGTGAAGCACTTTGTGAAAGGTGCTATACTCAGAGAGGGCAAACGTCCACACATCCTTTACTCAAGTAGAAGTACAGATACTCGTGTTTAAAAATACTCTGGTAAAAGTAGAAGTACTGACTAAACTTCTTTACTCAAGTAGAAGTACAGATACTCGTGTTTAAAAGTACTCTGGTAAAAATAGAAGTACTGACTAAACTTCTTTACTCAAGTGAAAGTAAAGAGGCTTTGAAATGTACTTCAGTAAAAAGTACCCATAACTAGCAGCTGTTTTAAAGAGTACCTGACCTCCCTTTATATTAATAGAACAATAATGTCATTGTTAGCTAATGAATGTTTCCATGCTGAACAACGGCAACATGACAACGTTTCCATTGGTCCCTCTTCTTTAGAGAAGACCAGGAAATGATGGATACACGGATCGTGTTCAAATCAATAGGCACGCAATGACTCTAAAGAATAATGATCACGCCACCAAACACACATTCAGACTAAAGGAACCAGCTGTTTGGGAAATGAGAGAAGTAGAAAGTACAGGTATTTGGGTTCAACATGTGAGAAGTAGAAAGTACAGGTATTTGGGTTCAACATGTAAGAAGTAGAAAGTACAGGTATTTGGGTTCAACATGTGAGAAGTAGAAAGTACAGGTATTTGGGTTCAACATGTGAGAAGTAGAAAGTACAGGTATTTGGGTTCAACATGTAAGAAGTAGAAAGTACAGGTATTTGGGTTCAACATGTAAGAAGTAGAAAGTACAGGTATTTGGGTTCAACATGTAAGAAGTAGAAAGTACAGGTATTTGGGTTCAACATGTAAGAAGTAGAAAGTACAGGTATTTGGGTTCAACATGTAAGAAGTAGAAAGTACAGGTATTTGGGTTCAACATGTAAGAAGTAGAAAGTACAGGTATTTGGGTTCAACATGTAAGAAGTAGAAAGTACAGGTATTTGAGTTCAACATGTGAGAAGTAGAAAGTACAGGTATTTGTGTTCAACATGTAAGAAGTAGAAAGTACAGGTATTTGTGTTCAACATGTAAGAAGTAGAAAGTACAGGTATTTGTGTTCAACATGAGAGAAGTAGAAAGTACAGGTATTTGTGTTCAACATGTAAGAAGTAGAAAGTACAGGTATTTGAGTTCAACATGTGAGAAGTAGAAAGTACAGGTATTTGTGTTCAACATGTGAGAAGTAGAAAGTACAGGTATTTGGGTTCAACATGTAAGAAGTAGAAAGTTCAGGTATTTGGGTTCAACATGTAAGAAGTAGAAAGTACAGGTATTTGTGTTCAACATGTGAGAAGTAGAAAGTACAGGTATTTGGGTTCAACATGTAAGAAGTAGAAAGTACAGGTATTTGTGTTCAACATGTAAGAAGTAGAAAGTACAGGTATTTGTGTTCAACATGTGAGAAGTAGAAAGTACAGGTATTTGGGTTCAACATGTGAGAAGTAGAAAGTACAGGTATTTGGGTTCAACATGTAAGAAGTAGAAAGTACAGGTATTTGTGTTCAACATGTAAGAAGTAGAAAGTACAGGTATTTGGGTTCAACATGTGAGAAGTAGAAAGTACAGGTATTTGGGTTCAACATGTGAGAAGTAGAAAGTACAGGTATTTGTGTTCAACATGTGAGAAGTAGAAAGTACAGGTATTTGGGTTCAACATGTAAGAAGTAGAAAGTACAGGTATTTGGGTTCAACATGTAAGAAGTAGAAAGTACAGGTATTTGAGTTCAACATGTAAGAAGTAGAAAGTACAGGTATTTGGGTTCAACATGTGAGAAGTAGAAAGTACAGGTATTTGTGTTCAACATGTGAGAAGTAGAAAGTACAGGTATTTGTGTTCAACATGTAAGAAGTAGAAAGTACAGGTGTTTGTGTTCAACATGTAAGAAGTAGAAAGTACAGGTATTTGGGTTCAACATGTAAGAAGTAGAAAGTACAGGTATTTGAGTTCAACATGTAAGAAGTCAAAGTAAAAAGTCGTCAGAAAAGTAAAAAAAAGTAGTGGAGTACTGATACCAGGAACATGTAACAAAGTATCTGTACTCCATTACTTCCCAACTCTGCCTATACTAAATATTATTATAACCTCGTTAGATGTCCATTCCTCTCGTCTGTCAGTAACCTAACGCTCTCTCTCTCTCTCTCTCTCTGTCTCTGTCTCTGTCTCTGTCTCTCTCTCTGCAGGTTTTACTGCAGGATTAACAACGCTAAGCTCCGTGTTCAGCAGAGGATGATCCAGGAGGGAATCAAGAACAAGGTCATGTACGAGGGCAGCGTGTTGGACCCCACCAAGAGGCCTGCAGCGGAAACACCTCCAGGGGCTTCGTGACCCCAAACAAAAAGAGGAGAGGCTCCCTGTTGGGGATACAGAGACTTAACATTTCTGCTTCTACTGCACTAATGAGGGAAAGGACTGAAGGACAGAGTTTCATGGGCTCTGTTTGGTGAGATTCGGCAGCTTCAAAACCCCACATATGGAGTTTTGAAGCTGTTCCTAAAAGTGAATCCTGAAGAGTTTAAATTGAATATGTTGTGAGTTTTTGTTCCACCCCTACATCAACCAATCAAATGTTCCTACCTGTGATTAATGACCTCATTTCCTCTGTCAGAAAATGTATTCCTGACACCATTGAACCAGAAAATAGTTAAAAGAAGTCAATAACAGCTATTTTGTCTGGATTACAGGCACAAAAAAAGCCCCAAGTTGATGTCAAACCGTAAGAAAATCATGTTGTTCGTTACGTGCGGGTCGATTACCTGCTGTGACATCACTGATAGGGGCGTGGCCTAAATGTGATGCCTTTTAAATTCACCTCAAACCTTTGTATTATTTAAATGTGTGGAAAATAAATTATGTAAGATGTGAAAACCTGTGTGTGTGTGTTGTGGGGACCTAAATCTGTTTACACAGTCACGTGTGGGGACTCGCCTCCCTTATGGGGACAAATTGGAGGTCCCCATAAGACCCCATGAGAGGGGAATCATTAATTTTAGGGTGAAGACTTGGTTAGGGTTAGGCGTGTGTGTGGTTTCTTCCTCTGAACAGGTATTCCGCCACCTCCAAATGTTCAATGGCTGTTAAGTATGTCTGTGATAAGTCAATTACCAAAAGAGTGACTATTTTGTATTAAAATGATCAAATGAGACTTTTTAGGGTTAGAAACGGTTCATTATGCTCTTATGGAAAACTAAGACATCGGGGAAATAAATGGGTCTCTTGAGTTGAAAAGCATGTTTCATATGTTCTACAAATCCATCTGTCGAACCAGAAATCAGGAGACTCTGAATCCCTAAATGCTCCAGGTAAGAAATCATAATTTATACAAACTATAATGTTAATATGAGTTTCTTAACGTCACTGTGTCGCTGAATGTGCAGCGTTACGTTAAACAGCTAAAGGTGATTACTGAGTTCCTACTGTTTTAGCACTCTGGTGACCTCCTTCAAAGCACCTCAATCAATACAAGGAAATCCTTTAATACCTATAAAGTAGAGGTGGGAAGTACTCAGATCTTGTACATGAGTAAAAGTAGAAGTACTCAGATCTTGTACTTGAGGAAAAGTAGAAGTACTCTGATCGTGTACTTGAGTAAAAGTAGAAGTACTCGGATTGTGTACTTGAGTAAAAGTAGAAGTACTCAGATCTTGTACATGAGTAAAAGTAGAAGTACTCAGATCTTGTACTTGAGGAAAAGTAGAAGTACTCTGATCGTGTACTTGAGTAAAAGTAGAAGTACTCGGATTGTGTACTTGAGTAAAAGTAGAAGTACTCAGATCTTGTACTTGAGTAAAAGTAGAAGTACTCAGATCTTGTACTTGAGTAAAAGTAGAAGTACTCAGATCTTGTACTTGAGTAAAAGTAGAAGTACTCAGATATTGTACTTGAGTAAAAGTAGAAGTACTCAGATCTTGTACTTGAGTAAAAGTAGAAGTACTCAGATCTTGTACTTGAGGAAAAGTAGAAGTACTCAGATCTTGTACTTGAGTAAAAGTAGAAGTACTCAGATCTTGTACTTGAGTACAAGTAGAAGTACTCAGATATTGTACTTGAGTAAAAGTAGAAGTACTCAGATCTTGTACTTGAGTAAAAGTAGAAGTACTCAGATCTTGTACTTGAGTAAAAGTAGAAGTACTCAGATCTTGTACTTGAGTAAAAGTAGAAGTACTCAGATCTTGTACTTGAGTAAAAGTAGAAGTACTCAGATATTGTACTTGAGTAAAAGTAGAAGTACTCAGATCTTGTACTTGAGTAAAAGTAGAAGTACTCAGATCTTGTACTTGAGGAAAAGTAGAAGTACTCAGATCTTGTACTTGAGTAAAAGTAGAAGTACTCAGATCTTGTACCTGAGTAAAAGTAGAAGTACTCAGATCTTGTACTTGAGTAAAAGTAGAAGTACTCAGATCTTGTACTTGAGGAAAAGTAGAAGTACTCAGATCTTGTACCTGAGTAAAAGTAGAAGTACTCAGATCTTGTACTTGAGTAAAAGTAGAAGTACTCAGATCTTGTACTTGAGTAAAAGTAGAAGTACTCAGATCTTGTACTTGAGTAAAAGTAGAAGGACTCAGATCTTGTACTTGAGTAAAGTAGAAGTACCAGAGTGTAGTAATACTCTGTTACAGTAAAAGTCCTGCATTCAAAATGTTCCTCAAGTGAAAGTAGGAAAGTATTCTCATCAAAATATAGTGAAAGACAGTAAAAGTAGTCGTTGTGCAGATTGGTCCATTTCAGAATAATATATATATATGTTTTATAATGATTGATCATGAAAGTGTTCTCAAAGCTGGTGAAGGAGCAGCTAGTCTGAATGACTTTGTAGACTGCAGGGTAGCTTGTGGATTTACTCCAGGTGGAACTAAAGTCTGATTTAGCACTTGATTATATTTACCATCATTCATCCAGATCTGTGAAGTAACTAAAGGGATTAAATACATGTAGTGGAGGAGAAGTACAACGTAAAATGGAAATACTCAAGTAAAGTACAAGTAGGCTACCTCAAAATTGTACTTGAGTAAATGTACTTAGTTACTTCCCACCTCTGATATAAAGTGATGTCCTCTGTTTGACCAGCAGGTCTCTCTCTCTCTCTCTCTCTCTCTCTCTCTCTCTCTCTCTCTCTCTCTCTCTCTCTCTCTCTCTCTCTCTCTCTCTCTCTCTCTCTCTCTCTCTCTCTCTCTCTCTCTCTCTCTCTCTCTCTCTCTCTCTCTCTCTCTCTCTCTCTCTCTCTCTCCTGCTCCATGTGATCACGTGAGTTTAACCTACTTCAATTAATCTACTGAAGGAAATGGAGTCAGACCAAATACTTAAAGGACACGATGTAAAGAAAGGTATGTATTATAATCAACCCAACAAACAAAGGGAGAAACCAACATGAGGTGTGTTCGTAATATCAGTATTGTAGGTGTGGATGTGTGAGCACGGTGCCCTAAATCAATGCTTAGTCAAACAAGGAGAAACATTAAACACACACACACACACAGAGTACAGCAGTTTAGTCTGGTCTAAAACCTAAAGTCATTCTTTGTGATGAAACTACTTGAGTTCAAATGGAAGGGTACTTGTACTTCACCTGAGTATTTCCTTTCTGTGCCATGTCTACTTTCACTTCCCCACATGTCAAAGGGAGACAAGTTCCTGCACTACATCAATTACATACACAAGTACTTTATTTACTAGTTTCCCCTCCTGAAAAACTAATTGGGAAAGTTGTTCCCCTTTTAATCAGATATTTAGTGCTCAAAATGTGTAATATTTCCCCCACCTTTAGAGAACAAACTCAAGAGAGTATGAGATTTAACAGATGTCTGTGTTTCTTTAACATTTGTATTTATTATTCTTTTCATATTTTCTATTCATTTATTAGATTTATTTTGTATTTTCCACAAAGCATGACATTTTACAGCTGTTTAAAAAGACAGAATTTGTATATTTAATACCTTTAATGTCCCCTTTTCTTCTGTTAAAATGTAGAAAATGTAATGTGCATTACGGCAAATACACTACCCTCATTTCATGTAGCATTAACTGATTCTTCCCGGACGCTGAAACCCCTTAACGTTTTAACTTGATTGCCAAACGGACGATAAAACCTCCTGCAACAAGATTTATGAAACACTAAAGCTCTTTAACTCAAATGCATAAACCACAAATACTGTATATGCACTGTGATTTATTACTGCAATACTAATCTGCACTATACTGTACTGCTGCATACTTCTAATATCCCTGAGCCTCATCACCACCCTGAGCATCAAAGCAAGGACACAGGAAGTAGTCCCTCTGGATGCCACACATGCAGTCTTATTATAGAAGACCTTTATCACCGTGTTACTGTGTCCTCTGACGATTGTTACACACACACACACACACACACACACACACACACACACACACACACACACACCAGTCACCTCGTAATAATACCTCTGTGATATATTGTTACTCAGGGGAGGAGATGGCGGGGGGGGTTGGACATCTGTCACTGCATGCCTCTCGGCCTCCATGTTGAATTATCAAACAGAAGGCTGATATTTCTGTGTCGTCACGAGTTGAAGCAGACTAAGCCGTGTGCAGCAGCAGCAGAGAGAGAAGGCTTTCATACTGCATGATATCCATGACCTGATATGTATGTGTACAGAGACAGTTATGCATGTGTTTTAATTAATTGCAAATTAACACATTAAGTGTTTAATGATGCCAGGAGTGAAGACTGGGTACCATTTTTTTTTTTTAAGTGGGTTGTGTGAATGCTTAAAGGGAAATTCCAGGATATGTTAACGTTCATATTTGTATCCATCTTGAATTGTATTATTATTTATTTTTTATTATTTATAATTACTCTTTAAAGTAGAGACACACATAAATAAATGTCTCACACACACACACACACACACACACACACACACACACACACACACACACACACACTCATACCATGTATACATCACTTCAGGGGACATTACATTGACTTACTTGCATTTCCTGGAGACTTATCCTAACCTTAACCCTAACCAAGTCTTCACCCTAAAATTAATGATTGACCTCATGGGGACCTCCAATGTGTCCCCATAAGGGAGGCGAGTCCCCACACGTGACTATGTAGACAGATTTAGGTCCCCACAAGTATAGTAATGCTAGGCCACACACACACATACACATACACACACATACACATACATACACACACATACACAGTACAAGTGTACAGTTTGTACAGAATATCATACTTATACTCTGTACAAACTGTGAAGTCCACTGAGACAAATGTAACATTTGTGATATTGGGCTATATAAATAAACATTGATTGATTGATTGATACACACACACACACACACACTTTTTCATTGCGTACTATTATCTCTATAGCTGAGCTTCGGGAGCCGTTACCCAGAGTGACATCCATCAGGGAGATAACCCCCGATCCTCTTGCAGAAATAATCCCGTTAATCCCTCTGTGTTGTCTTTTCCTAAATACCACCAGAGATATGAAGGGTCTTCGTCCCCTAATGATCAAATACCTGAACATCCCACATCCAGTTGTTGCTGCTTTACAGTGAGTTTGTGTTCAAATGCTTTATGTGGGCGTTTCAAGTGCACGACAACACACTGAATTATATGTATAATATGTCCGGACAGTAAAACAATAATACACGTGCAAAGGAAAGTAAAGGGCATGAGAAGTGCGTCTTATTTTGAATGGACTGATTAGAAACGTCAGGCTCCTGTAATCTGCTTTGCTCCGCGCTGAGTTCACCAACATTTAATCGGTTGGCCTCATTGGGGTTTCTTTTTTTCTTTTTTTAAAGCAGCCCTTTAATTACTGCGTATCAGTTCTGCAGAATGAACCTCTCACTGCTCATGGCTCGGTTTAAAATGCTCTAACCCACATGTGTCAAACTCAAGGCCCGGGGGCCAAATCAGGCCCTTGGTGGATTTAATTTCGGCCCGCAGGATAATTTTTAATTACCATTAGATCTGGCCCGCCGGTATATTGCACGCACACCTTCACTCCATCCTGAGGGTCTCCTCAGCTCAGAGCCTGACCCCAAACATTGATGACCTTGCACCCAAGATGAGATGCCAAGTATCTGAGCTAGCATCACAGAGCAGCACACTGAGTTCAATGGATGCTTCCTTCTGCACTTTCTCTCTCAGGACAACAGGGCATGTTTGGTTTCTCTTTGAGGGGAATAGTTTTGTTGAAGCTGTTGTTGGCCTGTGGAAAAATGTACTCATAAGAAAAGCTGCAGATAGAGCCATAAGAAATGAATGCAGCTGATTATTTAATGTTTAATGTTGTTTTTATAGGCAATCATTGAAGCTTAGTTAGTTCCAGGTTTAATATGTGCAATAAGTTCATTTCAATAAGTTCTGCAATAAACATTGAACCAGTCCGGACCTCCACTAGCACCCATTTTTTCATTTTGTCCCACTGTGTGTTTGAGTTTGACCCCCTGCTCTAAAATAAAGTGGAACGGTGTGCAAAGCGAATAGAAAACACACTTCTTTTTGTATAAAGCATAAAGGAATGATCTCATAAACCCCGCAGGCAGCTTCCAGGGGCCCAAAAAGGTCAGCGAGCCTCGTATTGAGTCACTTTATTAATATTTTTCTTCGGTAATTCAAAGAGCTCCGTGCAGTGAAGCAGCGTCTTGTTAATGTTTGTCTTTTAATATTAAGTTCCAAGTCCTATCTGATGTTTTCTTTTAGGTCGTTTTCTCCAAGCTAACATTCAGGACAGTGATCCCAAGGTTTGTTTGTAAGAACGCTTAAAGAAGATTTGACGTTAACCACAGGTCCTTCAAAGGTTTCCTACGAAGCCCCAAGACTCCTAAGATAACGACTCACAGGAAATAAAAGGCTCCAAACAAACAAATAACTGGCTCCCATTGGATGATTAGTTTGTGAACACAAGTTTATCAACCCTCCGCCTCCTTCACATGTGACATCTGACAACAGGAGTAACTACAGTACAATCATCAGCAGCACTTTGGAGTTATGGTTCAGACGTAAAATGTTGAAAACACGTGAAACAATCGTGAGTATTGCATTCCTGGTCATGGTGGAGGGGGGGGGGTGCTAACGAGCTACAACGACACAAAATAAATTAGGAGAAACAACGCTGTAGTATCAGAAAGGATGCAGATATAAAAACCCAAAAGTTCCTCATGAAGAAACATCTCCAGCAACTTGAGAAGACATGGCAGCGTTTAGAGAACATTCAGCAACTTGAGAAGACATGGCAGCGTTTAGAGAACATTCAGCAACTTGAGGAGACATGGCAGCGTTTACTAACGGCCCGTCCACCCGGCGGCGTGCGTTGAAGCTTCAACGCTTCTGCCCATTCACTTTGAATGGGGTGACGTCACGCTTTGCCGAACTGCATTGTGGGAGCGTTGCTTCACTTTGCTCGCTTCAAAAGCTTGTGTGTCCGGGGCGGGAGATTCATGTGATTGGTTGTTGGCCGAGCGTCAGACACGCCTGCCGGCAAGCTTCAACGCACGCCGCCGTGTGGACGCTGCGTAAAAGCTGCAGAAACCAAACGCTGCAAGAAGCTCAGAACACAACGGAGACCAGGGGACACTAAAGAGTGACGCACACAGCTGGAGACCAGGGGACACTAAAGAGTGACGCACACAGCTGGAGACCAGGGGACACTAAAGAGTGACGCACACAGCTGGAGACCAGGGGACACTAAAGAGTGACGCACACAGCTGGAGACCAGGGGACACTAAAGAGTGACGGAGGGGGAGTGGGCTATCAAGCCCTCAAACAGCGAGTCTGCAGCGGTGCTGACTTGAGACCGGTCTCTACCTGACCGGAGTCACGCTGTGTGTGTCCGTCAGGAAACACGCTGTTTACAAGTAGTTCCAGCAAACATCCACTGATAAACTGCGTTGTTAACAACCTCATGATAACCTCATATGTTTTTAACTTAGGATCAAACCTGTGTTTAGTCTAGAAAAAGGTAAATGTGTGCATTTTATTATAAAGTTGTGTATATTTACAGACTGTTGCAAAAACTAAGAAGCTTATAAACATCAGGTTTAAAACTAAAAGAGCACAAATTAAAGATGTTTGGAGTTTTATTTGAGTTATTAATTTACATTTGTTGTCAAAGAGATGCTGATTTGAAACCGTTGTTATATACAGTTACGGCACTTCCTGTTTCTGCCGGAGAGAGGGGAGGCCGTCCCAAAGCTTGCCGCTGTATTTATACCCTTAACCCTTAATGGAGGAAACTTCATTCAGCTGGGAGTGAGGCTACAGACGGAGTTCACTCCGACACGGAGGGGTAGGGTCGAGGGGGTGATTTGGGATTGGGCCTAAGAGTGACGCACACAGCTGGGAGAACAGGGGACACTAAAAAGTGACGCACACAGCTGGTAGACCAGGGGACACTAAAGAGTGACGCACATAGCTGGGAGAACAGGGGACACTAAAGAGTGACGCACACAGCTGGTAGAACAGGGGACACTAAAGAGTGACGCACACAGCTGGTAGACCAGGGGACACTAAAGAGTGACGCACACAGCTGGGAGACCAGGGGACACTAAAGAGTGACGCACACAGCTGGTAGACCAGGGGACACTAAAGAGTGACGCACACAGCTGGTAGACCAGGGGACACTAAAAAGTTGGGAGTGTTTTGAGCTTCTTGCAGCGTTTGGTTTCTGCAGCTTTTAGTAAACGCTGCCATGTCTCCTTAAGTTGCTGAATGTTCTCTAAACGCTGCCATGTCTCCTTAAGTTGCTGAATGTTCTCTAAACGCTGCCATGTCTCCTTAAGTTGCTGAATGTTCTCTAAACGCTGCCATGTCTCCTTAAGTTGCTGAATGTTCTCTAAACGCTGCCATGTCTCCTTAAGTTGCTGAATGTTCTCTAAACGCTGCCATGTCTCCTTAAGTTGCTGAATGTTCTCTAAACGCTGCCATGTCTCCTTAAGTTGCTGAATGTTCTCTAAACGCTGCAGGTGTTCTCAAGTTGCTGGAGATGTTTCTTCATGAGGAACTGTTGTGTTTTTATATTTAATAGTTTCTGCACCTAATGTAAGTGTTGTGTACCGTTGTAGTTTGCTTGTCACCTGTGGGCCTCATAGAGGAGGTGGTGTCTTTACATGTCAGTGCCCGGGTCTTACTTGTCATACAATCAATTAAATAAAAATGCAAAGAAAATGCAAAGCTCTCAATATAACATAAAAGAACATTGGTGCGTGTTTTCTCCCACTTGTACTGTATATAAAAGTATACAAAAAATTCAAAATATACTGTACTTTTAAAATAATGTAGTTTCACATTTAATAGTTGTTCTTAAACCAGTCCTTAAAATGGTATAAAATATGTTTTTTAAATGAACATTCCTACTTTAACATGCCGACTCTAACATAGGTTCACACGCCTCATTGTTCTCATTCTGTTCCTTCAGGGTCTCGTCCTTAATGTCCTCCTTAATGTCGGACTTCACCTCTTCTTGTGTTTGTATCGAGTACTGTGCCTTCACGTTAAACACGTCCCAACGCTCCGGGACCCAATCCTTGTTGAAGAGCACGGAGAACAGGTATGAAAACAGCAAAATGGACGCCAAGGCGGACAGCATGCAGATGGTTCTCACCGGAGCTCCTTGGATAAAAACACCGTCCACCTCCATGCCTCCTGGGAACTTGATTAAAGCGGGGATTCTAAGCAGGGGTTCGCCACTCAACACCCGCAGCAACATGCCGATAAAACAGCCCAAAACGGCGCCGTAACCGTTGGAGATGTTGAAGAAAAGCACGCAGACGAGTTGAGGCAGCATCAGAGTGTACGTGAGGTCTGAGCGCAGCAGCCAGATCATCAGAACGCTGTTATCCAGGAAGGTGAGGGAGGTCCCGGCCAAACCCACCACCACCACCGAGAGCCGGATCACCCACTGGATCTCCCCCTCTGACGCCTGGGGACAGACCGGGGAGTACAGGTTAGTCTCCGGGGGGTTTAGGGTTCAGATATGTTTAGAACATTGCATCGTCCAACTTTTCTCATCCAGCAAAATGATGGGTATTATTAATGAATAGAGTTAGAACGTGGAATGGACTTCACTCAGACCTTTCAAGTATCACTAGTCATCAACAATTCAAAAGTAAAAACAATTATATTTGCAGATTACTCTAACAAGTATTTGATATTCCCAGTATTACTTATATATGCATTTACTTTTTTTCTTGCCCTAACTTTTATTTATTTTCCAGTTTTCATTCGTTTTCTTTATTTTCTTTGTACGAAATAAGTGCCATTATTATATTGATGCTAATGATGATGCACGGGAGGGCGACTCCCCTAAGCTATGCTTCAGCCCTCCGCTTCTACTCATTTTGTTCATTTGTGTGTTTGAATTATACGTTTTTGTTTTTGTATGATTTTAGTAGAATAATTTAAAAAAAAAATGAGACTTCCTCCTCCTCCATCTTTGAACACTCCTCTTCCTCCCTATTTCCCTCTTCCTCTTCCTCCCTCTCTTCCTCTTCCTCCCTCTCTTCCTCTTCCTTCCCCCTCCATTTATTTCCACATGTGTATTTTCCACAACTTTGTAATGCTATTTTATTTCTATTTCAGAAACATTTTCGTTATTTCTAGTCTTTTAATTCTCTTATGTACAATGTCTTGTCTTTTATGCTGCTGCAACGCAAACATGTTCCAGATTGGGATCAATAAAGTACCTCTGATCTCATCATCATCATCATCATCATCATCATCATCATCCTCCTCCTCCTCCTCTTCCTCCTTCCTTCCTCATAAAAACACATTTTTCTCTTGGACCTTTACGATCATTTACCTAAAAATACAACAATTTTAAGCCATTTTTAAAACAGTTTTCTCATCTGGCATATATGAGTCTTCCTCCTCCTCCTCCTCTTCCTCACCTGGGGTCGGATGATGTTCCTGTAGATGTTGGCAGTAAAGATGGAGGCAGCAGAAAGGAGGGCGGAGTCAGTCGATGACATCACGGCGGCGGCCACAGCTCCGATGCCCACGATGGAGATGTATGTGGGGGTGAGGTGCTGCAGAACGATGGGGAGAACCAGACCTGCCTCCCCCCGGACAGCTGGAGAGGGGGAGCCGTAGGACGTCATGTTCCAGTCTGAGCACACACACACACACACACACACACACACACACACACACACACACACACACACACACACACACACACACACACACACACACACACACACACACACACACACACACACACACACACACACACACACACACACACACACACACACACACAGTAAAAACTAAGTTAAATTATTTTAATATTAACTTCACACCTTATACAGGAAAACATTCACACACACACACACACATACAGACACACACGCACATGCACACACACACACACATAGACATACAGACACAGACACACACACACACACACAGACAGACAGACGCACAGGCACACACACACACACACACACACACACACACACACACACACACACACACACACACACACACACACACACACACACACACACACACACACACACACACACACACACACACACACACACACACACACACACACACACACACACACACACACACACACACACACACACACACACACACACACACACACACACACACACACACACACACACACACACTGACACAACCTCAAACCACAAACTAAAATAGAATAAGTCTTGGATTGTTCTCTCTTCTAGTATAAGACTATCATTAATACGTGTTGTTTTCTGTAACTGAAACGTACAGACGTAGAACGCTTTTTATGCTTCTCAAATATACTTGAGTACACAATGTACAATTCATAAAAACACACTTAAAATATAATATAAATATAATTCTGCAGAGCTGTCTTGACCTAAAAATAAAGCTGGAATCAAGACATTTTATAATCCAATGTGATTTAAAAAAATAACTAAAATAGAATAAGATTACGTTTAAAAGTGATATAAGACTTTAAAATAGCAGAGGACTAAGATTGCACTAACGCACATTCCTCAAAGATATTGAAGTGACTGTTATTTTGTACATATTGATTGTTGTGTTTTTATTTAGGTCTTAATGTGTACATATGTATAAATGTGTCTGTTGATTGTGTATATATAGGATATACATATTGTTATTTGTATTTTTGTATTTGGGATTGTGGGAAACGGCATTTTGATTTCTGTCCGTACACACAAACTGAAAGATTGACAATAAAGTTGACTTTGAGATTAAGAGGGTTTGTTCTCTGTAACTGGTTCTTACTGGTGGATGCAGCAGCAGCTCCCAACAGGATGGGGGGGATTCCCAGCGTGGGGACGATGAAGGCGGCGGCGAAGCACATGATCTTAGCCGTCGACGAGGAGGCGGCTGAGAGCGTCCGCTGGTGGAAGTTCTGGAGACCCAGGTTCCCCAAACCCTGGGAGAGAGGAAGAAGAAGATGTACTTTATTAAAAAACACTTAATTCAGACAATAGAGAGGAAAGGAAACAGAACGAGAGGTGAGTTTGACGAGTCCCAGGCACTTCATGTCATTTAAGACACACACACACACACACACACACACACACACACACACACACACACATAACATATTATTTATATGAGTTTGATGAAGCGCAAATCATCGTCGTTATCACATGCCCTTAAATAACATCATGTTGTTTTATTATAAGGCTCGGGAGAATACTCAATTCTGATTGGTCAATTTGGACATTCTGGAGGTTGTTACTTTTTGCTAGCAGACTGTTGCTAAGGAGAACAGACCGTTACTAAGGAGGATTAAGTGCAGTCATATCAATACGCAGAAAGAAGTCCGGTCAATTTAACGTCAGCTGTGAACGTCTAACATTAGTTTTCTCCATCAGGAAGTAAACACTAAAGGGAACAGCAGCAGAAGACAGACAGGAAGTAAACACTAAAGGGAACAGCAGACCTCTGCAGCTCATCCAGAATGCAGCGGCTCGTCTGGTCTTCAACCTTCCTAAATGTTCCCACACCACTCCGCTCCTCCGCTCCCTTCACTGGCTTCCGGTAACTGCTAGAATCCACTTCAAGACCCTGGTACTTGCGTACCATGCTGCGAATGGATCTGGCCCTTCCTACATCCAGGACATGGTTAAACCGTACACCCCAGCACGTGCACTCCGCTCTGCATCAGCCAAACAGCTCGCTGCGAAGGGGACCCAAGTTCCCATCAGCAAAAACACGTGGGTTTGCTATCCTGGCTCCAAGATGGTGGAATGAGCTCCCCATTGACATCAGGACAGCAGAAAGCTTACACACCTTCCAGACTGAAAACTCATCTCTTTCGACTTCACTTCGAGCAATATAATTATTAACAAAGCACTTATATACTAATAAAGGACTGGCTTATCTAAAGCCAGTTGAGTAGCACTTGAAATGTTTTAGCTCTAACCTGAAGTACTTATATGATTCTGTTTTCTTCAAGTTTGTATCTTGTTGGTCGAACGCACTTATTGTAAGTCGCTTTGGATAAAAGCGTCAGCTAAATGTAATGTAATGTAATGTAATGTAAAGAAGACAGACTTATGACTTATTTGTTGGTGTTGGGATCAGGGGGTCACAGGTTCAAACCCCACTGCAGTCAGCATGTCATTGTGTCCCTGAGACTCTTCACCCCAGATTGCTCCTGTGGGGATTGCCCACAGTGTTGAGTATGTGAGTCGCTTTGGATAAAAGTGTCTAACAAGCAGGGGTTAAATTGGGCCGGGGCTATCCGGGGCTCATACCGCCAAACCCCCGACCCGTCTTGTAACACGGAGCCCGTTGCCTACACCATCAGGCCCGGTTCTAACCAATTTGCTGCCCTCGGCGAGATTTTATCTGGTGCACTTTAGGCACACATTACTAGAGACTAGATCTAGGGGGTACAACTCTAAACACCCATATGAAAAAGATCGGTTTATATTTTAATACCCAAATATGTGAACATAGCCATAGCTTATTTTATTTTTGTTGTTCATTCATATCTTATTTTAACTAATTAACATTTATTTATGCATATTTTAAGTTTTAAATGATATTTTTGGTTTACTGTCAGATAGTATTGAAATTATTTCAAACCTGTTTATCCCAATAATTATAAAGGAGTGCCTTGGAAATATTTGTTTACATTATCTCTCTCGCTCGCTCCCACGCCCACTTTGGCTGTGAGCTGCAGACGCCTGATACGCCAACACCCCGCACTTTCATCACTTACAGCACAGGGCGAATGAAAAGTGTAACCGGGGTGAAAAGGGTGTTACATTTACTTCATTATGAATGTTGTTACATCAAGGCTGAAAATTAGGATGAGCGCAAACAGTCAAAAATGTTTTCCCCCCCAGATCTGGCGCCCTAGGCCAAAAACCGGCCCTGTACACCAGTGTTTCTCAAATGGGGGTACGCGGACCCCTAGGGGTACGTTGGAGTACCGCAGGGGGTACGTGAGATTTATTTTATGTTAATGAAAAACACGAAGTGTAATAACTGCAGTTTGCCTCCCTGTCAGAATGACAAAGATCCTCAGTGAAGCACGAGCCCATGTTTCACTACATTGTACAACTTATTAAAAAGATCAGTTCAATGCAGCTAATGTCGTCTTAGTGTTATTGCATGATGTTAAAATTGGTTTGCCATGAATTTAGTGATGGATTGTAAACATTTGAAATGTAGCATTTAAGTGTTTCTCAGTTACTGTTGTTGTTTTAATAAATCAGACACTGATGGTGCAGCGCTGTGCTGTACCTCTTTATAGGCATTTCTTCCCTAACAAATTGTTTTTGCGCTGATCAGGGGGAACTTGGCTGAATTTTTTTTTCCAAAGGGGGTACATTATTGAAAAAAGTTTGAGAATCACTGCTGCACACCATGCTAAATGGATGTCTGCATAAAGCTGAGTTATGATCGGTCATAATAACACACAATTTGGTGATGATTAAATAGTTTACAGTGAGAGTTACTCCCATACTTTTGGCCGTACTCACGCAGCCCTACAAATAAATTGATGTCCACACTAATGATCTTTAGCAAGTGTGCAGAGCAGTGTTGATTTCAAAAAGCAATTTGAAGGTTGGATATTTGTAAACCTTTTTGTGTATAAATGAATAATTTAAGATGTAAATGAATTCCAGTTTATTTGTAGTACTTTCTATTTTTTTGTGACATTTGGTGGCATCAATGTGTGATACAGATGATGGAGCAGTTGCTTTAGGGCCACAGTGTAGGCCTATATAAATGAATGAATATATGAGATCCTCGACCTCCGCCCCCCCTCTCGCACCTCCAAACAGAGCCCCCCCACATATCAAATCCCAACTTAACCCCTGCTAACAAGTAACATGTAATGTAATGTAAACACTAAAGGGAACAGCAGAAGAAGAAGTAAACAGGAAGTTGTCTTATATCATACAAATCAAGAGATTGATAAGTTCCTTTTGGTCTCCATCTTTATTTGAATTTAAAAACTAAGCAACTGGAAATATAATTGTAAAATGGGCTGTGAGGTGCTTTAGGTTTTTAGATATCCTTTGGGATTTATGAAGGTTCAAATTAATCTTATCTTAAATAATGAGAGGCACAAACGTCTTCTTCTTCTGTTCCCAGGACTGCTGGGAGCTTATTAACAGATTTAGCTAAACCTCTTTACAGAGTCATGATTACCGTCTGAGCTCAGTTAGTTTAGTCCTAGAGAATTTAAGCCATCTTTAAAAACTCCCGACTACTTTAAGTGGAGGAATTCACATTTCTGCAGGTTCTGAGCAAACATGACCCCAAGGACGATGTTTGAGTTACACCTGCCGTGCGGTCAGCCTCGTTGCACAAGAGCGATCACAGGCTATCGAATAAAGGGAGATATAATCTGTGAAAAAGCTAAATTGGATCCGGTCCAGGTCTGAAACTTGATGTGCTGCCCATGATGTGATAAAGCAGCGGGGCAGAGGACATCCTTGAACAAACTTAAAATGTCACCTTTAACACACATTGGAACAAAACCATTTAAAGTGCGCTACATAGTGAATTTGCTCATAAATGACCGGTGCATGGCCGATATTTATTATTATTATTTAATGTAACCTTCCTAAACTTTATATAAGGGCATGCACGATGGACCACATGCAAATACCCTGGCACTCGCCCAAGATTTGTGGAGAAGCTAAAGATTGTGAGAAGAAAAAACTGTAGCAGGAGTGAAATGGAGGTACAAATGTAGGGCTTTCCCTTTCCTGTAGTGTGTTCTATAGGTTTTAGTGCATGTAAATGGTCTGCAAAGGCTACAAATCCCTAAGTTCCAGAACACAGTGACATCACTATGGAATACTCGCTCTCCTATTGGGTAGCGCTCCGACACATTGTTTGTGATGTGTGGGGGCGGGACATCTCTAAGCGGTTGACCAATCACAACAGAGCCGTCCAGCTAACCAATTGTGGCTGACCGGGCTCTGGTTTCAGACAGAGGGTGAAAAGAGGTGCTGCAGCACAGGCAAGAGCTTTTTGAACATTAAAGCAAGGAGACATGTCCCAGTAAGATAAGATAAGATAATAAGTACTTTATTGATCCTAATTTGGGAAATGTTTGTATTGCAGCAGCATACAAAGACAAGGCATTGTACATTAGATACATTTAAGACTAAAAATAAACAATCCAAAATGTAAACATCTCAAATCGAAATAAAATAGACACTAATAGTAGAGACACTAAATCTCACCCACCCTCATCCACCTACATTGGCTGCCGGTCAAATCCCGGATTCAATACAAAACACTCATCCTCACGTACAAGTCCCTCCATACCCTCGCCCCCCAGTACTTATCGGACCTCCTCCATCCCTACACCCCTTCTTGGAGTCTGCGGTCCTCAGACACGGGCCTGCTCTCCATCCCCCGCTCTCGCCTCCGAACTGTTGGTGACAGGGCGTTCAGTGTTGCGGCCCCCACCCTCTGGAATGCACTTCCTGCCGAGATCCGTAATGCTGCCTCCCTGGACGTCTTCAAATCCTCACTAAAAACACACCTGTTCACCCGGGCCTTCGGGCCCTAGCCCTTTTCTGGTCCCCCGGCTTCCTTTATTTATGTCTTTGGTTTGCCCGTTGATTGTCTGTTTGTTTTGTTTGTCCACCATGGACAGCGACCTTGGGTCCCTTGAAAGGCGCTATATAAATATCATTATTATTATTATTATTATTAAATGACTATTTTTAGTAGCATCTCAAGGGTCCAAGCTAACTAATCCATGGATGCTGATCCGATACTAGGAAGTGAAATTAAATCATAGCAGACCACTGATTGGTCGGAGAGTGATTAGTCACCTGTCCGTCAAAGGATATTCAGCACAAACCATATGTCTTTATTAGATGACAGTCGTTGAAACTGTGCTTTTCAGACAAAAACGTCCCCTGGATACCTCGCAGAAACCCTGCGTTTGTTATCAGAAATCTATCATCCATTGCGACTGCATTTTTCAAATTCACTCGACCAAGTGAAAGTTAAAAGGCCGGGGGCAGAGCCGCAATGTACACCACACCTTACAATTGACGAGGGGAAGACAAGAGTTCCTTTTACACAGTAATTTCAAGGGCCGGTGCTTCGAGGGAACAGCTGATTACCCCACCTACACTGAGGGTGTTCTGTCCTCAGTGTAGATCAAAATAGAGAAAAGTACAGGGTACAGAAAATTGTGTCGAGCAGAGCTGTAAACATGCAGTCAAAACACGACTTAAGAACAGTATGTAAGTCCTTAAGGAACAAAAATAAGAGGACATTTGTTCCTACATTGTGTTTTGAGTGGTGGAGGAATGAGTCCTAAAACCTGGGAATGACTCAGCATTTTACTACTCAGTATTTGGTCGTTAGCCTGACATAATGTCTGTGGTTAACACAAGCTGAAGATATTTGAACCTTTTGTTCTACGACATAAAATACATCAGTAAATACCCCACTGGTGGATACAAAAACAGAGGTTGCTAACAAGTGTCTAAATGAGACGATTAAACGTCATCACACCCAACATTAGCCGCCTTTAGCTTAGCGATGGTGACGTGAAGTCATGTGACCGTGCTGTAGTTCCTTTATAGCCCAACATTAGTCGCCTTTAGCTTAGCGGTGGTGAAGTGAAGTCATGTGACCGTGCTGTAGTTCCTTTATAGCCCAACATTAGCCTCCTTTAGCTTAGCGGTGGTGACGTGAAGTCATGTGACCGTGCTGTAGTTCCTTTATAGCCCAACATTAGCCGCCTTTAGCTTAGCGGTGGTGACGTGAAGTCATGTGACCGTGCTGTAGTTCCTTTATAGCCCAACATTAGCCACCTTTAGCTTAGCAGTGGTGACCTGAAGTCATGTGACCGTGCTGTAGTTCCTTTATAGCCCAACATTAGCCGCCTTTAGCTTAGCGGTGGTTACGTGAAGACATGTGACCGTGCTGTAGTTCCTTTATAGCCCAACATTAGCCCCCTTTAGCTTAGCGGTGGTGACGTGAAATCATGTGACCGTGTTGTAGTTCCTTTATAGCCCAACATTAGCCCCCTTTAGCTTAGCGGTGGTGACGTGAAATCATGTGACCGTGTTGTAGTTCCTTTATAGCCCAACATTAGCCCCCTTTAGCTTAGCGGTGGTGACGTGAAGTCATGTGACCGTGCTGTAGTTCCTTTATAGCCCAACATAAGCCGCCTTTAGCTTAGCGGTGGTGACGTGAAGTCATGTGACCGTGATGTAGTTCCTTTATAGCGATATTATATACCTTTATGTGGATATTATCCAGCTGAATAAAAAATGTAGGTATCATAAACGTTTGTTTGCCATTAAGATTATTTTCTGCAATACACTGATATCTAACAGAAAAATCCCATAGCTCTCTTCAAGGTAGCCCTTTTGTTACTAAATTCCGGTTTGGTCTACCTAAAATACATCCTCCCCACACACCTCTGATGACTCTCCCATGAAAAGCCTTATCTTACCAGAAGTAGAAAGTTATCGATCCACATCCAGGCTCTGTCGGCCTCCAGAGTTCCTACCCACGGGTTCTGGAAGGTGTAGTTGTAGGCGGTCTTTGTGATATCTGTGACTGCCGGACCCGTCAGAGCGAAGGGGACGCACAGCCACTGAGGAGACAGAAATAATCACATCATCAAGTCAAATCAAACTTTAATGTATAGCCCAATATAAAAAAGTTGGCTTTACAGATTAAGGCAAGGTAAGGCACGTTTATTTATATAGCACCTTTCAACACAAGGCAATTCAAAGTGCTTTACAAATATGAAAGACATTAAGAGCATTAAGCAACTTATATATATATATATCAATATTCCAATTACTTGTATATAGACTATCCTGCACTATTTATATTATATTTTATCTGTTTTATTGTGTTGCACTGTTGGAGGAGCCTGTGACCTAAGATTGTAATTGACATATACACTGTAGCTATGTACAAATGACAATAAAAGCCTTGAATCTTGAATCTATAAAATGGCATTTTCATTTAAAAGCAAAGATAATAAAACATGAATGAAACATGAAACATGAAACGTTACAGTGCATTGTGAGATGTGAATAGTTCAATTAAAAGCAGTGGCAAAAATAAAAGAGGAACTGAGAGATCTGGATGGTTCATCATTTAGCAGGAGGTCAGAAATGTATTTTGGGCCTAAACCTTTCAAAGCTTTAGAAACCAGCTGCAATATTTAGAAATCAATTCTTTGACACACAGGAAGCCAATAAACTCCCCTGTTTTTGATTTAGCTTCTTTCTCGGTCTCTGAAGTTTTACACGATTTGCACTCAATTGATCCTAAAAAGTCTGCCGGGCCAGACGGCCTCGATCCTTTCTAAAAATTGCAGCTCAGATTATAGCTCAACCAGTTACTGACATTTCTTATCTCTCCTTGTCCACTCACACACTGCCAGCTGTGTGGAAGCAAGATCTGGTATCGCCCCTCTTGAAAGCTGGTGATCCCACAGAGTTGAATAACTATCGTCCTCTCGCAAATCTTTCTACGTTATCAAAGATTCTTGAGTCCCTAGTTTCTACTCAGCTAAAGCTCTTTTTAAATTCACACAACATCCTTAACCCTATGCAATCTGGATTCACATCAAAGCACAGTACTGTGACTGCCAGTCTGAAAGTCTTATACGATATTAAGGCTGCTTTGGATATAAAATCAGTTTGTGTTGCATTGTTTATTGACCTAGCCAAAGCATTTGACTCTGTAGATCACCACATTCTGTCTGATGTTATGTTGGTGTCTCGTTTTAATAATGCCATTTGCTGGTTTCAGAGTTATCTAACTGACCGTACTCAATGCGTCAGGTTGGGTAGTACTGTCTCTGACCCTGTCCCCTTGGAGAAGGGAGTTCCACAGGGCTCTATTTTGGGGCCCTTGCTTTTTTTATTATATGTAAACAATATTTGTAATCAGATGCAATTTTCTACCTATCATATGTATGCTGATGACACTATTGTATACTCATGTGCTCCTTCTCTGGATATGGCCGTTTCCAATTTAAAAACTGATGTTATCACTCTGCAGCATGCACTTCTTGATTCCAAACTGCTATTGAACACTAAGGAAACCAAAGCAATGCTCTTTGCTCCCAAGTCAGCGTCCTCTTGCCTCTCCATTGACACCCTTGATGGCGTCTCCATTGAGTTTGTCGAAACATACAAATATCTGGGCTTTTGGTTGGACAGAAATCTAAACTTTAAACACCACATTGAAGTTCTAACTAAGAAATTGAAACTCACTCTTGGCTTCCTTTACAGATTGAAATGTTGTTTTTCAACTTCATCCCGTAAAAGGTTGGTCTCTGGCTTATTCCTGTCCCAGCTGGACTACGGTGATACAATCTACAGATTTGCCTGTCCCACTGTTTTGGCCAAACTTGACCCACTCTACCATTCTGTACTGCGATACATATCAGAAAGCTTACACATCTTCCGGCGCAGACTGAAAACTCATCTCTTTCGACTCCACTTCGAGCAATAAAATTACTAACAAAGCACTTATATACTAACAAAGGACTGGCTTATCTAAAGCCAGTTGAGTAGCACTTGAAATGTTTTGGCTCTATGAAACCTGATGTACTTATATGATTCTGTTTTCTTATAGTTTGTTTCTTCTTGGTCAAATGCACTTATTGTAAGTCGCTTTGAGGCTGGGAAAAGGAATCTTTTTTATTATGGTCCTTGGTCTTGGAATGACCTTCAATCAAGCCTCAAACTGAGGCCACCAGCTGCTCTTGCAGTAATAAGTAGTGTACCTTTCTTACTGTCCTAATGTGCACAATGTAGTGACTGCTTTTCGTCTTTTTGTTTACTTAGTTGTGTTCTCTGTATTTTATATGTCTGTGTTATGTGTAATTATGTGTAACGTTGCTGCCTTCTTGGCCAGGTCAGCATTGTAGATTAAATTTGATCTCAATGCTTTTATCTGGTTAAATAAAAGTTAAATCAAAATGAAATAAAAGTGTAAAGACTTCAGAACTGGAGTGATGTGATCCACTTTAAAAAACCAACAACAACTTTGTATATGATGGAGTTACAGCAACATGAGAAGACAAGATAGTGTGTTGAATACAAATAGAAATAAAACAAAAATTAAATACAACAAAAGACAATAAAAATACATAAAAAATTCAAATTAATACCATAAAATGCCAGCTCTACCTGAAGGCTTTGTTAACAATGTAGGTCTTGTTGAAAGACCCTCATGTAAGACCACCACTTAAATGAATATGGCTTTTTAAAAAAATCTGTGTACTTTTATTTAACCCAGAGACAATTGGGTCTATTTTAGGATCAAATAAAAGTGTGTTTTACAAAAAAAATGGAATGTGATGGTGCTGTAGTTGCAGATTACTTGCATTGAAATGTGCACATTGTACTATAATATAAAGCAGGTTTATTGCAATATACACAGTGGTTTATTTGTCTGAATAAGCTCTTCGTTCTGCACAGTTTAAGAGGGTTTGGCTGCCCATGGTGAAGTGAAGTTAATCTTAAAATAACATAGCTATTTCTTCTTCACTCGATTCACCCAAATGGTTTATTTATTGACTTGTACTTTAGTGTTTTGGACCGCATCCTATTGGGACAGAGTTGTAGTAAGTTTGACAATGTACTGTCACACGAGCCCTAAAACCTGATAGTGAGTCAATAGTTTACTACTTCCTGTTCCCTAGTCTGGAATTCAATGGGGGTTTTCTATGTCTTTTTGGGTGGTAGCGTGAAATAAGGTCTGTGGTTAACACAAGCTGAAGAGAGTTTTATTCAACAACATCAAATACGTCAGTAAATACCCCACTGGTGAATTAAAAAAAGATTGTTGTTAACAAGTGTCTAAATGAGACGACTAAACGTCATCACGCTCAACATTAGCCGCCTTTAGCTTCGCGGTGGTGACGTGAATTCATGTGACCGTGCTGTAGTTCCTTTATAGCCCAACATTAGCCTCCTTTAGCTTAGCGGTGGTGACGTGAAGTCATGTGACCGTGCTGTAGTTCCTTTATAGCCCAACATTAGCAACCTTTAGCTTAGCGGTGGTGACGTGAAGACATGTGACCGTGCTGTAGTTCCTTTATAGCCCAACATTAGCAACCTTTAGCTTAGCGGTGGTGACGTGAAGTCATGTGACCGCGCTGTAGTTCCTTTATAGCCCAACATTAGCCGACTTTAGCTTAGCGGTGATGACGTGAAGTCATGTGACCGTGCTGTAGTTCCTTTATAGCCCAACATTAGCAACCTTTAGCTTAGCGGTGGTGACGTGAAGTCATGTGACCGCGCTGTAGTTCCTTTATAGCCCAACATTAGCCACCTTTAGCTTAGCGGTGGTGATGCTAACAGGAAGTAACTAAACTGAAAACCATAAAACCAGAAGTGTCGTAAATCATAACAAAAACTTACAAATAAAACGATCATTAACACTCTTTTTCAAATAGAAGTAAATGCAAACAAAATATCTAAAGAAACCATTTGAAAATAACTTCAATGAAGAACATTTAACGTGAAAAATAAAAGACAGGTTTTGATGGCTCCGTTATCCAAGCTTAGCATAGCAGGTGCATAGCTTCGATCTTTCCAAAGTTTAAAAATACCCCTACAAACACCTCCAGAGCTCCTCCATTAACACATGTCTCTTTTAATCTGACCACAAATAGAATGTAAAAATGACGGCCTGCGGTTTGACGGGTAGTTGAGTGCTGTCACTCTTTCCTGGTGAGCAACAGGACATGCAAATATACAGTAATGTTGGTAAAGAAGTACACAAAACCCCGCCTAAAACCTCAAATTGATGTTTTTAGGTTTTCTGTACAGAAAAGCGAGACACAAGATGTTAATTACAGGGTTTTAAAGCTCTTTTAGGACTATTTTTAAACTCTAAACAGAGCTTAAATATCTGTTTCCTTCTTCCTCCCGTCTATATACTGAATTTGGTTAAACGCCTCCCAGCTATAGCTCTGGATTTAACACACTGACTGGTTTCTATGTATTCATCATGTCCTCAAATGTTGATTTGTTCCTCTCATGCTTCCCATGAACGGAGCAGCATCTTGCAAAATACTTAATACAAACTCCTCGTACGTGTAAACCTACCTGGTGTTTCTGATTCTGACAATGAAACCTTTGAATGTGATATGTGAGCAGGAACTCACCAGGCTGATGAAGATGAGGACGAGCTGGATGATGTCGGTGTACGCCACAGAGTACAGCCCTCCCATCAGGGTGTAGGTAATCGCCACGGCAGCAGAGATCCAGATGCTCACGGTGTACGACAAGTTCAGGATCACACTCATGGTGACACCTGGAAAACACACATACTTTGGTGTTCATACACTGATTTCAGAGACTTGTGTGTTGATTATAACAGCGATATATCACCAAAACTATTCATTTACTAGCTTTGACTTTAGATTAGATTGAATGATTCCACAATGGGAAACTGCAGCATGTTTAGAAGGCATTGCACATGAGTTTAAAATATGATAAAATACAAAAGAAATAACATAATAAACATATTTAAAATAAAAATAATTAACTTAATTAATAACATAATAGATAAATATTTGTTGTATACATTTAATATTAAAATAAAATACAAACAATTAAGTTTTTCGGGGTCTCTGGGTAGAATATCCTTCAACCAAGGTATTCTACATCCTTGATAGAATGCCCTGGCCGTTGCACTGAATGAGAGCGTACGTTTGGACTGACAGTTTGATCAACCAATCATATATTGATTTGTAGCCAATGGGCGTGTTCTTTCAGAGTTTCCCTCGGTTACAGGTGCTCTAAGGCCCGGTAGTTCACTGGCTCGAGACAGAGGATCTAGATGAATGCGACGAAGCAATTCATATGAAGTTTTATTGTTTTTAACGCTGAAATGGCAACAGGTGAATATGATGTTGTTAAGGAATTGTTGTGAGTACCCTTTTCAAGACGGACATTATAATGGCGGCGGTGGGGGGGGATGCACGGCGGCGGTGGGGGGTGTGTGTGTGTCTACAGAAGGTCCAGTTGTGATAGACACGGTTCGCCACTGGTACACAAACATATGCTGTAAAACATGAGAGCAATCTAGATTTCTACAAGGGATTTTAAGGACAAGCGATTCTTATCTTAAGCTTATCCTTGTTTAAATAGTTTGCTAAGGGAAGTTGCAGTTTACACCCTCCAGTCTTTTAAATGATATAGTCTCTTATCAATTCATCCGATAAACTCACTGCTTGCTTTCTTGTAACAGGAAGTTCTTAAAGGGGCCGTATCCTTCTCATGTTCAGGTGTCTCTACTTTAAAGAGTCCTCTCCTGCTGATGTTCAGGTGTATATCAGTATGTAGTGTCTCTACTTTAAAGAGTCCTCTCCTGCTGATGTTCAGGTGTATATCAGTATGTAGTGTCTCTACTTTAAAGAGTCCTCTCCTGCTGATGTTCAGGTGTATATCAGTATGTAGTGTCTCTACTTTAAAGAGTCCTCTCCTGCTGATGTTCAGGTGTATATCAGTATGTAGTGTCTCTACTTTAAAGAGTCCTCTCCTGCTGATGTTCAGGTGTATATCAGTATGTAGTGTCTCTACTTTAAAGAGTCCTCTCCTGCTGATGTTCAGGTGTATATCAGTATGTAGTGTCTCTACTTTAAAGAGTCCTCTCCTGCTGATGTTCAGGTGTATATCAGTATGTAGTGTCTCTACTTTAAAGAGTCCTCTCCTGCTGATGTTCAGGTGTATATCAGTATGTAGTGTCTCTACTTTAAAGAGTCCTCTCCTGCTGATGTTCAGGTGTATATCAGTATGTAGTGTCTCTACTTTAAAGAGTCCTCTCCTGCTGATGTTCAGGTCTATATCAGTATGTAGTGTCTCTACTATAAAGAGTCCTCTCCTGCTGATGTTCAGGTGGTATCAGTATGTAGTGTCTCTACTTTAAAGAATCCTCTCCTGATGATGTTCAGGTGTATATCAGTATGTAGTGTCTCTACTTTAAATAGTCCTCTCCTGCTGATGTTCAGCTGTATATCAGTATATAGTGTCTCTACTTTAAAGAGTCCTCTCCTGCTGATGTTCAGGCGTATATCAGTATGTAGTATCTCTACTTTAAAGAGTCCTCTCCTGCTGATGTTCAGGTGTATATCAGTATGTAGTGTCTCTACTTTAAAGAGTCCTCTCCTGATGATGTTCAGGTGTATATCAGTATATAGTGTCTCTACTTTAAAGAGTCCTCTCCTGCTGATGTTCAGGTGTATATCAGTATGTAGTGTCTCTACTTTAAAGAGTCCTCTCCTGCTGATGTTCAGATGTATATCAGTATGTAGTGTCTCTACTTTAAAGAGTCCTCTCCTGCTGATGTTCAGGTGTATATCAGTATGTAGTGCTCCACTTTAAAGAGTCCTCTCCTGCTGATGTTCAGGTGTATATCAGTATGTAGTGTCTCTACTTTAAAGAGTCCTCTCCTGCTGATGTTCAGGTGTATATCAGTATGTAGTGCTCTACTTTAAAGAGTCCTCTCCTGCTGATGTTCAGGTGTATATCAGTATGTAGTGTCTCTACTTTAAAGAGTCCTCTCCTGCTGATGTTCAGGTGTATATCAGTATGTAGTGTCTCTACTTTAAAGAGTCCTCTCCTGCTGATGTTCAGGTGTATATCAGTATGTAGTGTCTCTACTTTAAAGAGTCCTCTCCTGCTGATGTTCAGGTGTGTATCAGTATGTAGTGTCTCTACTTTAAAGAGTCCTCTCCTGCTGATGTTCAGGTGTATATCAGTATGTAGTGTCTCTACTTTAAAGAGTCCTCTCCTGCTGATGTTCAGGTGTATATCAGTATGTAGTGTCTCTACTGTGACATGTCTCCATGCAAAAAGCTCTTAATTTTTCTCATACTGCCTGTGCTGCAGCACCTCTTTTCACCCTCTGTCTGAAACCAGAGCCCAGTCTGCTCTGATTGGTTAGCTGGCCGGCTCTGTTGTAATTGGTCAACCAGCTTAGAGATATCCCGCCTCTTAAACTATAACGTACAATGTGTTGGAGCGATAGCCAATAGGAGCGTGAGTGTTAAGATAGTGATGTCACTTTGTTCTGGAACTTTGGGATTTTAGTCTTTGCAGACCATTAACATGCACAAAATAAAATATAAAAACACTACAGGATATGAAAAATCCCCAATAAGCAGATTAGAACCTCGTTAATAAGTGGTTTCCTACATTTCCAAAGAGACTTTTCAGCAGTTCTCATGGAAAGGCATACACTGTAAACATTACAGTAGAGAAAGTGTAGTTCAGATTTTCCTTAAGAACACAATGCCTCAATACACCATGTTGTGATTGGTCAACTGCCTAGAGATGTCCCGCCCAACAGCCTATCACGCACAATGTGTTGGAACGCTAGCCAATAGGAGTCTAATGGAGGCGTTTCAGGCATGATAAGGCCTCTTTAATATCTGTTAATTTATTGAAAAGTGTGATATTTAACAGCATGATTACGTTTATTCCTCACGTCTTGCAGCCTTGACTCGCTATTTGATTCTGAGGAAGCATTTTGTTTATACGCCGCCACATCCCTGCGGTGTGATTTAAGATCCGGTCTCACGCCATGATGGAGTTATTTCAGACCGTGCATACAATTAGATGAAGGCTTGTGTTTCACTCAACACGCTGGCAGAGAGCGGCGATCAACAGCTGCTCCGCTGCCAGGGTCAACATCACCAGTATCAAATGCATCACGCCCACACACAGAAACATTCTTACCTAATCCTATGAGTGTTCCTGTTACCCACATAATCTCTGATATGAGCGAAGCCAGAGACAGAGCGGCCGTCGGTACTTTTCCATATTTGATCTGGAACGGGTCCATCATGGTCACGTATTTATTGTCTCTCATCGGCTCGGCGAAGAACAGGCCTCCTGAGAAAAGGACAAAGACACAAAAGACACATTCAGATGTAGAACAAAGAAGTCTGATCTGAGTGAGGTGGGAAGTAGTGCAGTAAAAATACTTTGTTACTGTACTTAAGTACATATTTCTGGTATCAGTACTTTACTCCACTACTTATTTTTCTGACGTTTACTTTTACTTCTTACATGTTGAACCCAAATACCTGTACTTTCTACTTCTTACATGTTGAACACAAATACCTGTACTTTCTACTTCTTACATGTTGAACACAAATACCTGTACTTTCTACTTCTTACATGTTGAACTCAAATACCTGTACTTTCTACTTCTTACATGTTGAACTGAGACTGCCTCAAGGACTTAAAAACGTGGATGACCTTAAACTTTTTGATGTTAAACACGACCAAAACTGAAGTTATTGTACTTGGCCCGAAGAATCTACGAAACAAATTATCTAAAGATATACTAACTATGGATGGCATTAATTTGGCCTCCAGTGAGACTGTAAGGAATCTTGGTGTTATATTTGATCAGGATTTATCCTTTAACGCCCACATAAAATCAATTTCAAGGACCGCCTACTTCCATCTACGTAACATTGCAAAAATCAGGCATATCTTGCCTCAAAACGATGCAGAGAAACTAGTCCATGCATTTGTTACTTCAAGGCTGGATTATTGTAACTCTTTATTATCAGGGTGTACCAAGAAGTCAGTCAAGTCGCTTCAGCTGATTCAAAATGCTGCAGCTCGTGTACTAACCAGAGTTAGGAAAAGGGACCACATTACTCCTGTTCTGGCTGCCTTACACTGGCTCCCTATAGAACACAGGATAGAATTTAAAATTCTTCTTCTCGCCTACAAAGCCCTTAATGGGCAGGCGCCATCTTACCTTAAATAACTCATTATACCCTACTGTCCTACTAGGGCATTGCGTTCCAAGAATGCAGGGTTGTTGGTTGTTCCTAGAGTCTCTAAAAGTACAATGGGAGCCAGAGCCTTTTCTTATCAAGCTCCACATTTGTGGAATCAGCTTCCAGTTTGTGTTCGGGCGGCAGACACCCCATCCGTTTTTAAGAGTGCGCTTAAGACCTTCCTTTTTGATAAAGCTTATAGTTAGGGCTGATTAGATTCAGCCCCTAGTTTTGCTGATAGGCTTAGTTTGTCGGGGGACATCTTACTTCTTCCTTCTCTCTGTCTATACCTGTGTACTCTCATGTTCCGATTAACCCAGCTTCCCCAAATCTCTTTCTTTTTGGTGTCTATATACGCTGGGATCCGGAGTCATGGATGATCCTGCGGTCCTGTGTCCTGCATCGCGAGCCCTGGATCTTGAGTCGTGGCTGTGGTCATGGATCATAGGTCCTGGATGGATATCCTCGTGGATTCATCTTCCTATTATACACACATGCATTTCCAAACATTTGGACTACCTATGTTGCAAATGTATTATCTTTTCAATTTACACACGGCATCTATTGCACGTCTGTCCGTCCTGGGAGAGGGATCCCTCCTCTGTTGCTCTCCCTGAGGTTTCTCCCATTTTTCCCTTTAAAACTGTGGGTTTTCTTCGGAAGTTTTTCCTTGTACGATGTGAGGGTCTAAGGACAGAGGGTGTCGTATTGTCATACTGATATTTTGTACAAACTGTGAAGTCCACTGAGACAAATGTAACATTTGTGATATTGGGCTATATAAATAAACATTGATTGATTGATTGATTGATTGAACACAAATACCTGTACTTTCTACTTCTTACATGTTGAACCCAAATACCTGTACTTTCTACTTCTTACATGTTGAACACAAATACCTGTACTTTCTACTTCTCACATGTTGAACACAAATACCTGTACTTTCTACTTCTTACATGTTGAACCCAAATACCTGTACTTTCTACTTCTTACATGTTGAACACAAATACCTGTACTTTCTACTTCTCACATGTTGAACTCAAATACCTGTACTTTCTACTTCTTACATGTTGAACCCAAATACCTGTACTTTCTACTTCTTACATTTTGAACTCAAATACCTGTACTTTCTACTTCTCACATGTTGAACCCAAATACCTGTACTTTCTACTTCTCACATGTTGAACCCAAATACCTGTACTTTCTACTTCTTACATGTTGAACTCAAATACCTATACTTTCTACTTCTTACATGTTGAACTCAAATACCTGTACTTTCTACTTCTTACATGTTGAACTCAAATACCTGTACTTTCTACTTCTTACCTGTTGAACCCAAATACCTGTACTTTCTACTTCTTACATGTTGAACCCAAATACCTGTACTTTCTACTTCTTACATGTTGAACTCAAATACCTGTACTTTCTACTTCTTACATGTTGAACCCAAATACCTGTACTTTCTACTTCTTACATGTTGAATACAAATACCTGTACTTTCTACTTCTCTCATTTCCTAAACAGCTGGTTCCTTTAGTCTGAATGTGTGATTGGTGGCGTGATCATTATTCTTTAGAGTCATTGCGTGCCTATTGATTTGAACACGATCCGTGTATCCATCATTTCCTGGTCTTCTCTAAAGAAGAGGGACCAATGGAAACGTTGTCATGTTGCCGTTGTTCAGCATGGAAACATTCATTAGCTAACAATGACATTATTGTTCTGTTAATACAAAGGGAGGTCAGGTACTCTTTCAAACAG
This sequence comes from Pogonophryne albipinna, assembly GCA_028583405.1. NCBI lineage: Eukaryota > Metazoa > Chordata > Actinopteri > Perciformes > Artedidraconidae > Pogonophryne > Pogonophryne albipinna. The sequence continues at coordinate 656,602 of JAPTMU010000084.1, forward strand.
CTGCTAGTTATGGGTACTTTTACTGAAGTACATTTCAAAGCCTCTTTACTTTTACTTGAGTAAAGAAGTTTAGTCAGTACTTCTACTTTTACCAGAGTATTTTTAAACACGAGTATCTGTACTTCTACTCGAGTAAAGGATGTGTGTACTGCAGCCATCTCTGGATCTGAGTATGAACACTTAAAATCAGAAGTTCTTTATAGGTCCCACAGCGGGGACATGTGCAGTGTGACAGCTCTCCACTTTGAATATAGTATTTGTCATATTTCATTAGAGTTGACCGAGCTCAAGTTCTCACATAAGTATATTTGACTACTTTGAAGCAGATGTGTTCCTCTGTAGTTGCCTTTGAAATTCGATGCCCAACGATTAAAGGGCTGCAGGAACATCTTTAGGTTAGGGAAGTATATAAAAATAGCGGAATTAGACAGCAGGGTATGGTCTAAACCGGTAACAGGAGCGCTGTTATTTACACAACGAAGTAAACAATAAATAAAGCAAAATCACCTGATACTGTCACAGCTTGACAGACGGTAGAGTGTTATCATGGCTGGAGCTGTGCATATTTAAATATGTATATAAATATACCAGCTGTGCCCTCTTACTCTCCGCGTGTGCCCTCAAACTAAAATGCAGATTTTCACCCGTAAAATGTTAAAGTGATGCCAGAAAACAATATTTCTGTTCGTCAAAAACGGTATAATTACTCCAGCAATATGAAAATGGTGAGAGCGTCAGACAGCTTTGTTTTTACGGAGCTCCGAGCTCATAAATATATATTTTGTGTAAAGATTGTCGTGTTTTTTCATTTGTTACAACAGTCTCTAAACTGCTTTATTAAAATAGCTTTTATAAAAGTACAATTTTTATTTATTGAGGCTTCCTATTCTTCTTTCTTTATCTTTGTACGCACCATTTATACCAAAGCAAACTCCTCGTATGTGTACTTAGTAATAAAACTGATTCTGATTGGGAAGTGGTACAGCAGGTAAAAAAGCAAAGCAAAATGCAATTTAAAACGGACGTAAATAACATATTAAAGTAATGTAACCGTAGTGTCTCTACTTTAAAGAGTCCTCTGCTGCTGATGTTCAGGTGTATATCAGTATGTAGTGTCTCTACTTTAAAGAGTCCTCTCCTGCTGATGTTCAGGTGTATATCAGTATGTAGTGTCTCTACTTTAAAGAGTCCTCTCCTGCTGATGTTCAGGTGTATATCAGTATGTAGTGTCTCTACTTTAAAGAGTCCTCTCCTGCTGATGTTCAGGTGTATATCAGTATGTAGTGTCTCTACTTTAAAGAGTCCTCTCCTGCTGATGCTCAGGTGTATATCAGTATGTAGTGTCTCTACTTTACAGAGTACTCTCCTGCTGATGTTCAGGTGTATATCAGTATGTAGTGTCTCTACTTTAAAGAGTCCTCTCCTGCTGATGTTCAGGTGTATATCAGTATTTCTAATGTATGTTTCTCAAAACCTTTACTCCACTACATTTTAAAGGCAATATTGTACTTGTTACTACATTTATCTGACAGCTTTAGTTACTCTACAGCAGTGTTTCTCAAACTTGTTCATACCAAGGACCACTTAACCAATAAAAAAACACTCGCGGACCACCTAACTCCACAAATATCCAAAATCGCATCGTTTTTCTAGAACAGATTATAAATCGCCTGAAAATGGTACAAACAAGTGGCAGCAAGTATGATGAAGGTGTTGCGCTGGGCTATATCAAGCGATCGAAAGTGAAACTTTAGCGCGCTCCATTGCGGAGATATTCCCGCGAGAGTGCGGAAAACTTAAATGTATTTATTTATTTCAAATGTGAAATGTTACCAATATACTCGCGGACCACTAGGGGGCGCTCACGGACCACCAGTGTTCCGCGGACCACACTTTGAGAAGCACTGCTCGACAGGTACAGAGTAATACATAAACATTGGCAAATTATTACAGTTTAAAATATCCATATATGCTAGGCTAGTTTGCACAACTTGTACTCCTAAATGAGTACTTTAAGTATATTTTGATGCTAATTATTATGTACTTAAGTGAGATTTTGTTTGCAAGACCTTTACTTGTTACAATCTACTTAAAAATGTGGTATAACCTTTACTTCACTACAGTTTAAAGGCAAGATTGTACTTTTTACTACATGTATCTGACAGCTTTAGTTACTCTACAGGTACAGACTAATAAATAAACATTGACATATGATTAAAGGTTAAAATATCCAGCTGCAATATATAAAGTAATCAAAAATAGCTCCACCTTTACCAGCTAATCAAAATCCCCTCATGTTATATATGATATAAGCTAGGCTATTTTGCATAATATCAAGGTTTTTCTTTCTATTATTGTTAACTTCTCTTGTGTGTTTTACATCTCCAGACCAGGTTGTTGCAGGTTGGTCTTATAGCTGAACCTGAGGGCAGACATTTCCCTACAGAGATGCAAACTCTCTCTGATTTGCAAGTGCAGGTAAAAACTATTTTACATATTAAAATGTTGCTATATGACAAGGAAGCATCCACATTTACAAGATGTGTTTTTCTCAGAGTTATAATCCTTATCTTACCAAATAATACCAAATTTCTTCCAAAGTGTCCCGTGTAGAGAAGACAGAGGAATATTTAGACTGCCTTGTTGGACTTGACCCCCATTAGGAAAGATCGGCGGTATTCCCGACTTGAGTTATGCTTCCGACATTGGACATTATTCCCAGAGGTCGCTTGTCAGGAAATGAAACGGTCATTTAAAGAGGACACATTCTGCTCATGTTCAGAGTTCATATCAGTATGTAGTGTCTCTACTTTAAAGAGTCCTCTCCTGCTGATGTTCAGGTGTATATCAGTATATCCTTTTTTTTCCTCATGTGACTTTCATGTGGAGGAGGAATGCTGCTTTCCTTCGGCTAATCTCCAGACTTGTATAGCGACGCTGGGTTTTCATTGATAAGATGTCACAAAACCTGTTTTCACAAGAAATCCTCCATCCTGTTGTTACTGTACACACTGCTTTCTGATTCCAGGAGGAACAAAGGCTTTATTTCATGTTTTAGGGGAAATAGAGAGTCCTCTCCTGCTGATGTTCAGGTGTATATCAGTATGTAGTGTCTCTACTTTAAAGAGTCCTCTCCTGCTGATGTTCAGGTGTATATCAGTATGTAGTGTCTCTACTTTAAAGAGTCCTCTCCTACTGATGTTCAGGTGTATATCAGTATGTAGTGTCTCTACTTTAAAGAGTCCTCTCCTACTGATGTTCAGGTGTATATCAGTATGTAGTGTCTCTACTTTAAAGAGTCCTCTCCTGCTGATGTTCAGGTGTATATCAGTATGTAGTGTCTCTACTTTAAAGAGTCCTCTCCTACTGATGTTCAGGTGTATATCAGTATGTAGTGTCTCTACTTTAAAGAGTCCTCTCCTGCTGATGTTCAGGTGTATATCAGTATGTAGTGTCTCTACTTTAAAGAGTCCTCTCCTGCTGATGTTCAGGTGTATATCAGTATGTAGTGTCTCTACTTTAAAGAGTCCTCTCCTACTGATGTTCAGGTGTATATCAGTATGTAGTGTCTCTACTTTAAAGAGTCCTCTCCTGCTGATGTTCAGGTGTATATCAGTATGTAGTGTCTCTACTTTAAAGAGTCCTCTCCTGCTGATGTTCAGGTGTATATCAGTATGTCAGGTAGGTCAGCCGCTTAGATATGTCCCGCCCCTTAGCCTATCACGTACAATGTGTTGGAGTGCTAGCCAATAGGAGTGTGAGTGTTCGTAGTGAAGTCACAATGTTTTGTAACTTGGGGATTTTACCCTTTGCAGACCATTTACATGAACAGAAACCTTTATTACACACTACAGGAAAGGGAAACCCCCCCCAAAAAAAGATGAATATGCCCTCTTTGAACCAACAGCTGCTGTATCTTTTCCCCTGATAACCACAGCCCACCCTCACAAAGTTTACATTTCTACCCAGCGAGATAAAGATCCCAGAATAATCTCTTATCCGTTCTGTGTGACGAGCCACTGGTTTCCTCCTCACACTGTAACAGGAAAATGAAGTGGAGTATAAATACTTTGTTACTGTACATAAGTAAATTGTTCCACTACTTATTTTTCTGACGACTTTTTACTTTGACTTCTTACATGTTGAACATAAATACCTGTACTTTCTACTTCTTACATGTTGAACCCAAATACCTGTACTTTCTACTTCTTACATGTTGAACCCAAATACCTGTACTTTCTACTTCTTACATGTTGAACACAAATACCTGTACTTTCTACTTCTTACATGTTGAACCCAAATACCTGTACTTTCTACTTCTTACATGTTGAACCCAAATACCTGTACTTTCTACTTCTTACATGTTGAACCCAAATACCTGTACTTTCTACTTCTTACATTTTGAACACAAATACCTGTACTTTCTACTTCTTACATGTTGAACCCAAATACCTGTACTTTCTATTTCTTACATGTTGAACACAAATACCTGTACTTTCTACTTCTTACATGTTGAACTCAAATACCTGTACTTTCTACTTCTTACATTTTGAACCCAAATACCTGTACTTTCTACTTCTTACATGTTGAACCCTAATACCTGTACTTTCTATTTCTTACATGTTGAACTCAAATACCTGTACTTTCTACTTCTTACATTTTGAACCCAAATACCTGTACTTTCTACTTCTTACATGTTGAACTCAAATACCTGTACTTTCTACTTCTTACATGTTGAACCCAAATACCTGTACTTTCTATTTCTTACATGTTGAACCCAAATACCTGTACTTTCTACTTCTTACATGTTGAACACAAATACCTGTACTTTCTACTTCTTACATGTTGAACACAAATACCTGTACTTTCTACTTCTTACATGTTGAACACAAATACCTGTACTTTCTACTTCTTACATGTTGAACACAAATACCTGTACTTTCTACTTCTTACATGTTGAACCCAAATACCTGTACTTTCTACTTCTTACATGTTGAACACAAATACCTGTACTTTCTACTTCTTACATGTTGAACACAAATACCTGTACTTTCTACTTCTTACATGTTGAACACAAATACCTGTACTTTCTACTTCTTACATGTTGAACACAAATACCTGTACTTTCTACTTCTTACATGTTGAACCCAAATACCTGTACTTTCTACTTCTCTCATTTTCCAAACAGCTGGTTCCTTTAGTCTGAATGTGTGTTTGGTGGCGTGATCATTATTCTTTAGAGTCATTGCGTGCCTATTGATTTGAACACGATCCGTGTATCCATCATTTCCTGGTCTTCTCTAAAGAAGAGGGACCAATGGAAACGTTGTCTTGTTGCCGTTGTTCAGCATGGAAACATTCATTAGCTAACAATGACATTATTGTTCTATTAATATAAAGGGAGCTCAGGTACTCTTTAAAACAGCTGCTAGTTATGGGTACTTTTTACTGAAGTACATTTCAAAGCCTCTTTACTTTGACTTGAGTAAAGAAGTTTAGTCAGTACTTCTACTTTTACCAGAGTATTTTTAAACACGACTATCTGTACTTCTACTTGAGTAAAGGATGTGTGTACTTTTACCCTCTCTGGTGTGTGTGTTTGTGTGTCTAAGACATTATTCTGGGATCTTTATCTCGCTGGGTAGAAATGTAAACTTTGTGAGGGTGGGCTGTGGTTATCAGCGGAAAAGATACAGCAGCTGTTGTTTCAAAGAGGGCATATTCATCTTTTTTGGGCGTGTGTGTGTGTGTGTGTGTGTGTGTGTGTGTGTGTGTGTGTGTGTGTGTGTGTGTGTGTGTGTGTAATGAGCTCCTCAGCCTCGCGGGGCCACTGGATTCCTCCTAACACTTCAACAGGACAATGAAAGCTCACCTATGACGAAGCACATGGTTGCAGCGACGGGCATCACGGCCCAGATGAGTCCCATCGAGGGGTTATAGACGGCCTCGGCTGTGCCCACGATGAAGCCTCCTCCGACCCACGTAGCTGTTTTGCACACAAACACAGTCACATACGGGCAGAAAACACACCCAGGACGATACTGTGTTCATGTAACCTGAGAACAGGAACCCTGCAGTCGAGTGTAGCTCAGGTGATTACATCGAAATGGGAATTTACTGTAAATGTAATGAGCAATTACTTTAAAACAACCCGTCATGGCAGCTAGTGATTTGTGAGGGGAGCAGGCAACACGTCATGGATTAAGAAATACATTGATTTACTCTTTAATTTCACACTGACTTAGCTACATTAACTTCCTGGTATTCAACCCATTTATTTAAAATAATATAATAATAATTGATTGTAAATGTAATGACTGTAAACCATCCATCATGGCAGCTAGTGGTTTGTGAGGGGAGCATTATTACACAACACATCATGCATTAAAAAACACGTTAACACATATATTTCCTTCTTTTATTTCACACTGACTTAGCTTGATTAAGCTACATTAACTTCCTGGTATTCAAACCATTTATTTAAAAATAATATAATAATAATTCACTGTACATGTAATGGCTTTAAACCCACCCATCATAGCAGCTATTGAGAGGCTCAACATGCTACTGTCATGCGTGAGAAAAAATACAATACAAAATCTGTTTCCTCTTTTATTCCACCCTGACTCGGCTCGTTTAAGCTACTCTAACTTCCTGCTTCTCACACACGTTTCGTTTGTTCCATTATAATCCAAAAAAGGCATTTATAGAGTATCTGAGCCTCGGTTTCACACTGTGTTCCGTTAGGATGAATAACCCATCTATAATAAAGATGGAGCATGCCATGTGCTCTGTATGTTCTATTGGATTAATCCACAATTACCCTCAACAGGGGGGGGGGGGGGGGGGGTGCTGAACAATGGGAATCACGGTATCGCCATATGCTGTATTTTAATATATAATAACAGCACTATTTGTATTTAATGTATCTACGTATTCACTTGTCTTTGTCACGCACCGCACATACAAAGGGAAAGTCCCCGTATGTGTAGTTGGTAATAAAAACCGATTCTAATATAGACGGATGGAATAAAGGCGAAGAATCATCGTTTTTTTTTTGCGTTTCTCATCCAAAAAGCGTGCGTTTTTTCCTCCCGGTACTCGCCTGTCATGGTGAAGATGCCGACAACCAGGTTGATGCCCCGGTTCCCCAGCAGAGCCATCTCCGTTTTATCCCCCGTGCCCTTCTTGGCCTCCCGTTTGGACTTGAAGGAAGCCCAGATCCCGATGCCGAGCACCAGCAGGTAGAAGAACATCATGACGGCCACGCCGGGGATGTTGACAGCCATGGTGAGGCTGCAGGATTCCGACTGAAAGAGAGCTGTGCTGCGTGAGGAGGAAACAACACATCCCTCCCTCCACCCCCACGAGCGCATTTCCTCCCCTCTTCGTGCTCGGTGGCGCGCGGTACTGCAGCAGTGTCACCCGTCAAGGTCACACACACACACACACACACACACACACACACACACACACACACACACACACACACACACACACACACACACACACACACACACACACACACACACACACACACACACACACACACACACACACACACACACACACACACACACACACACACACACACACACACACACTTTTTATTTATTTACTAATATGTATATATTTGTATTTGCATGTGGTTGGCATATACAGTATATGTTGTGACATGTATTGTTGACATTTATGTATAGTGTTGATTTTAGTTTTGTTCTGTTATAGCCCCTTTTGCGGAATGCTTTAGCAATACTATAAAATGTGGTCACGCCAATACAGCCCCGTTGTATTGTATTGCATTGTATTGTATGGTATTGCATTGTATTGTATTGTAGTGTATTGTAGTGTATTGTATTGTAGTGTATTGTATTGTATTGTGAAACCAGAATCCGGAGGGTGACGTCACGTACACTACCGTCCATGTATGTCTATACAACAGTCTCCCGGTGAAACACAACCGAGCACCGGGAGAGAGTTGCGTAATGAGTGAGGAAGGAGGGGGGGAGTGTACAATATGTGATAGATGAGGAAGAGTATTCTATTCAAAAAGAAAGTACTACTCCAGGATCAGTGTGGAGCAGATGTTGGTTTATTTTGTACAGTTAATTTATAATAGGGACATTTACAAAGATGCAAAAGGTATTTTAAATAAGGAAGAATTAAAGAAGTAAATATTAACCATGAAGAAAATCCAATCAGTACGTCTACCTGTAATAATCCATGTGGTAGAGTATTTTATAAAGAAAGTACCGCTCCACTATGGACGCAGAATTTGTGTTTTTTGTACACTGAATTTATAATAGGGACATTACATATTGATTTGTTTTAAAGTGGGCTGACTCCAAACCACATTTTGAACATTTTGACCAAGAAGTAAAACAATATAGCAGCACTATTTAAAACATTATGGATAAAAAGCTAATCCAAACTAATAATACATATTTAATCTGATATATGAAACTGTATTTTCTTATTACTTTATATGCAGAGGTGGGAAGTAAATAAGTACATTTACTCAGGTACCGTACTTGAGTAAAATGTTAAGGTACTTGTACTTTACTTGAGTATTCCATCTGCACAATGACTACTTTTACTTTTGGTACTTTAAGTATATTTTGATGATAATACTTTTCTACTTTTACATTTTGAATGCCGGACGTTTACTGTAACACCGTATTCCTACACTCTGGTACTTCTACTTTTACTCAAGTACAAGATCTGAGTACTTCTACTTTTACTCAAGTACAAGATCTGAGTACTTCTATTTTTACTCAAGTACAAAATCGTAATGTATCCAAAAGTAACAGAAACTAAGTAGGTTACTTTTATATCGTAATACTCAGATACTGATGACATGTTTTGACTCGTACCTAGTCAGCGGATTACATTTGTATGTATTTATTATTTATTCGAGAACATACAAATATATGAACATCATATCAGGGGTTGACATGAAAAGAGGTGCACTGTAAGACCGAACAGTCCAAGCTTCTTGAAGAATATGGGTTGTTTTAACCCAAACATTTATAAAAGTTAATTCACCGCTAATTTTCTGATGACTATGAACTGATTTGTAATATTGTGTATACAGTATTCATCCACTTTGGGTCATATTGGGGAATGTACTCAAATGTTTTTACTGAATCTGTCTGACGTCATCACGTATGTGCTCCGCCCCCGACGTGCCTCACTGCTCTCATCCATGCGTTCATTTGAGTCCGCCATTATAGCTCCTCTCGGATGAAATCACTCAAACTTTCAGAAGTATACCTTGCCCACCGTGCTCTCGAGTCTCACTGCCGGAATTTGACCGCGCTACTCTGGTAAGTTACGTCTTGCCTTTGCACAGTATTTAAATGATGTTTTATTAATTTCTGCATCTAATGCACTTTGTGTCGCATGGTGTTTGATTTGAGCTCTTGTTAGCTAGCCTAGATTTAATATCTGCCTCACTTGAAAAATGATTTAAACGTGTAAGACAGTATTTTATATTGCTTTAAGTTATATCTCAAAGTGGAACGTTTGTGTTGCAAAAGTTCTCTGGAAAATTCGAACCGCAAATGGCAGCAGTTTTTTTTCTTCTTTTTTGTTACTGCATGCATGTCTGAGCATATTTTATTAACTTAGAGACATAAAGGATTTACGTTCATTGTATCCATGTTTGTAAAAGCAAGCTAGTGTGTGTTAAGATGACAGATAAAAACCATCCCTTGATTGTAAAGTTAATGCAGACTACCTTTACCCTGCGGCGCAATGAGATCATCAATGATGAGCTACCTGTTGGAGAGACCCTGGAACGCTGGCCTGCCTTGACAATGGAGTCACAGGTGAAAATATTTTAGATAGGAGTTGGATCGGCATGCTGTTGAGCTTGTTCAGGAAGAAGGTGGCACGCAAAGGCGAAGTGTCTGAAGTTCAGCTCTTCACCGCCTATGACCTCCAGGTGAGTCGGTTAACCTGTTAAACCCCGAGCCTATTTTTCAGGTTTCAGGCTCGAAAATGACATTCCCAGAACAAATGACTATAACTTCACTTCTAAAAGGTTTATATGAATACTTTTTGTTATCAAAGCAAGGTTACATCTGTGAGTTGGATGTAGAAGTGTCAGAATCAATATAGATGTTTCTGTGTCAGAGTAAATTCAGATGGAACATAGCAAAAAAATGTAAATTCTTGTCTCCGCCTAAAGAAAACCCATTACTTATAGTGAAGACCAGTGGCGGCTGGTGGAAAATATTTTTGGTGGGGCTGTTGATATAGTGAGTACAACATTTTTTTTTGGGAGAAATGACCCCTTAAATTAGGACTTCTGGTGATGTAATGGCGCGTTTCCACTGCAGCGCGGAGCTCGCTTTAAGCGTGCCGAGCCGTGCGGGGCCCGTTTTTGGTTGCGTTTCCACTTGGCCTAGTACCGGCTAGCGGGTCCTAATTCACAGTTTTTCTGGCCCCATAAAATCGTGGTTCTAGGGCCAGGAACAACCAGGCTGAGTCGGGCTGAGTATGCTAAACTAGAGAGAGAATCGCTGGCAAGGGGGCTATAACTACAACAAGATGAACATATTTGACTGTGATTTAATTGTAATACACGTTTCAAAATGATGCCGAAGTAACAACATACTGATACCGGTTAGTAAAAACCATGAATTAACGCTTTGACAAGTCTGCAGACAGACGGCAGGCGAAAAACCCTTTTAAAATGCGTGTTTTCTAAATGGAGCTTGGCTAAGCTAACGTTATATATGCTCCGACCGTCCACACTCACAACAACGGCCTATACAGACATAAATAAACCAGCGACTGTATTCTCCATGACACAGGCAGTCTGTGGTTTGTACTTGTTTAACTTTTGTCTAGTTTCTGAACAGATCGTATCTGTCCCCGGCTGTTTGAAGAGCAAGCATGGGAAACAAAAGGACAGCATTTACCTGTTTGCATCCAGCTAGCCATGCCTTTCTGGTGTACCAGCTACGTGAGAAGCCTCATTGATACGTTTTGTCTTTTTCACGAGCTTGCTGCGATATATACAAATCGGGTTGGTCCGGTCCAAGGTCTTTAAGTATAAATTTATCTCCCAAACTTCTCCTTTCTTAAGGATTGGAGATTAGCTCTTGCACGGAATTGGGTGCGGACCGAGGTCCGGCGACTCCACCTGCACACAAAACCATTCTCATCCAACTACTGCGTCACCTTGGTCACTCACGAGTCTAAAAAACAACTCACGTCAACGCACGTAAGCAACGTGGGCGCCAACATGAGCGCCCTCGTGACCAAAATATTTGACGGCGCTGATTGGCTGCAATTATGTTTCGGCGACACAGTTTACTATTGAGACTTTTGCAACGTGCTGGTTGCTGCTGTTTGGCTCGGGGGCTCCGCCCGGTAATGATAAACTAATGCCAAGGCCAGGCAGGAAACATGTGACTTATCAGTAACTTTAGACATCGTAACACCATTTTAAACGAGATTTTTTTGTAGATTATACATTTTACTGATACCAATTGTATGATATTTACCTTGTTCATTAAAAATAAAAATATAAAATATATATTTTTTTTAAATATATATTTTTTAAACTTAATATTTTTTTAAATATTTTTTTTTTGTATGTGGGAAGAGGTGGGGCGGCGCCCCTAGTGCCCCTATGGGCCGGCCGCCACTGGTGAAGACCAACCTTGAATGATGGGTTGGTAGCCTAAAAGCTTTAGGAATCCAAAGTATAACATATAATAAGTACCCTGTATCAAGATTGAGGCAAAACAAGTGACATTTGACCTTTTTAGAGAGATTTATGAAAATAAAGTCCAGGCGGAATAAACTTTGGGCACATTTGGTTCCATCAGTGCCATTTGACCTTTTTCAGGTACCAGACTATAAAAATCATTGTATTACATTGAATCATCACTATAGGTATTAATTCCACCCAAAACAAAAAACAAAAATATTTTAAAAAAATATATATATATATATATTTTTTTTTTTGTGTGTGTAGGTGTGTGTAAGTGTAGGTGTGTGTGTGGGTATGTGTAGGTGTGTAAGTGTAGCTGTGTGGGTATGTGTAGGTGTGTATGTGTAAGTGTAGCTGTGTGTGTGTATGTAACTGTACCAACGCACTATACAATAAAACTACACTGTAGGTCAGTGTGTGTAGGTGTACTTGCACAATAAAAAAAAACGGAAACATAGGTAGCATTTGACTCCAACTGGGGCAGATTTATTTCAAACATTTTACCAACACACTATAGGCATGTAAAAACAAACATTTTACCAACGTACTATACAATAAAACCACACTATACAGGGTTCGTACGGTCATTGAAAACCTGGAAAAGTCATGGAAATTCAAAATGCAAATTCCAGGCCCTGGAAAAGTTATGGAAAACAATATGTTTACCAACGTTTTGGAAAAGTCATGGACATTTAACTAAAGTTGCGTCAAATATAATTTACATTTGATCTAATCGCTGAAATAATCTGCGGTCGCGAGCTGTTATATGCCATCATGACGAGCATTGTGTTATTTTTTAATATATGAAGCGCGAGCTGTGTGCTCGAGTCTTCCTGCCTGTCGGCTGAACTCTGCTGCTCCGGGATGAGGGTCAGCTACATTATCTACGGTGCATTCGTTAACTGTGCGGAGTCACTGTGGCACAGACTGAGCCGCTGGTGAACAGCTGTTAGAACGGGCCGTTCAGGTGTTCAGAGCAGAGCGGCAGAGCGTGATGTGAACTGAAACGTTTTTCTGTCGCAATATTATTTAAGGAATCGTTGAGCTAGCTAGCTAGCTAGCATACATTGTCACTGTCTGCTAACGTTAGCTTTAGCTTTCGTTTTCTAATAGTTTTTTTCATAGGCTATAAACAGAGGTGGTATAAGTATAGATATTGTACTAGAGTAAAAGTAGAAGTACTCAGATCTTGTAATTTAGTAGAAGTACTCAGATATTGTACTTAAAAGTAGAAGTACTCAGGTCTTGTCTTGAGTAAAAGTAGAAGTACTCAGATCTTGTACTTGAGTAAAAGTAGAAGTACTCAGATCTTGTACTTGAGTAAAAGTAGAAGTACTCAGATCTTGTAGCCTACTTGAGTAAAAGTAGAAGTACTCAGATCTTGTCGTAAAAGTAGAAGTACTCAGGTATTGTACTTGAGTAAAAGTACAAAAATGTTCCTCAAGTGAAAGTAGAAAAGTATTCTCATCAAAATATAGTGAAAGACAGTAAAAGTAGTCGTTGTGCAGATTGGTCCATTTCAGAATAATATATATGATATGTTTTATAATGATTGATCATGAAAGTGTTCTCAAAGCTGGTGAAGGTGCAGCTTGTCTGAATGACTTTGTAGACTGCAGGGTAGCTTGTGGATTTACTCCAGGTGGAACTAAAGTCTGAGTTAACACTTGATTATATTACACATCATTCATCCACATCTGTGAAGTAACTAAAGGGATTAAATACATGTAGTGGAGTACAAGTACACCATTTACCTCTGAATTGTAGATGAGTAGAAGAACATAATAGCAAAACATTGAAATACTTAATAAAGTACAAGTATCTCAAAATTGTACCCAAGTACAGTACTTGATGAGTTTATGAACTTAGTTACTTTACACCAGTGGCTATAAAGATAGAAAGACTAAGCCTTGCACAGAGGCATGAAAATACATTTTCAAAATGCTCAACAGTGCTGCCAAAATTATAAACTGACTGCTACACAATTAAAATAAATGCTTTTATATATTTCTATTAGATGTGACTCTTTGGCATTTCTGTTATTATCACCACTGCTGCTTTAGTTGCTCTGACTGCTAAAATCCTCTGTTATTCCTAAGCCAATATTCCGTGGGGTCGGGGGCTCGGATCCTTGTCACCTTTTTCATACCTAATGAGTTTGCATCCCTGACTACAGTTGCTTCAGCGTGTAGAAGCTAGTAAGCCTACTATTTGATTTGTTTTAGATAGGCACAACATGTTTCATATGCAGACCTTATTTTCCTGTTCCATGTTCAAATAAAATATTTTTCAGTGGTAATTTTTTTTTGGTCATGGAAAATGAGATAAAGGTCATGGAAAAGTCATTGAAAATCATTGGTGAAAAGTGTATGAACCCTGACTGTAGGTTTGTAAAAACAACAAATATTTTACCAACACACTATACAATAAAATCACACTAGGTATAAAAACAAGTATTTTTTTTTAAATAAACACTCGCAAAACGTTATACCTACCTGAACTTTATACCTACCTGAATGTTCCAGTATTTAGGTCGTGCCACTCCCTGAAACAGTTCTTTTTGACAGTGAAGCACAGAGGGACCTGGCACTTCCTGCAGTACACAGGTGTCTTCACCCTTTTCCAGAGAGTCCAGCATCTAGGCACCTCCTGCAGTTCTTCCTGACCTTGGTGGCATCTTCCCCATAATACTCGGGCATGCATGTGAGTGGTGGAGGAGGGGGTGGTGGAGGTGCAGGGCCTTCAGCAAACTCCAACAATTCTGCAGCAAGCTGCTCCCTGAAAGTCTTCTTGGTGTGTGGCTTTGTCCTGCTGGGGTCACTCCTCATCTAACCAATGTGGAAAAACAAAGAGATTAGATTAATTCACTGGCTTATACTTATAGGATAATATTGGACTATAAATGAATAATATTACACCAAATAAATAAGTAAACACATGTATATTCATTCACTGGCCATTCATTTAGAAAATGTAACTCCAAAAAGACAAGTAACACTATTTAGCATTTTGCCTAATCATTCCTGTTGGCTAAGCTAACACTGTGATGCAGTTCCACCAAACACAAAAGTAATATATAAAAATGATAATATTGGACTATAAATGAATAATATTACACCAAATAAATAAGTAAACACATATATATATATTCATTCACTGGCCATTCATTTAGAAAATGTAACTCCAAAAAGACACTTAACACTATTTAGCATTTTGCCTAATCATTCCTGTAGCTTCTTGGCTAAGCTAACACTGTGACGCAGTTCCACCAAACACATAAGTAATATATAAAAACAGAGAGATTACATACCTTTCCCGTGGTGGAAGTTCAACATCCGAGTTACTACTGTCCGGATCCAGGTCTGGCTGGAGGAGATCTTCATCATCCGACGAAGAGTCATCTGGTATGATCATAGCCCCGCTATCGTCAGCTAGCATCTCTAGCACCTGCTCGGTGGTGAAGCTCTCCCTTCTGGCTGCCATTATTTGCTAAAATGGAAAGAGGAAACACAAGAAAAAGATCTAAAAGCAAAGAAATCAACGTCCTTGAAATGTGCTCTGTTACCTGCTATCGTCGATGCGTGCTGTGGTGCTGTCCTGCTGCGTTGCGGTCTTGCTGCGTAATGCGTAATGGAGCCGGAGCGGCGTAGTTTATACTACGCAGGATCATATCTTTGGAACCCATTGGTCGATTTTGGTGATTGACACCTTTTCTGAACCGTTAGAGCCAATAGAATCGACTGACAGTTAGTAAGTCCCGCTAAACACTTACGTCAAGTAGAGAGAGGTTTGCGTAAACAGCACGTGAGACAGCATTAGCTCGGAACTGCAAAACTTTATACCTACTCTGCTGCCATGAATGTAATGATAGATTATCAGGAACAATTCTAAAGTGACTAAGAGACATTGGATTAACCTTGAGCAGCGTTTTTATTCCCTTGAACACGACTTTTGATCACAAAACAGCAACGGTAAGACATAATTATTGTTATGGTTTTGAAAACTGTTGTTTTTTTTCTTCTCTGTTCTGGCTGCTAGCTCAGTGAGTTTGTGTCCTACAGTGATGATATGTAGTTTGTGCAGAACATATTAAGTTTTAAAGATCGTTTTTGCTAGTTAGCCCCGGATGTAGCATCTGCCCGTTTTAGCTAAGGGCTAATGCTAGCGCTTCTTGTGAGACTTGTGTTTTGTTTCGGTACATTTTTTTCGTATCGTCAGTTAGCTGAGATTCTTCTCGTTAATCTGGTATAACACATTCATAGGTTTTTAAATATTAAGATGCCCTGAGACACAGTGTCGTGAAAAAAAAAACAGGGTCCCCGCCGGTGGGGACCTTCGGGCTTAACAGGTTAAGCCTCTTGGTGTTTTATTATCATACTAGAGTGGATTTTCTGTGTGTGTGTTGGGGGGCAGAGGGTCAGCCTGATAGATTTAGATTTATTATTAAGATACTTGTGTTTGGGGAGGGAACAGCAGTGTTAATGTTATTGCACCTTGTTGTTGTGCAAATGAGATACAGGTGGGATCGCAGACGCCTCAATTGCTTCAAAATGGTAATCTCTTCAGTCATGGAAGAGCCCTTGTGATATAAATTGTTGTGTGGCTATGCTGTTTAGCATCCAAAGTAAAACAAATATATGTTTTCGCACTCAAGGATCAAGGTGACGTCCATAGCCGACATGCTGCTCTCCTCCCTGCCTGGATTTCTGCATGAGGATGACTCCAGGTTTCTGAGGCTGTGGCATGTAAGTCAGCATAATAACTGTTTTGAATGTTTGTGACAGATCATCAAAAAATATAGTTTATCACACACACACACACACACACACACACACACACACACACACACACACACACACACACACACACACACACACACACACACACACACACACACACACACACACACACACACACACACACACACACACACACACACACACACACACACACACACACACACACACACACACACACACACACACACACACACACACACACACACACACACACACACACACACACGCACGCACACACACACACACACACACGCACACGCACGCTCTCTTTTCCTCTCTCCCTCTCTCTCTCCCCCTCTCTCCCTCTCCTGACAGTCTGTCAGTATCTCATGCAGCTCACTGATCCAGTAATGAGTGACCCGACAGTGAAGAATAAATATATTTATAATAACTAATTTAGCTTGTTCCAGAGGTAGATCAAATAGCTAAGTAGGTCTAACTCTTGTGTGTTTTGCTCCGCTCACCGGTCCGTCACAGCGGGTGGAGCTGCAGGATTCTGCTTCACACACGTTGCATTCCGCTATTTTACTGTCTTTTTCGGACACCTTGAAATACTGCCAGACCGGTGAAGCCATTTTGGCGAGCTTGTTTTGCCGCACACAGAGAAAAGTGTCATGTATTTTACGTTATGCGATCGGCTCTCGCGATCGGCATGTTTAGAGAGCACCGATCGATCGGTAGAGAGTGAGTATCGGCCGATCTCGATCGGTGACCGATCGATCGGAGCATCCCTAAAAACGATCATCTAACATTTGTAGACATTTTCTGATCTGTGTGTGTGTGTGTGTGTGTGTGTGTGTGTGTGTGTGTGTGTGTGTGTGTGTGTGTGTGTGTGTGTGTGTGTGTGTGTGTGTGTGTGTGTGTGCGCGCAAAGGTTAAATCTCTATATTCTGATGATGATCATTGCTCTCTTCTTTGTTCATCTGCCCTCTTTGATTGAATACTTTATCAACAGTTTGAAAAAAGTACAGGGGCACAGTTATACAATAATGCTAAAAGCCAAGGATAACAAAAAGCCCTGAGGGCTTGTTTCCATTGTGGTCCTGTGTATTCAATTAATCTGTATGAGTTCTCTCTCCTGAGAGGATACTGAAAATGCCTTTTCTGTTTACCAAAGAGCTGTAGGGAAGGGGAGACCCCTGTTACTGACTAAACACTTGATCACAATATATTCACACACACACCTAATAACCTTTCAAAATGTGTGCAGTGATTAAGTCTCATGAATGTTTGCATTTTACAGATGGAACCACACAGATGCACGGCGATGACACCAGGCTGCTTTTGAAAGGCGAGTCTATTAGACTTAGTGTAATTCCTCATGAGTCATTTGCAGGTTATTTTCAATTCTCACTTTACACTTTTCAATTATATTTTTCTTAAGACATTGCCATCCAGAAGATGACTTCAATGCTCACTGAAGTACTTGTGGTGGTAAAGGGCCTGTCCAGAGATGTACAGTTCATCAAGAATGAGTTGGCAGAGGGCAACATGACCCCGGCTGGTAGTCAGGGACCAGGGTCAGCCACAACCCATATGTTCCCCATCCAGCTGCCAATCGCCAATGAAGACGACTTCAATGAGGCTGAATCATTGCTGAAGAATGAATCAGTCCGTCAAAAGATGGTAATTTGACAGACTGAACTGCATTCATTTATGAAATGTGGATAATATCAGTGCGGTGAAAATGTGCTTAGTTATTGGCCTTTAGCTACTCAACCACAAATAATTCTAGTCTTAGCTACTCAACCACATATAATTGTAGTAACATTTATATCTAACATTTATATTGACATGACCAAAAGTGGGACACCAGGGTTAAAGTGGTTAAACATAACGACTGGCATGAACTTGACTGAATACCATGGGCTGGAATATCAGTGTATCAAGTGTATAAAAAACAAAGTTGGTCTCTGTGTATGAAATAAGAGTGCTGTTGTGCTGTTTCTAACGTATGTCCCACAGAACGTAGCTCAATACAACAGTTAAAGCAGTGGCCTATTTGTTTCTCTCGTCTGATTTAGATTGTTCGCCTGGCTCTGGTAGGAGGCACCAATTCAGAGAACCTGGTCAGACGGATGCTGGCAACTGCTCTGACTAACGCCTTAGCCTAGAAACGGCAATACAAGACTGCATGTTTGGTGAGTTTCCTCCCCCGCAAACTGCTCATTAGCTTAAGTTTAGGGAGTGAGGTGTGACTGATGGTGATTCAGAACATAATTATGCTCTTTGTGAGCCATATAGTACCGACTACCGAGTTTGAATCCAACTCCTATAATGTATTTTATGTCTCTCTGTAATCCCCTGTTGAAGAATAAAGCATGAACTTAATCTAACAAAAAAGGTTAGGTTGGAATCAGGTGATGGTGAAGCTATAAGAAATAAACCAAAAAAAGACAACCTAATTGGTGAGCTTTAGAGGTGCTCGGATGCAAATGTTATTACCTGGATAGAGCCAGGCTAGCTGTTTGCTCCTCTTTCCAGTCCAGTCTTTTAGCAAACTGGCTGCTGATTGTAGCTTGTGTTACTGTACAGAGTGAGAGTGATTTTCTTATTATAACAGAAGTTGTATGGGATTGAAGGACTGCTTAACAGAGATAAAATCCTGGCTGAGCAAAAACTTCCTCAACCTCAATGAGAGTAAGACCGAGGTAATCTTTTTTGGACCCCAACCTCCAGCCTCTCCGGTTGATATTCTGGGCTCCCTCAGTAAAAACATCCTCCCCTCTGTCATGAACCTTGGAGTGACCTTCAATAGCACTTTTAAATTCGACAAGCAGGTCAGCACCGTAGTAAAATCCTGCTTTTTTAAAATAAGACTATTGGCCAAAACCAAGTCGTATTTATCTTTTAAAGACCTGGAAAGGGTTATTAACGCCTTTGTGACCTCAAGACTGGACTATTGTAACGCTCTGTATGTGGGTATGGACTAGGCATCAATTAAACGCCTGCAGCTACGTCTCCTGACTGGCCACAAAAAGCGTGACCACATCACCCCAATTCTGGCCTCACTACACTGGCTTCCAGTCCGGTTCAGAATGGATTTTAAAGTCCTTTTATTTGTTTTTAAAGCACTAAATGGGTTGGCTCCGGCCTATATAGCTGAACTCCTCCAGCGCTACACCCCAGGGAGAGCCTTAAGATCTGCTGACCAGCTGCTGCTGGTAGTGTGTTAGGAACTTGGATACACAAGGGAAAAAGGACTCAAATGCACGACCCAGGAGCCAGAGATAAAGTACAAGTAATATACTTTATTTGCCAAAAAGGATATTCAAAACAGATAACGGCACTCTTAACGAGTCGAACAAAAATAGGCTTCACAAAGGCACAACAAAAAATCACTCACAACGTGAGGAACAAACTTACAATAAGTTTTAGGAGCATGAATAAGGCAGGTAACCAAAAGAGCAACCGTGATGGGCAGAGTTCTGGCATGAGGACAGGACAAGACGAACTGACACTGAACGCTGGGAGACTGGGGACTTTAAACACTCAACAACAAGACACAGGTGAACACAATCAGGGGCGGGGCTGATACTGATGAGGGCGGGAGAACATATGAGGAAAGGGAGTCAAGGGACCTGAAATGGGACGTGAAACAAACAAAACAGGAAGTGAGCAATAATAAAACATAAACATGAAACATGATTACTAACACTTTTGACGGTGCACAACAGTACCCCCCCCTCTAGGGCCGACTCCTGACGGCCCAGGCCGATCATAAAAATCCTGAATCAGGGTTTTATCCACAATAAACCTCGCAGGAACCCAGCATCTTGCCTCGAGACCATAACCCACCCAATCCACCAGGAATTGTTTTCCTCGACCCCTATTGCGGACTTCCAGCAACTTGCGGACCTTGTACGTTAGGCCACCTTCGAAGAACTGGGGTGGTGGAGGGGGCTTGGAGGCGGGAATCAGCGTGCTCTCATGAACTGGCTTTATCTTGCTGACGTGGAATGTAGGGTGTACCCCCATGGGTCTGGGAAGTCTTAGGCGCACAGACACCGGATTGATGACTCTTGACACCGGAAAAGGCCCCACAAACCTTGGAGTCAACTTCTTGGAAGCCACCTGAAGTGGTAGGTCCTTGGTGGAAAGCCACACCTTTTGACCCGGTTTGTAGATGGGAGCGGCCCTGCGGTGGATGTCTGCTACATCCTTCATCCGAGCCGAACTTCGTAGCAGAGATTGGCGAGCTCCAGTCCAAACTCGGCGACAGCGTCTAATCAAGGCGTGAGCTGATGGTACCTTAACTTCCCCTTCGTCGGTTGAGAACAGCGGCGGTTGATAACCATTGGCACAATGGAAAGGCGAGAGACCTGTGGCCGCCGTGGGAAGAGTATTGTGGGCAAACTCCACCCAAGTGAGGTGGTCGCTCCAGTTGGTCTGGTTCTGGAAAACGAGACAGCGTAGTGTAGTCTCCAGTTCTTGATTCAGACGCTCCGACTGTCCATTTGATTGAGGGTGGTAACCTGAAGACAAGCTGACAGTAGCGCCTATGAGTCTGCAAAACTCCTTCCAGAAAGCTGAAATGAATTGTGGACCTCTGTCGGAAACAATGTCATTTGGAAATCCGTGGATCCTGAATATCTGGTTCATCATGACCTCTGCGGTACTCTTGGCAGAGGGGATCTTGGTTAGAGGAATGAAATGAACCATCTTGGAGAACCGGTCCACCACTGTCAGAACCGTAGTTTTGCCTCTGGACGAGGGAAGACCTGTCACAAAGTCCATAGATATATGTGACCAGGGACGTTGAGGAATCGGCAGTGGTTGGAGCAAACCCATCTTGACCTGGGACGAGGTCTTATTGCAGGCACACACCGGACAAGCCGCTACGTACTCCTGCACATCCTTCTTCATGGCTGGCCACCAGAAACGCTGCTTAATCCTGTACATAGTCCTTTTACCCCCGCCCCTCAACGACGCCCACCAAAATCACCGAAGCAGAGATGCGCACCATCTCCCCCGGCTTACAGTGTAGCCTTCACCCTGGCCTCCTATGATGAGAGGAGCAGGGTGGTGGGTCCTCCCTCCCCTTCAAAGCCTGATAGGGATGTGTGTGTACAAAACGCTGCAAACTGATATCTGCTGGGTCCAGGCTCAAGGGCGTATGGCACTCTCAACTATTTCCAGGACATGCCGGGGCCCTGCCTGCCTGTAGCTTTGCCGATATCTGTGTTGATAGGTAATAGATTAAGAGCGGTGAATCATCTTAGATACAGGAAGCGCTCAAACGTTTGTGTGAGTTTATCTAATTTAGCAGTGATTCCATGTCAGCCACAGCTTGTTACAAAAAACCTGACTGATAGTGTGTTTAACGAACTTAAACTAGCTTTATTAAATGTCAGGTCTTTGGCAGGAAAAACATTTTTAATCAATGATTTTATCACTGAGCACAATCTGGATTTTATGTTTTTAACAGAAACTTGGATTGAACAAAATAACAGTGCAGCTGTTCTTATCGAATCAACCCCTCCCAACTTTAGTTTTATGAGTCAGGAAAGAATGCATAAGAAAGGGGGTGGGGTTGCTATTCTGTTCAATGATTCCCTTCAATGCAGGAAGACATCTTATGGGAACTTTGCTTCTTTTGAATATGTGGCCCTTCAGCTGAAATGCTCCTCTCGAGCTCTGTTCCTAAATATCTATAGACCACCCAAATACTGTGCAAGCTTTTTTGATGATTTTACCGAACTGCTGTCTATAGTGTGTATTGACTTTGACCGTCTAGTCATTGTTGGTGATTTTAACATCCATGTTGACAACCCCCAGGACAGAGGGGCAAAAGAACTGTTTTGTGTTCTTGATAGCTATGGACTGACTCAGCATGTGACGGAGCCCACGCACAATAAGGGGCACACTCTGGACTTAATTATCTCAAAGGGTCTGAATATCTCTAAGGTTGTGGTGACTGATGTTGCACTCTCTGACCATTCCTGTGTTTTCTTTGAGAGCTCTATTTCTGTTCACAAAAATGTTCAGAAAGAGGTAACCACAAAGCGATATTTAACTGAAAACGCTAGGGAAATGTTTACTCAGAATTTTTCTTCCACACTTGCCCCTGCTAACATCTCAGTAAATGAGCTAGTAGATCATTTTAATTCAAAAATTAAAAATGTTATAGATGCCATTGCTCCAACTAAGGTAAAGGAAGTGTCTGTTAAGAAAATATCTCCATGGAGAAAGGCCATGACTGTGAAAACAGAAAAAAGAGAATGTCGAAAGGCTGAACGCAGGTGGCGAAAAACAAATCTCCAGGTTCACTTTGAAATCTATAAAGAGAGACTTGGCCTTTATAATTTGTAATTGAAAAACGCACGACAATCGTTCTTCTCTGACATCATTACCAAAAACAAAAACAACGCACGTGCCTTATTTGCTACCGTCGACAGACTAACTAACCCCCCAGTGTCAGTAGCCTCTGAATTTCTATCCACCAGGGCGTGCAATGATTTTGCCTCCTTTTTCACTGACAAAATTCAGAAAATCAGACAAGCAGTCAGTGCCTCTGCATCAGGAACAGCAAATGTGTTGTCTCTGTGTCCACTTAACATCAATTCAAACACCATGACACAATTCCATCAGATTAATGATAAAAACCTAGAGGACATTATACAACTTCTGAAATCCTCCTCCTGCTGCCTTGATATTATTCCAACAGGATTTTTCAAAGATGTTTTGCCTTGCATGGCCTCAGATCTACTTCATATAGTAAACAAATCTCTTCACACAGGTATTTTTCCACAGGCCCTGAAAACTGCAGTCATTAAACCGCTCTTAAAAAAGAATAATCTAGATGCTTCAGTAATGAACAATTACAGGCCCATATCAAACCTCCCATTTCTAGGTAAAATCATTGAAAAAGTTGTTTTTCAACAGTTGAGTAATTTCTTGCATTTAAATAACTGTTTGGATGTGTTCCAGTCAGGCTTTCGTCCAAACCACAGCACTGAGACTGCTCTTGTAAAGGTCTTTAATGACATCCACTTAAACACAGACAGTGGCAGAACTTCAGTGTTAGTATTATTAGATCTCAGTGCTGCGTTTGACACTGTTGACCACAACATATTACTAGACCGACTGGAAAACTGGGTGGGACTTTCGGAAACAGTTCTAAATTGGTTTGAATCCTACTTAAAGGACAGAAACAACTTTGTTTCTATAGGTAAATACACATCTGAGTTGACAAATATGACATGTGGGGTACCTCAAGGCTCCATCTTGGGGCCTCTTCTCTTTAACGTCTACATGCTACCACTGGCTCAGATAATGAAGAACAACAAAATAAGTTACCATAGCTATGCGGATGACACACAAATGTATGTAACAATTTCACCAGGAGACTATGCTCCAATTCAAACACTGAGTAAGTGCATTGAACAAATCAATGACTGGATGTGTCAGAACTTTCTCCAATTAAACAAAGATAAAACTGAGGTAATGGTTTTTGGAGCCAAGGCAGAACGTATAAAAGTTAGCGCTGAGCTTCAGTCTGCAATGTTTAAAACAACAGATAAAGCCAGAAATCTAGGTGTAGTCATGGACTCTGACCTGAGTTTCAACAGTCACATTAAAACAGTTACTAAATCAGCCTAATATCACCTAAAGAATATATCTAGGGTTAAAAGACTAATGTCACAGCAGGATTTGGAAAAACTTGTCCATGCTTTTATCTTCAGTAGACTCGACTACTGTAATGGTGTCTTCACAGGTCTCACTAAAAAATATATTAGAAAGCTGCAGCTGATTCAGAACGCCGCTGCTCGAGTCCTCACTAACACTAAGAAAGTGGATCACATCACTCCTGTTCTGAAGTCTTTACACTGGCTTCCTGTGTGTCAAAGAATAGATTTCAAAATACTGCTGCTGGTTTATAAAGCACTGAATGGTTTAGGCCCAAAATACATTTCTGACCTCCTGCTAAATTATGAACCATCCAGATCTCTCAGGTCTTCAGGGACTGGTCAGCTTTCTGTCCCCAGAGTCAGAACTAAACATGGAGAAGCAGCGTTTAGTTATTATGCTCCAAATATCTGGAACAAACTCCCAGAAACCTGCAGGTCCGCTGCAACTCTGACTACTTTTAAATCCAGGCTGAAGACTTTTCTTTTTGTCGCTGCTTTTAATTGAACTATTCATATCTTAAACTGCACTGTAACTTTTATTCATGTATTTTTTTTTAAACTGCACTGTAACTTTTATTCATGTATTTTTTTTTTTTTCTTTTTTCTTTTAATGTTTATTTTATTCGCTTTTCTTTTTAATGACTGATTTTAAATGCCATTTTCTTAATGTCTTTCATTTTTTGTAAAGCACTTTGAATTGCCTTGTGTTGAAAAGTGCTATATAAATAAACTTGCCTTGCCTTGCCTTGCCTTGCCTTTTAACTCCAGGGTGGCACGAGATCACCGACGTGTGGGCCCAGTGGATGACCTTAGAGTGGAGAGACACACGAACAAAGAGCAGGTGGTTTGGACACTTGCTAGGTGCTGGGTTTAGTGCGTTAGCCTGTTTAACGTCCAATTCTAGTTGCCAGGAAAAGGCTCCGACCATACGGTTTAATGGAAGGATGGTCTTGGGCTCTACCGAAAAAGGTTCTGGATCGAAAAGGCGAGACAAGGCATCATGCTTCCGATTCTGAGATCCGGGACGGAAAGAGAGAGTGAAGTTGAACCTACTGAAAAATAGAGTCCACCTGGCCTGCCGAGAGTTGAGGCGTTTAGCCTTTCTGATATACTTCAGGTTTTTATGGTCTGTCCAAACTAAGAACGGCTGTTCTGCCCCCTCCAACCAGTGTCTCCATTCCTCCAGAGCAGCTTTTACAGCTAACAGTTCCTTATTTCCCACATCGTAGTTCTTCTCTGCCGCCGTCAGCTTCCGCGACAGGAAGGCACATGGGTGTATCCTGTTGTCTTTCAAGGATGTTTGGGACAAAATGCCTCCAATTCCCTCATTGGAAGCATCGACCTCGACCACAAACTGGCGCTGGGGATCCGGAATGGTGAGAATCGGCGCTCTGGTGAACCTCTCCCTGAGGAGCTGGAAAGCGCAGTCAGCCTGGGGAGTCCACTTGAAGGGAACTTTGGACGAAGTCAGAACATGCAGAGGAGCAGCTACAGAACTGAAGTTTCTTATAAACTTTCTGTAGAAGTTTGCAAACCCTAAGAACTGCTGAACCTTCTTCCTGGAGTCTGGTGTTGGCCACTTGGAAACTGCACTGACTTTAGCAGGTTCCATCTGCATCTGGTTTGGTGAGATTATATATCCTAGAAAGGCCACCTTTTCTACGTGAAACTCACACTTCTCTGCCTTGACATATAATTGATTTTCGAGTAGTTTCTGCAGAACCTGACGGACATGGTGAACATGGGACTTAGAGTCTGGTGAGAAAATCAAAATGTCATCAAGGTACACAAACACAGAAACATTCAAAAATTCCCGCAAAACCTCATTCACAAAACCCTGAAACACAGCCGGTGCATTACACAGTCCAAAAGGCATCACAAGGTATTCATAGTGACCGCTCTGAGTATTAAATCCTGTTTTCCACTCATCCCCTTCCCTTATTCTAACCAAGTGATATGCATTTCTTAAGTCCAGCTTGGTAAAAATATTGGCAGTCTGAAGTAGCTCGAAAGCAGAGGACATGAGTGGCAGAGGATAGCGGTTTTTCACCGTAATGTCATTAAGAGGGCTGTAGTCTATGCACGGTCTCAGAGAACCGTCCTTTTTTCCTACGAAGAAAAACCCCGCTCCAGCTGGGGAAGATGAAGGACGGATAATCCCTGATTTAAGAGAAGCGGAAATGTAGTCGTCCATTGCCGCTCTCTCTGGCCTTGAGATCGAACACAGTTTTCCCTTGGGAATGGGAGCCCCCGGTAAGAGATTAATGGGGCAATCAAAAGGTCGGTGAGGAGGTAACGACATGGCTTTTGATTTGTTAAAGGCTTCCTTAAGATCATGATAACATGACGGTACTTTCTGTAGGTCAGGATAGTCTGGGTGATCTATGACGATCCTACTAGGGTCTGTTGGTGCTTTAACAGAGCGTGAATGTTTACACCTGTTAATGCAATCCTCTCCCCACTCCTTAACCTTTCCTGAGCGCCAGTCAATGTGTGGGTTGTGGATTTTTAGCCACGGAAAACCCAAAATAACCGGATGCTGAGCCGATTCAAAAATGTGAAACTGCATAACTTCAGTGTGGTCATTATTTACAGTGATCTGGATAGGTTCTGTGCAGTGGGTGACTGTAAACAACAAACGTCCGTCGAAAGCACTGGCGGTAATGGGAGAAGATAGAGGGACAGTTTTTATACCAAGCTGTTTGACTATGCCCCAATCCATAAGACTTTCGTCCGCTCCCGAGTCTATTAGCACTCCTTGGGAAATGACCTGATCATTAATAAAAATGTTTACCTTGGTATCTGGACGAGGCGGAAAGTCTGTGGAAAACTTGCTCACCAGCGCCCTCCTCTTGGCTGGTAAGCTTGCTCTTTTCCCGGACATGACGCGAGTTGGTGACCCGGCTGGCCACAGTAGTAACTAAAGGGATTAAATACATGTAGTGGAGTACAAGTACACCATTTACCTCTGAACTGTAGATGAGTAGAAGAACAAAATAGCAAACATTGAAATACTTAATAAAGTACAAGTATCTCAAAATTGTACCCAAGTACAGTACTTGATGAGTTTATGAACTTAGTTACTTTACACCAGTGGCTATAAAGATAGAAAGACTAAGCCTTGCACAGAGGCATGAAAATACATTTTCAAAATGCTCAACAGTGCTGCCAAAATTATAAACTGACTGCTACACAATTAAAATAAATGCTTTTATATATTTCTATTAGATGCTCTGACTGCTAAAATCCTCTGTTATTCCTAAGCCAATATTCCGTGGGGTCGGGGGCTCGGATCCTTGTCACCTTTTTCATACCTAATGAGTTTGCATCCCTGACTACAGTTGCTTCAGCGTGTAGAAGCTAGTAAGCCTACTATTTGATTTGTTTTAGATAGGCACAACATGTTTCATATGCAGACCTTATTTTCCTGTTCCATGTTCAAATAAAATATTTTTCAGTGGTAATTTTTTTTTGGTCATGGAAAATGAGATAAAGGTCATGGAAAAGTCATTGAAAATCATTGGTGAAAAGTGTATGAACCCTGACTGTAGGTTTGTAAAAACAACAAATATTTTACCAACACACTATACAATAAAATCACACTAGGTATAAAAACAAGTATTTTTTTTTAAATAAACACTCGCAAAACGTTATACCTACCTGAACTTTATACCTACCTGAATGTTCCAGTATTTAGGTCGTGCCACTCCCTGAAACAGTTCTTTTTGACAGTGAAGCACAGAGGGACCTGGCACTTCCTGCAGTACACAGGTGTCTTCACCCTTTTCCAGAGAGTCCAGCATCTAGGCACCTCCTGCAGTTCTTCCTGACCTTGGTGGCATCTTCCCCATAATACTCGGGCATGCATGTGAGTGGTGGAGGAGGGGGTGGTGGAGGTGCAGGGCCTTCAGCAAACTCCAACAATTCTGCAGCAAGCTGCTCCCTGAAAGTCTTCTTGGTGTGTGGCTTTGTCCTGCTGGGGTCACTCCTCATCTAACCAATGTGGAAAAACAAAGAGATTAGATTAATTCACTGGCTTATACTTATAGGATAATATTGGACTATAAATGAATAATATTACACCAAATAAATAAGTAAACACATGTATATTCATTCACTGGCCATTCATTTAGAAAATGTAACTCCAAAAAGACAAGTAACACTATTTAGCATTTTGCCTAATCATTCCTGTTGGCTAAGCTAACACTGTGATGCAGTTCCACCAAACACAAAAGTAATATATAAAAATGATAATATTGGACTATAAATGAATAATATTACACCAAATAAATAAGTAAACACATATATATATATTCATTCACTGGCCATTCATTTAGAAAATGTAACTCCAAAAAGACACTTAACACTATTTAGCATTTTGCCTAATCATTCCTGTAGCTTCTTGGCTAAGCTAACACTGTGACGCAGTTCCACCAAACACATAAGTAATATATAAAAACAGAGAGATTACATACCTTTCCCGTGGTGGAAGTTCAACATCCGAGTTACTACTGTCCGGATCCAGGTCTGGCTGGAGGAGATCTTCATCATCCGACGAAGAGTCATCTGGTATGATCATAGCCCCGCTATCGTCAGCTAGCATCTCTAGCACCTGCTCGGTGGTGAAGCTCTCCCTTCTGGCTGCCATTATTTGCTAAAATGGAAAGAGGAAACACAAGAAAAAGATCTAAAAGCAAAGAAATCAACGTCCTTGAAATGTGCTCTGTTACCTGCTATCGTCGATGCGTGCTGTGGTGCTGTCCTGCTGCGTTGCGGTCTTGCTGCGTAATGCGTAATGGAGCCGGAGCGGCGTAGTTTATACTACGCAGGATCATATCTTTGGAACCCATTGGTCGATTTTGGTGATTGACACCTTTTCTGAACCGTTAGAGCCAATAGAATCGACTGACAGTTAGTAAGTCCCGCTAAACACTTACGTCAAGTAGAGAGAGGTTTGCGTAAACAGCACGTGAGACAGCATTAGCTCGGGACTGCAAAACTTTATACCTACTCTGCTGCCATGAATGTAATGATAGATTATCAGGAACAATTCTAAAGTGACTAAGAGACATTGGATTAACCTTGAGAAGCGTTTTTATTCCCTTGAACACGACTTTTGATCACAAAACAGCAACGGTAAGACATAATTATTGTTATGGTTTTGAAAACTGTTGTTTTTTTTCTTCTCTGTTCTGGCTGCTAGCTCAGTGAGTTTGTGTCCTACAGTGATGATATGTAGTTTGTGCAGAACATATTAAGTTTTAAAGATCGTTTTTGCTAGTTAGCCCCGGATGTAGCATCTGCCCGTTTTAGCTAAGGGCTAATGCTAGCGCTTCTTGTGAGACTTGTGTTTTGTTTCGGTACATTTTTTTCGTATCGTCAGTTAGCTGAGATTCTTCTCGTTAATCTGGTATAACACATTCATAGGTTTTTAAATATTAAGATGCCCTGAGACACAGTGTCGTGAAAAAAAAAACAGGGTCCCCGCCGGTGGGGACCTTCGGGCTTAACAGGTTAAGCCTCTTGGTGTTTTATTATCATACTAGAGTGGATTTTCTGTGTGTGTGTTGGGGGGCAGAGGGTCAGCCTGATAGATTTAGATTTATTATTAAGATACTTGTGTTTGGGGAGGGAACAGCAGTGTTAATGTTATTGCACCTTGTTGTTGTGCAAATGAGATACAGGTGGGATCGCAGACGCCTCAATTGCTTCAAAATGGTAATCTCTTCAGTCATGGAAGAGCCCTTGTGATATAAATTGTTGTGTGGCTATGCTGTTTAGCATCCAAAGTTAAACAAATATATGTTTTCGCACTCAAGGATCAAGGTGACGTCCATAGCCGACATGCTGCTCTCCTCCCTGCCTGGATTTCTGCATGAGGATGACTCCAGGTTTCTGAGGCTGTGGCATGTAAGTCAGCATAATAACTGTTTTGAATGTTTGTGACAGATCATCAAAAAATATAGTTTAACACACACACACACACACACACACACGCACACGCACACGCACACGCACGCGCACGCACACGCACACGCACGCTCTCTTTTCCTCTCTCCCTCTCTCTCTCCCCCTCTCCTGACAGTCTGTCAGTATCTCATGCAGCTCACTGATCCAGTAATGAGTGACCCGACAGTGAAGAATAAATATATTTATAATAACTAATTTAGCTTGTTCCAGAGGTAGATCAAATAGCTAAGTAGGTCTAACTCTTGTGTGTTTTGCTCCGCTCACCGGTCCGTCACAGCGGGTGGAGCTGCAGGATTCTGCTTCACACACGTTGCATTCCGCTATTTTACTGTCTTTTTCGGACACCTTGAAATACTGCCAGACCGGTGAAGCCATTTTGGCGAGCTTGTTTTGCCGCACACAGAGAAAAGTGTCATGTATTTTACGTTATGCGATCGGCTCTCGCGATCGGCATGTTTAGAGAGCACCGATCGATCGGTAGAGAGTGAGTATCGGCCGATCTCGATCGGTGACCGATCGATCGGAGCATCCCTAAAAACGATCATCTAACATTTGTAGACATTTTCTGATCTGTGTGTGTGTGTGTGTGTGTGTGTGTGTGTGTGTGTGTGTGTGTGTGTGTGTGTGTGTGTGTGTGTGTGTGTGTGTGTGTGCGCGCAAAGGTTAAATCTCTATATTCTGATGATGATCATTGCTCTCTTCTTTGTTCATCTGCCCTCTTTGATTGAATACTTTATCAACAGTTTGAAAAAAAGTACAGGGGCACAGTTATACAATAATGCTAAAAGCCAAGGATAACAAAAAGCCCTGAGGGCTTGTTTCCATTGTGGTCCTGTGTATTCAATTAATCTGTATAAGTTCTCTCTCCTGAGAGGATACTGAAAATGCCTTTTCTGTTTACCAAAGAGCTGTAGGGAAGGGGAGACCCCTGTTACTGACTAAACACTTGATCACAATATATTCACACACACACCTAATAACCTTTCAAAATGTGTGCAGTGATTAAGTCTCATGAATGTTTGCGTTTTACAGATGGAACCACACAGATGCACGGCGATGACACCAGGCTGCTTTTGAAAGGCGAGTCTATTAGACTTAGTGTAATTCCTCATGAGTCATTTGCAGGTTATTTTCAATTCTCACTTTACACTTTTCAATTATATTTTTCTTAAGACATTGCCATCCAGAAGATGACTTCAATGCTCACTGAAGTACTTGTGGTGGTAAAGGGCCTGTCCAGAGATGTACAGTTCATCAAGAATGAGTTGGCAGAGGGCAACATGACCCCGGCTGGTAGTCAGGGACCAGGGTCAGCCACAACCCATATGTTCCCCATCCAGCTGCCAATCGCCAATGAAGACGACTTCAATGAGGCTGAATCATTGCTGAAGAATGAATCAGTCCATCAAAAGATGGTAATTTGACAGACTGAACTGCATTCATTTATGAAATGTGGATAATATCAGTGCGGTGAAAATGTGCTTAGTTATTGGCCTTTAGCTACTCAACCACAAATAATTCTAGTCTTAGCTACTCAACCACATATAATTGTAGTAACATTTATATCTAACATTTATATTGACATGACCAAAAGTGGGACACCAGGGTTAAAGTGGTTAAACATAACGACTGGCATGAACTTGACTGAATACCATGGGCTGGAATATCAGTGTATCAAGTGTATAAAAAACAAAGTTGGTCTCTGTGTATGAAATAAGAGTGCTGTTGTGCTGTTTCTAACGTATGTCCCACAGAACGTAGCTCAATACAACAGTTAAAGCAGTGGCCTATTTGTTTCTCTCGTCTGATTTAGATTGTTCGCCTGGCTCTGGTAGGAGGCACCAATTCAGAGAACCTGGTCAGACGGATGCTGGCAACTGCTCTGACTAACGCCTTAGCCTAGAAACGGCAATACAAGACTGCATGTTTGGTGAGTTTCCTCCCCCGCAAACTGCTCATTAGCTTAAGTTTAGGGAGTGAGGTGTGACTGATGGTGATTCAGAACATAATTATGCTCTTTGTGAGCCATATAGTACCGACTACCGAGTTTGAATCCAACTCCTATAATGTATTTTATGTCTCTCTGTAATCCCCTGTTGAAGAATAAAGCATGAACTTAATCTAACAAAAAAGGTTAGGTTGGAATCAGGTGATGGTGAAGCTATAAGAAATAAACCAAAAAAAGACAACCTAATTGGTGAGCTTTAGAGGTGCTCGGATGCAAATGTTATTACCTGGATAGAGCCAGGCTAGCTGTTTGCTCCTCTTTCCAGTCCAGTCTTTTAGCAAACTGGCTGCTGATTGTAGCTTGTGTTACTGTACAGAGTGAGAGTGATTTTCTTATTATAACAGAAGTTGTATGGGATTGAAGGACTGCTTAACAGAGATAAAATCCTGGCTGAGCAAAAACTTCCTCAACCTCAATGAGAGTAAGACCGAGGTAATCTTTTTTGGACCCCAACCTCCAGCCTCTCCGGTTGATATTCTGGGCTCCCTCAGTAAAAACATCCTCCCCTCTGTCATGAACCTTGGAGTGACCTTCAATAGCACTTTTAAATTCGACAAGCAGGTCAGCACCGTAGTAAAATCCTGCTTTTTTAAAATAAGACTATTGGCCAAAACCAAGTCGTATTTATCTTTTAAAGACCTGGAAAGGGTTATTAACGCCTTTGTGACCTCAAGACTGGACTATTGTAACGCTCTGTATGTGGGTATGGACTAGGCATCAATTAAACGCCTGCAGCTACGTCTCCTGACTGGCCACAAAAAGCGTGACCACATCACCCCAATTCTGGCCTCACTACACTGGCTTCCAGTCCGGTTCAGAATGGATTTTAAAGTCCTTTTATTTGTTTTTAAAGCACTAAATGGGTTGGCTCCGGCCTATATAGCTGAACTCCTCCAGCGCTACACCCCAGGGAGAGCCTTAAGATCTGCTGACCAGCTGCTGCTGGTAGTGTGTTAGGAACTTGGATACACAAGGGAAAAAGGACTCAAATGCACGACCCAGGAGCCAGAGATAAAGTACAAGTAATATACTTTATTTGCCAAAAAGGATATTCAAAACAGATAACGGCACTCTTAACGAGTCGAACAAAAATAGGCTTCACAAAGGCACAACAAAAAATCACTCACAACGTGAGGAACAAACTTACAATAAGTTTTAGGAGCATGAATAAGGCAGGTAACCAAAAGAGCAACCGTGATGGGCAGAGTTCTGGCATGAGGACAGGACAAGACGAACTGACACTGAACGCTGGGAGACTGGGGACTTTAAACACTCAACAACAAGACACAGGTTAACACAATCAGGGGCGGGGCTGATACTGATGAGGGCGGGAGAACATATGAGGAAAGGGAGTCAAGGGACCTGAAATGGGACGTGAAACAAACAAAACAGGAAGTGAGCAATAATAAAACATAAACATGAAACATGATTACTAACACTTTTGACGGTGCACAACAGTACCCCCCCCTCTAGGGCCGACTCCTGACAGCCCAGGCCGATCATAAAAATCCTGAATCAGGGTTTTATCCACAATAAACCTCGCAGGAACCCAGCATCTTGCCTCGAGACCATAACCCACCCAATCCACCAGGAATTGTTTTCCTCGACCCCTATTGCGGACTTCCAGCAACTTGCGGACCTTGTACGTTAGGCCACCTTCGAAGAACTGGGGTGGTGGAGGGGGCTTGGAGGCGGGAATCAGCGTGCTCTCATGAACTGGCTTTATCTTGCTGACGTGGAATGTAGGGTGTACCCCCATGGGTCTGGGAAGTCTTAGGCGCACAGACACCGGATTGATGACTCTTGACACCGGAAAAGGCCCCACAAACCTTGGAGTCAACTTCTTGGAAGCCACCTGAAGTGGTAGGTCCTTGGTGGAAAGCCACACCTTTTGACCCGGTTTGTAGATGGGAGCGGCCCTGCGGTGGATGTCTGCTACATCCTTCATCCGAGCCGAACTTCGTAGCAGAGATTGGCGAGCTCCAGTCCAAACTCGGCGACAGCGTCCAATCAAGGCGTGAGCTGATGGTACCTTAACTTCCCCTTCGTCGGTTGAGAACAGCGGCGGTTGATAACCATTGGCACAATGGAAAGGCGAGAGACCTGTGGCCGCCGTGGGAAGAGTATTGTGGGCAAACTCCACCCAAGTGAGGTGGTCGCTCCAGTTGGTCTGGTTCTGGAAAACGAGACAGCGTAGTGTAGTCTCCAGTTCTTGATTCAGACGCTCCGACTGTCCATTTGATTGAGGGTGGTAACCTGAAGACAAGCTGACAGTAGCGCCTATGAGTCTGCAAAACTCCTTCCAGAAAGCTGAAATGAATTGTGGACCTCTGTCGGAAACAATGTCATTTGGAAATCCGTGGATCCTGAATATCTGGTTCATCATGACCTCTGCGGTACTCTTGGCAGAGGGGATCTTGGTTAGAGGAATGAAATGAACCATCTTGGAGAACCGGTCCACCACTGTCAGAACCGTAGTTTTGCCTCTGGACGAGGGAAGACCTGTCACAAAGTCCATAGATATATGTGACCAGGGACGTTGAGGAATCGGCAGTGGTTGGAGCAAACCCATCTTGACCTGGGACGAGGTCTTATTGCAGGCACACACCGGACAAGCCGCTACGTACTCCTGCACATCCTTCTTCATGGCTGGCCACCAGAAACGCTGCTTAATCCTGTACATAGTCCTTTTACCCCCGCCCCTCAACGACGCCTACCAAAATCACCGAAGCAGAGATGCGCACCATCTCCCCCGGCTTACAGTGTAGCCTTCACCCTGGCCTCCTATGATGAGAGGAGCAGGGTGGTGGGTCCTCCCTCCCCTTCAAAGCCTGATAGGGATGTGTGTGTACAAAACGCTGCAAACTGATATCTGCTGGGTCCAGGCTCAAGGGCGTATGGCACTCTCAACTATTTCCAGGACATGCCGGGGCCCTGCCTGCCTGTAGCTTTGCCGATATCTGTGTTGATAGGTAATAGATTAAGAGCGGTGAATCATCTTAGATACAGGAAGCGCTCAAACGTTTGTGTGAGTTTATCTAATTTAGCAGTGATTCCATGTCAGCCACAGCTTGTTACAAAAAACCTGACTGATAGTGTGTTTAACGAACTTAAACTAGCTTTATTAAATGTCAGGTCTTTGGCAGGAAAAACATTTTTAATCAATGATTTTATCACTGAGCACAATCTGGATTTTATGTTTTTAACAGAAACTTGGATTGAACAAAATAACAGTGCAGCTGTTCTTATCGAATCAACCCCTCCCAACTTTAGTTTTATGAGTCAGGAAAGAATGCATAAGAAAGGGGGTGGGGTTGCTATTCTGTTCAATGATTCCCTTCAATGCAGGAAGACATCTTATGGGAACTTTGCTTCTTTTGAATATGTGGCCCTTCAGCTGAAATGCTCCTCTCGAGCTCTGTTCCTAAATATCTATAGACCACCCAAATACTGTGCAAGCTTTTTTGATGATTTTACCGAACTGCTGTCTATAGTGTGTATTGACTTTACCGTCTAGTCATTGTTGGTGATTTTAACATCCATGTTGACAACCCCCAGGACAGAGGGGCAAAATAACTGTTTTGTGTTCTTGATAGCTATGGACTGACTCAGCATGTGACGGAGCCCACGCACAATAAGGGGCACACTCTGGACTTAATTATCTCAAAGGGTCTGAATATCTCTAAGGTTGTGGTGACTGATGTTGCACTCTCTGACTATTCCTGTGTTTTCTTTGAGAGCTCTATTTCTGTTCACAAAAATGTTCAGAAAGAGGTAACCACAAAGCGATATTTAACTGAAAACGCTAGGGAAATGTTTACTCAGAATTTTTCTTCCACACTTGCCCCTGCTAACATCTCAGTAAATGAGCTAGTAGATCATTTTAATTCAAAAATTAAAAATGTTATAGATGCCATTGCTCCAACTAAGGTAAAGGAAGTGTCTGTTAAGAAAATATCTCCATGGAGAAAGGCCATGACCGTGAAAACAGAAAAAAGAGAATGTCGAAAGGCTGAACGCAGGTGGCGAAAAACAAATCTCCAGGTTCACTTTGAAATCTATAAAGAGAGACTTGGCCTTTATAATTTGTAATTGAAAAACGCACGACAATCGTTCTTCTCTGACATCATTACCAAAAACAAAAACAACGCACGTGCCTTATTTGCTACCGTCGACAGACTAACTAACCCCCCAGTGTCAGTAGCCTCTGAATTTCTATCCACCAGGGCGTGCAATGATTTTGCCTCCTTTTTCACTGACAAAATTCAGAAAATCAGACAAGCAGTCAGTGCCTCTGCATCAGGAACAGCAAATGTGTTGTCTCTGTGTCCACTTAACATCAATTCAAACACCATGACACAATTCCATCAGATTAATGATAAAAACCTAGAGGACATTATACAACTTCTGAAATCCTCCTCCTGCTGCCTTGATATTATTCCAACAGGATTTTTCAAAGATGTTTTGCCTTGCATGGCCTCAGATCTACTTCATATAGTAAACAAATCTCTTCACACAGGTATTTTTCCACAGGCCCTGAAAACTGCAGTCATTAAACCGCTCTTAAAAAAGAATAATCTAGATGCTTCAGTAATGAACAATTACAGGCCCATATCAAACCTCCCATTTCTAGGTAAAATCATTGAAAAAGTTGTTTTTCAACAGTTGAGTAATTTCTTGCATTTAAATAACTGTTTGGATGTGTTCCAGTCAGGCTTTCGTCCAAACCACAGCACTGAGACTGCTCTTGTAAAGGTCTTTAATGACATCCACTTAAACACAGACAGTGGCAGAACTTCAGTGTTAGTATTATTAGATCTCAGTGCTGCGTTTGACACTGTTGACCACAACATATTACTAGACCGACTGGAAAACTGGGTGGGACTTTCGGAAACAGTTCTAAATTGGTTTGAATCCTACTTAAAGGACAGAAACAACTTTGTTTCTATAGGTAAATACACATCTGAGTTGACAAATATGACATGTGGGGTACCTCAAGGCTCCATCTTGGGGCCTCTTCTCTTTAACGTCTACATGCTACCACTGGCTCAGATAATGAAGAACAACAAAATAAGTTACCATAGCTTATGCGGATGACACACAAATTTATGTCACAATTTCACCAGGAGACTATGCTCCAATTCAAACACTGAGTAAGTGCATTGAACAAATCAATGACTGGATGTGTCAGAACTTTCTCCAATTAAACAAAGATAAAACTGAGGTAATGGTTTTTGGAGCCAAGGCAGAACGTATAAAAGTTAGCGCTGAGCTTCAGTCTGCAATGTTTAAAACAACAGATAAAGCCAGAAATCTAGGTGTAGTCATGGACTCTGACGTGAGTTTCAACAGTCATATTAAAACAGTTACTAAATCAGCCTACTATCACCTAAAGAATATATCTAGGGTTAAAAGACTAATGTCACAGCAGGATTTGGAAAAACTTGTCCATGCTTTTATCTTCAGTAGACTCGACTACTGTAATGGTGTCTTCACAGGTCTCACTAAAAAATATATTAGAAAGCTGCAGCTGATTCAGAACGCCGCTGCTCGAGTCCTCACTAACACTAAGAAAGTGGATCACATCACTCCTGTTCTGAAGTCTTTACACTGGCTTCCTGTGTCTCAAAGAATATATTTCAAAAAACTGCTGCTGGTTTATAAAGCACTGAATGGTTTAGGCCCAAAATACATTTCTGACCTCCTGCTAAATTATGAACCATCCAGATCTCTCAGGTCTTCAGGGACTGGTCAGCTTTCTGTCCCCAGAGTCAGAACTAAACATGGAGAAGCAGCGTTTAGTTATTATGCTCCAAATATCTGGAACAAACTCCCAGAAACCTGCAGGTCCGCTGCAACTCTGACTACTTTTAAATCCAGGCTGAAGACTTTTCTTTTTGTCGCTGCTTTTAATTGAACTATTCATATCTTAAACTGCACTGTAACTTTTATTCATGTATTTTTTTTTAAACTGCACTGTAACTTTTATTCATGTATTTTTTTTTTTTTTTTTTTCTTTTAATGTTTATTTTATTCGCTTTTCTTTTTAATGACTGATTTTAAATGCCATTTTCTTAATGTCTTTCATTTTTTGTAAAGCACTTTGAATTGCCTTGTGTTGAAAAGTGCTATATAAATAAACTTGCCTTGCCTTGCCTTGCCTTGCCTTGCCTTTTAACTCCAGGGTGGCACGAGATCACCGACGTGTGGGCCCAGTGGATGACCTTAGAGTGGAGAGACACAGGAACAAAGAGCAGGTGGTTTGGACACTTGCTAGGTGCTGGGTTTAGTGCGTTAGCCTGTTTAAACGTCCAATTATAGTTGCCAGGAAAAGGCTCCGACCATACGGTTTAATGGAAGGATGGTCTTGGGCTCTACCGAAAAAGGTTCTGGATCGAAAAGGCGAGACAAGGCATCATGCTTCCGATTCTGAGATCCGGGACGGAAAGAGAGAGTGAAGTTGAACCTACTGAAAAATAGAGTCCACCTGGCCTGCCGAGAGTTGAGGCGTTTAGCCTTTCTGATATACTTCAGGTTTTTATGGTCTGTCCAAACTAAGAACGGCTGTTCTGCCCCCTCCAACCAGTGTCTCCATTCCTCCAGAGCAGCTTTTACAGCTAACAGTTCCTTATTTCCCACATCGTAGTTCTTCTCTGCCGCCGTCAGCTTCCGCGACAGGAAGGCACATGGGTGTATCCTGTTGTCTTTCAAGGATGTTTGGGACAAAATGCCTCCAATTCCCTCATTGGAAGCATCGACCTCGACCACAAACTGGCGCTGGGGATCCGGAATGGTGAGAATCGGCGCTCTGGTGAACCTCTCCCTGAGGAGCTGGAAAGCGCAGTCAGCCTGGGGAGTCCACTTGAAGGGAACTTTGGACGAAGTTAGAACATGCAGAGGAGCAGCTACAGAACTGAAGTTTCTTATAAACTTTCTGTAGAAGTTTGCAAACCCTAAGAACTGCTGAACCTTCTACCTGGAGTCTGGTGTTGGCCACTTGGAAACTGCACTGACTTTAGCAGGTTCCATCTGCATCTGGTTTGGTGAGATTATATATCCTAGAAAGGCCACCTTTTCTACGTGAAACTCACACTTCTCTGCCTTGACATATAATTGATTTTCGAGTAGTTTCTGCAGAACCTGACGGACATGGTGAACATGGGACTTAGAGTCTGGTGAGAAAATCAAAATGTCATCAAGGTACACAAACACAGAAACATTCAAAAATTCCCGCAAATCCTCATTCACAAAACCCTGAAACACAGCCGGTGCATTACACAGTCCAAAAGGCATCACAAGGTATTCATAGTGACCGCTCTGAGTATTAAATCCTGTTTTCCACTCATCCCCTTCCCTTATTCTAACCAAGTGATATGCATTTCTTAAGTCCAGCTTGGTAAAAATCTTGGCAGTCTGAAGTAGCTCGAAAGCAGAGGACATGAGTGGCAGAGGATAGCGGTTTTTCACCGTAATGTCATTAAGAGGGCTGTAGTCTATGCACGGTCTCAGAGAACCGTCCTTTTTTCCTACGAAGAAAAACCCCGCTCCAGCTGGGGAAGATGAAGGACGGATAATCCCTGATTTAAGAGAAGCGGAAATGTAGTCGTCCATTGCCGCTCTCTCTGGCCTTGAGATC
>JAPTMU010000633.1:7575-20075 GCA_028583405.1 Pogonophryne albipinna
GCTCTCAGTTTGTACGTGTCAACAATGAATCTTCCATCAAATCAAATTTTATTTGTAGAGCACATTTAAAAACGATTTTGGTCGAGCCAAAGTGCTGTCCATGTAATTTAAACACATAAAAACACATTACATCACAATAAAAGACAATAAATCACAACAGATAAAACAACACATGGAACAGTCAGGAATCGTGACCCCACTCTAACTAGAATGCCAGAGAGAAGTAGTGAGTCTTCAGTGTGGATTTAAAAGCCCCTAGGGTCTGGGCCGACCTCACATGGAGGGGCAGAGTGTTCCAGAGCCGGGGGCCAGCTGCTGCGAAGGCTCGGTGCCCTCGGGTTTTGAGCCTAGTCTTAGGCAATACCAGCAGCAGCTGGTCAGCAGACCTTAAGGCTCTGTCTGGGGTGTAGCGCTGGAGGAGTTCAGCTATATAGGCCGGAGCCAACCCATTTAGGGCTTTAAAAACAAATAAAAGGAGTTTAAAATCAATTCTGAACCGAACTGGAAGCCAGTGTAGTGAGGCCAGAATTGGGGTGATGTGGTCACGCTTTTTGTGGCCAGTCAGGAGACGTGCAGCTGCGTTTTGGACTAGCTGCAGGCGTTTAATTGATGCCTGGTCCATACCCACATACAGAACATTGCAGTAATCCAGTCTTGAGGTCACAAAGGCGTTAATAACCCTTTCCAGGTCTTTAAAAGATAAATATAACTTGGTTTTGGCCAATAGTCTTATTTTAAAAAAGCAGGATTTTACTACGGTGCTGACCTGCTTGTCGAATTTAAAAGTGCTATTGAAGGTCACTCCAAGGTTCATGACAGAGGGGAGGATGTTTTTACTTAGGGAGCCCAGAATATCAACCGGAGAGGTCTTGCTCTCATTGAGGTTGAGGAAGTTTTTGCTGAGCCAGGATTTTATCTCTGTTAAGCAGTCTTCAACTGCTGTAGTGAGTTGACATTTGCTTTGAGAGGCAGATAGATCTGTACATCGTCCGCGTAGCAGTGGAAGGGAATATTGTGTTTCGTGAGAATTGAACCTAGGGGCAGTATGTACAGTAAAAAGAGGATGGGGCCCAGAATTGAGCCTTGGGGGACCCCACAGGTAAGAGGGGCTTTGGCAGAGGAGAAGGCACCTAACTGCACTAAAAAGCTACGGTCTGTCAGGTAAGACCTGAACCATGCAAGGACAGAGCCTGTGATGCCTGCGGACTGTTCAAGCCGTGACAACAGGAGGCTATGGTCCACAGTGTCAAAGGCAGCTGTCAGGTCTAACAGCACCAGGACAGCTGGGCTGCCTGAGTCGGCGGCTAAGAGCAGATCATTAAAAACTCTTAAAAGGGCTGATTCAGTGCTATGCATGGGTTTAAAGCCAGACTGAAACTTTTCATGGATGCCATGCGTGGTTAACCCTCTAGAGTCGGTGGACTCGCCGGCGAGTCCAGGTGCGCATAATTTTACGTAATTAATCATATATTTTCGATTATAAGGAGTAGAAATATGATTCAGATATCCGTGGAATCGCTGGAAGAGAAGCTTTCCAGCGGTATCTCCTGTGAGACTGTAACCAGGGCACAGCAGCCAATATGGCCGCTCCAAGCAGCTTGACTTTACACTGTGTGGGATTGGTGGATTCGTGTGTCCGTCAAGGAAATCTCGGCCGGCAGCCATCATGGTCTGAAATGACCAATGGACATCGAGAAATCACTAAGGACCTACCCACCAAGTAAACAAAACATAAACCACGTGTCTCCCATCAGTTTACGTCTGTTTTACTCAAAATTCAAATTAATTTTTTTTCATTTTAGACATGAATAACACATTTATATACAGTGTAATTCAAATATTTCACTACTTTGTGATCCTAAGACTTTGGTAACCAAATCTAAAAGACCAAAATAATTCGATCACATGAGTAAATTTGTGTTTTCACAAGAGTTTTGAAGATTTTCCGAAAATCGGATGTCAAATTTTAAGTTTTGAGCTACTTATCTCATCAAACAGTGCTCTAAGGTGAGTCATTTGCATATATAGCAATACCAGAGATTGTCCTGAGCATTTTGATATGTAACACACGGGGTGCCATGTTAGAAGAAATACATTTAAAAGGTGATTTAAGAAAACATCTAAAAATCGAGAAAATACCCTTAGACTCCAGAGGGTTAAGAACGACTGCAGCTGGGCGTAGACTACTCGCTCCAGGGCTTTAGATAAAAAAGGTAGCTGGGAAATGGGCCTAACATTTGCGAGAATGGAGGGGTCAAGATTTTTCTTTTTAAGTAGTGGCTTGACCAC
This sequence comes from Pogonophryne albipinna, assembly GCA_028583405.1. NCBI lineage: Eukaryota > Metazoa > Chordata > Actinopteri > Perciformes > Artedidraconidae > Pogonophryne > Pogonophryne albipinna. The sequence goes on from JAPTMU010000633.1 coordinate 9,865, forward strand.
GGCATGTTTGAAGGCAGCTGGGACACATCCTGAGCTAAGAGAGGTGTTTATAAGTAATAAAATACTTGCTCCAACTGATTCGAAAACGTCTCTGAGAAGGCGAGAGGGAATGCTGTCTGAGGTGCAGTTTGTCGGCCGCAGGTGCTTGACTACATCCGAGAGAGAAGAGAGGGATACAGGCTCAAAATGGTCGAGGACAGCAGGGCACAGGAAAGGAGCAGAATCTGGGGTAGCACTAGTGTGGTTTCCATGCAAACCAAAGTGAGCCATGGAGTGCCACAGGGCTCAGTGCTTGGACCCATTTTGTTCACATTATATATGCTTCCGCTCGGCAATATTATAAGGAATCATTCTGTAAATTTCCACTGTTATGCGGATGATACTCAACTATATTTATTCATCAAGCCTGATGAAACCAATCACCTAAATAAAATTCAAGACTGCCTCAAGGACTTAAAAACGTGGATGACCTTAAACTTTTTGATGTTAAACACGAACAAAACTGAAGTTATTGTACTTGGCCCGAAGAATCTACGAAACAAACTATCTAAAGATATACTAACTATGGATGGCATTAATTTGGCCTCCAGTGAGACTGTAAGGAATCTTGGTGTTATATTTGATCAGGATTTATCCTTTAACGCCCACATAAAATCAATTTCAAGGACCGCCTACTTCCATCTACGCAACATTGCAAAAATCAGGCATATCTTGCCTCAAAACGATGCAGAGAAACTAGTCCATGCATTTGTTACTTCAAGGCTGGATTATTGTAACTCCTTATTATCAGGGTGTACCAAGAAGTCAGTCAAGTGGCTTCAGCTGATTCAAAATGCTGCAGCTCGTGTACTAACCAGAGTTAGGAAAAGGGACCACATTACTCCTGTTCTGGCTGCCTTACACTGGCTCCCTATAGAACACAGGATAGAATTTAAAATTCTTCTTCTCGCCTACAAAGCCCTTAATGGGCAGGCGCCATCTTACCTTAAAGAACTCATTATACCCTACTGTCCTACTAGGGCATTGCGTTCCAAGAATGCAGGGTTGTTGGTTGTTCCTAGAGTCTCTAAAAGTACAATGGGAGCCAGAGCCTTTTCTTATCAAGCTCCACATTTGTGGAATCAGCTTCCAGTTTGTGTTCGGGCGGCAGACACCCTATCCGTTTTTAAGAGTGCGCTTAAGACCTTCCTTTTTGATAAAGCTTATAGTGATAAAATAAAATAATCTAATAAGAGTGCATTGACGTAGATACGTTGTGCCTCTTCACCTATACATTTTAGTTCTTACTCTTTCACTTAAATCCTAAAAACTTAGATCTTATATTTAAAACTTTATCCAAACCTTTCCCCTCTCTGACCTCTCGAGGTTCTATTAGAGGGTAACAGGTTGCAGAGAAGGCCTAGCCCGGCCGGGTAGTGTGGAACGTAGCCACAGACCTACTCCTTACCTCTAACAAATTCAGGTTCCAATGGGGACCTTTCTCCCTGCGTGCCTCTCCACCTCTGTTTCCTACTTCTTACTTGCTACCCTTTTCCCTCAACCTATCCTAAGGGAGTGCATGTATGTAGACACGTTAGTTTAGCTGCTATAGGCTTGGACTGTTGGGGGGGCACCTTACTCCGTCTTTCTGGCTGTTTGTACATGTGTACTCTCATGTTCCGATTAACCCAGTTTCCCCCAAATCTCTTTTTTCTGTCCATATCTACGCCGGGATACTGAGTCGAGGCTAATCCTGTTGCTGTGGTCGTGTGTCCTGGATCCTCTATCCTGAGCACTGGATCTGAGTCCTGGACTTCGAGTCGTGGCTGAACCTGTCTCTGCGGTCCTGCCTGACTCTCACCATACTACTTCACTGATGGCTCCCACAAGATTGCTGACATCCTCGTGGATTAATCTTCTTATTATAGACATGCATTTCCAAACATTTGGACTACCTATGTTGCAAATGTATTATATTTTCGATTTACACACGGCATCTATTGCACGTCTGTCCGTCCTGGGAGAGGGATTACATTACAGGTTACTTGTTAGACGCTTTTATCCAAAGCGACTTACATACTCAATACTGAGGGCAATCCCCACAGGAGCAATTTGGGGTGAAATGTCTCAGGGACACAACGACATGCTGACTGCAGTGGGGTTTGAACCTGTGACCCCCTGATCCCAACACCAAGGCTCTGAGGACTTGGTTAGAGTTAACCATCACTGAGGACTTGGTTAGGGTTAACCATCACTGAGGACTTGGTTAGGGTTAACCATCACTGAGGACTTGGTTAGGGTTAACCATCACTGAGGACTTGGTTAGGGTTAACCATCACTGAGGACTTGGTTAGGGTTAACCATCACTGAGGACTTGGTTGAAGGAACTTTCTGGTAGTGTTGGTCTAGAAAGACGGACACAAGTGTTGTAACGGTTTACAAACATTTCGGTTCGGTACGTACCTCGGTTTTTAGGTCACGGTTCGGTACAGCAGAACAAATTATCAAAAAACATAACAAAATGTGTTTTTTTTTAATTATAATTAAACTGTGAATATTCACTCAAATAAATACAAAACATAATATAAACATTAAGGTGCAGCATTTCGATGAACTGAAATGATCTGTATTTGAACTGTACTGTACCTAAGCAGCCAGTTTGACATCAGGACTTGCTTGTCATTGTGTTTTCATGTTGTTCTAAAGAAAGATGAACTTGTCCACATTGCTTGCTGAAAGGGCAGATCTGCTGGCACTAACAATGTCTCCTGCTGTGGATAACACCCTCTCTCTAGGGACAGAGGTAGCACAGCCAGGTAGCGCTTTGCTAACATGGCAACATAAGGATACTTTTGTAATAGCTTTGGCTCGGTCTGAACTCTCTGCGAGTGGTGGAGGCTTGAATGCTGGCGGGAGTTGGGTTTGCACTTCAGTCTTTTTTTCTTTTGGTACCGGTGATATTCACGTTCGGGTGATGTCTTTTCAAATGAGTGTGCAAGTTTGATGTATTGCCAGCCGCGTAACCAATGTTAGTTGAACAATGCCGACAAACAGCTTTGGTTCGGTCCACCTGTCTTTGTCCGTCATCCTTGTTCGTAACTGTGAAACCAAAATGTTCCCAAACCGGAGACTTCAATGATGCTGGAGGATTTTCAAGCTCAGCTTTATCTGCGTTCGCCATTTCGACAGTTCCTCAAATTACTGACTACATTTGAACGCATCCCTCTGACCAGCTCTCATAGTATGCCTCTCGTCCAATGAAATGACTTGGTCACTCTATGACGCGTTGAACCCAATGTGAGCAAATTACTCTGAATGCTGCGACGCAGCACCTGAGATTACTTCCAACAAGTTGTTCACGTTCTCAATTGTTTACGTTTAACGTTATATTCGTTCGGTACACTTCGGTACACACGTGTACCGAACCGAAGGGTCCGTACCGAATAATTTCAGTACGAATACCGTTACCCCCTTACATTGCTAAGGGCAGGCAGGAGGACTGTGTTCAGCTCTGGGAGCACATTGTGAGGGACTGTCTCTGAAAGGAAACTGAGATCATTTTGTTTTATTTATTTTATTTGTAGGCCTATGCTTTTAATACTGGTGCAAGTTGAGGGTGTGCGTGTCTGTGAGGTACACGTGAAAAAGACATGAGGTGTTTATATATGAGGAGTGTGTTCAGGACCAGGCCTGGTCAGGTCTCAGTACCTGCTGGATCTGCTGCTGCAGCTGCAGTTTCTGGGTGTGGTCTAGGTGGAGGGGGGGGCAGACGCCTCTCTGCAGGACTATGATAGAGGTGGTGGGCTGTGGGCTGGGCTGTGGGCTGGGCGGGCCCTTCAGGTCCCGGTGCTGGTTGGTGGAGTCCTGCAGGGCCCTCCTCTGCTGCAGGGCCTCGTACTGCTTCCTGACGGTCCTGCGCCGCTCCGTCAGCATGCTGGCTAACGGGGCCTCGAACCTGCAACAGAGAGGAAAACCACTTCCTGTGAAGCTGAGTGAAGAGGAGATCCACATCACTCTGCATCATCATCCTCATCTCCAGCAGGAAGAACAACATGAGCACATCTGACTGTGCTTCTGTGGTCGCAGAATGCTTTAGAGCTCTCTGGATGGAGATCTGATGGATCAACATGTTTCCCCTCAGCTGGAGTGCTCTCCATGAGCTCAGTGGAGAGACTCCAGCAGGGGAGCTTTCTCTCCCTCCTCACCCAAACAGTAACAGCACTTCTCTGCTGCACCGCCCCGAGAGGAGGTTCTGCAGACCCTGGGGTCGCGTGCATAATAATAATAATTCCTTACATTTATTATAGTGTAAGGTAATAGTACATGTGTCTGTGTGATGTGCATGTGTGATGTGCATGTGTCTGTGTGATGTACATGTGTCTGTGTGCATGTGTCTGTGTGATGTGCATGTGTCTGTTTACATGTGTCTGTGTGATGTGCATGTGTCTGTGTGCATATGTCTGTGTGATGTACATGTGTCTGTGTGATGTACATGTGTCTGTGTGCATGTGTCTGTGTACATGTGTCTGTGTGATGTGCATGTGTCTGTGTGATGTACATGTGTCTGTGTGCATGTGTCTGTGTGATGTGCATGTGTCTGTGTGATGTACATGTGTCTGTGTACATGTGTCTGTGTGATGTGCATGTGTCTGTGTGATGTACATGTGTCTGTGTGCATGTGTCTGTGTGATGTGCATGTGTCTGTGTACATGTGTCTGTGTGATGTGCATGTGTCTGTGTACATGTGTCTGTGTGATGTGCATGTGTCTGTGTGCATGTGTCTGTGTGATGTACATGTGTCTGTGTGATGTACATGTGTCTGTGTGATGTACATGTGTCTGTGTGATGTACATGTGTCTGTGTGATATGCATGTGTCTGTGTGATGTGCATGTGTCTGTGTGCATGTGTCTGTGTGATGTACATGTGTCTGTGTGATGTGCATGTGTCTGTGTCTGTGTGCATGTGTCTGTGTACATGTGTCTGTGTACATGTGTCTGTGTGATGTGCATGTGTCTGTGTAAGTGTGTCTGTGTAAGTGTGTATGTGTGATGTGCATGTGTCTGTGTGATGTGCATGTGTCTGTGTACATGTGTCTGTGTGCATGTGTCTGTGTGATGTACATGTGTCTGTGTGATGTGCATGTGTCTGTGTGATGTGCATGTGTGATGTGCATGTGTCTGTGTGATGTGCATGTGTCTGTGTGATGTGCATGTGTCTGTGTACATGTGTATGTGTACATGTGTATGTGTGCATGTGTCTGTGTGATGTGCATGTGTCCGTGTGATGTGCATGTGTCTGTGTGATGTGCATGTGTCTGTGTGATGTACATGTGTCTGTGTGATGTACATGTGTCTGTGTGATGTACATGTGTCTGTGTGCATGTGTCTGTGTGATGTACATGTGTCTGTGCGCATGTGTCTGTGTGCATGTGTCTGTGTGCATGTGTCTGTGTGCATGTGTCTGTGTGATGTACATGTGTCTGTGTGATGTACATGTGTCTGTGTGCATGTGTCTGTGTGATGTACATGTGTCTGTGTGATGTACATGTGTCTGTGTGCATGTGTCTGTGTGCATGTGTCTGTGTGCATGTGTTTATATAATGTAGAGGTGTGAGGACTGAAGGTGTTACCGTAGAGCTGCAGGGACGTTGAACTTGGCTCCAGTCTGTGACGGTTCCTCCTCTTCCTGCTCCTCAGCGGCCACTTCCTCCTGAAGCTGTGGAGAGAAACAGACGGACCTCAGAACCAGACGCTCCGAACCAGACGCTCAGTTCTCCCTGAACTCAGAACCAGACGGGTCCGTTCTCCCCGAACTCAGAACCAGACGGGTCAGTTCTCCCCGAACTCAGAACCAGACGGGTCAGTTCTCCCCGAACTCAGAACCAGACGGGTCAGTTCTCCCCGAACTCAGAACCAGACGGTCAGTTCCCCCTGAACTCAGAACCAGACGGGTCCGTTCTCCCTGAACTCAGAACCAGACGGTCAGTTCCCCCTGAACTCAGAACCAGACGGGTCAGTTCTCCCCGAACTCAGAACCAGACGGTCAGTTCCCCCCTAACTCAGAACCAGACGGGTCCGTTCTCCCTGAACTCAGAACCAGACGGGTCCGTTCTCCCTGAACTCAGAACCAGACGGGTCCGTTCTCCCTGAACTCAGAACCAGACGGTCAGGTCCCCCCTAACTCAGAACCAGACGGTCAGTTCCCCCCTAACTCAGAACCAGACGGTCAGTTCCCCCCTAACTCAGAACCAGATGGGTCCGTTCTCCCTGAACTCAGAACCAGACGGGTCCGTTCTCTCTGAACTCAGAACCAGACGGTCAGTTCTCTCTGAACTCAGAACCAGACGGTCAGTTCTCCCCTAACTCAGAACCAGACGGTCAGTTCCCCCCTAACTCAGAACCAGACGGTCAGTTCCCCCCTAACTCAGAACCAGACGGTCAGTTCCCCCCTAACTCAGAACCAGACGGTCAGTTCCCCCCTAACTCAGAACCTGACGGTCAGTTCCCCCCTAACTCAGAACCAGACGGTCAGTTCCCCCCTAACTCAGAACCAGACGGGTCCGTTCTCCCCGAACTCAGAACCAGACGGTCAGTTCCCCCCTAACTCAGAACCAGACGGTCAGTTCCCCCGTAACTCAGAACCAGACGGTCAGTTCCCCCCTAACTCAGAACCAGACGGTCAGTTCCCCCCTAACTCAGAACCAGACGGGTCCGTTCTCCCTGAACTCAGAACCAGACGGTCAGTTCTCCCTGAACTCAGAACCAGACGGGTCTGATGTCCCTGAACTCAGAACCAGACGGTCAGTTCTCCCTGAACTCAGAACCAGACGGGTCTGATGTCCCTGAACTCACCGTATCAAAGAGTTCCTCCAGCAGCTCATTCACCTCCTTCTCTGTAAGAGGAGAAGATGGGTTAACTCTGAGGGTGAGGCAGGGATAACATGTAGTCCAGACCCGGACCTAAACCCAGACCCGGTCCACAACACCTACTGGTGATCTGCACGGCCCGGTCCGTCCTGTAGTCCTCCAGGTCCGGTTCGTCTAGGTCCTCCAGGACGTTGTACTCTGGGTCGTCGTCATCGTCAGCTTCCTCTGAGAAACGAACACACTCAGTCAGCTAAGTCATACATCGGGAACATCAGGAACATCTAGAACATCGGGAACATCGGGAACATCAGGAACTAGAGATGTCCCGATCCGATCACGTGATCGGGGATCGGAGCCGATCACATGATTTTAAAAAGATCGGGAGAAAAAAAATCGGGGATCGGGATTTTTTTTAAATATTTTATTTTTTATTTTATTTAATGTTACAAAACAAAAATGACCATGTTCACGTCTTAAAGTCATCCTGAGGCCTTAGTTTTGGTTTGAAATGACACAACATCATGTATGTGTTGCTTCTTTTGGGCTTGTTTTCAGACCTGGTTGCTTATTTCTCTCAAAGCTGGCAACAGAGTGGGCGCGCAGTGTCTAGCAGTAAGCTAACGAGAGGCTACGTTCAGCTGGTGACTCGGGACTCGGGACAGAGAAAATGTCAGGAGTTTGAAAGTATTATAAAATTGAAAGCGAAGGCAGTGTAACAGCCAGATGCAATGTTTGCAAGGCGGAGGTTCCGCGTGGTGGAAAGAACAGAGCTACGTTCAACACGACCAATCTGTGCTCACATGCCGTACAGCACTCTGATGTGCATGCACTCTGTGGTTCTATCTCACATCACATACTGCTTAACAACCTGCTCACATGCCGTACAGCACTCTGATGTGCATGCACTCTCTGGTTCTATCTCACATCACATACTGCTTAACAACCTGCTCACATGCCGTACAGCACTCTGATGTGCATGCACTCTGGTTCTATCTCACATCACATACTGCTTAACAACCTGCTCACATGCCGCACAGCACTCTGATATGCATGCACTCTGTGGTTCTATCTCACATCACATACTGCTTAACAACCTGCTCACATGCCGCACAGCACTCTGATGTGCATGCACTCTGATGTGCATGCACTCTCTGGTTCTATCTCACATCACATACTGCTTAACAACCTGCTCACATGCCGCACAGCACTCTGATGTGCATGCACTCTGATGTGCATGCACTCTCTGGTTCTATCTCACATCACATACTGCTTAACAACCTGCTCACATGCCGCACAGCACTCTGATGTGCATGCACTCTGATGTGCATGCACTCTCTGGTTCTATCTCACATCACATACTGCTTAACAACCTGCTCACATGCCGCACAGCACTCTGATGTGCATGCACTCTGATGTGCATGCACTCTCTGGTTCTATCTCACATCACATACTGCTTAACAACCTGCTCACATGCCGCACAGCACTCTGATGTGCATGCACTCTCTGGTTCTATCTCACATCACATACTGCTTAACAACCTGCTCACATGCCGCACAACACTCCCCTGGAATCATGATGCAAACAAACACTTCAAATAGTAGATAAGAAATCAGTTTATTCTCATCATTGCCCAATACTCACAAAATATAACTTGTTGAGCTGGAAAATGTAATGAGATATGCAAATGCTTGCCTCATGTACAAAATAATACACGGCCTACCTCACCTCCGCTCAGACATGTGATCACCATGCGCCAGAGGTGGGAGTAAGTCTTACATGTGCAAGTCATGAGCAAGTCTCAAGTCTTGACCTACAAGTATCAAGCAAGTCCCAAGTCACTGTGGTGAGAGTCCAGCAAGTCAAGTCATTGCTCAGGTCAAGCAAGTCAAGTCAAGTCATACGACATTCTGATGAAAAAGCCCAGTTTCCGCATTTAAATCAGTTCAAAGACAGAGGCTATGAAAATGGAACCCACACTATGATCTTCATTACATACACAGTTCATCATTTGAAATCTAATTCAGACCGATGACAATCATATTAGATTCACATTAACCCTAGAACTGCAGACGATACAGCTAGGACTCAGAAAGCCTGTTCAAAAAGGCAGAACTCCAGGTGAGAAAATCAGATATTTGCCATTACACATATTTAATGTAAATGTCTGTTAACACGAGAATCGCCAACAGCGTCAGCTCAGAGATATCATTTCAAATCACTTAGTTTGTTCCTCTTCATCATTTCCTTATAAACTAAGTAGATTTAAAACTCACTTAATTGGGTTCATTTTGAAATGGCTTCATTTTTATCATCATAACAGATCAAAAAGTGTGCCTTGACCTGTTGCTATCCGTCTGCTTTGGGAATATGTTTTTATTTTTATATATGCTTTTATCATAATATAAGCATGTATGTTGTTTTACTGATTGTATTTACCTGTCATTTGAACATCTGTCCAGGGACTGCAGATAAAAATAGCCTGTTGGCTAACTGGCGCATTTACAGAAATGTCAATGTGCACTGTCCCTGTCAAATAAAGAAATAAGAGCTGCTCTGGGGTCTGACCTTCAGGCTGGGGGGTCATCAGGCCCTGCAGCCAGCGGGTCCAGTGCCGGTCCTCCTCACGCTGGGCCGCGCTCTGATCGTACATGTCAGCTGTGATGTCCGGAGCCAGAAGCTCCGCCTCCAGCTGCTCCAGAGGAACGTTCACCAGGCGCAGCTTAGAGCGGGTTCTGTACGCCAACCCAGGACGACCTGCCCCGTCTTCACAAGCCTTCCTGTCCGGAGACTGGATAAAGGTGTGTGTGTCAGTGTTACCTGGTTGTAGGTGTGTGTGTCAGTGTTACCTGGTTGTAGGTGTGTGTGTCAGTATTACCTGGTTGTAGGTGTGTGTGTCAGTATTACCTGGTTGTAGGTGTGTGTCAGTGTTACCTGGTTGTAGGTGTGTGTGTCAGTGTTACCTGGTTGTAGGTGTGTGTCAGTGTTACCTGGTTGTAGGTGTGTGTGTCAGTGTTACCTGGTTGTAGGTGTGTGTCAGTGTTACCTGGTTGTAGGTGTGTGTCAGTGTTACCTGGTTGTAGGTGTGTGTCAGTGTTACCTGGTTGTAGGTGTGTGTCAGTGTTACCTGGTTGTAGGTGTGTGTGTGTGTGTGTGTGTCAGTGTTAACTGGTTGTAGGTGTGTGTGTGTGTGTCAGTGTTACCTGGTTGTAGGTGTGTGTGTGTCAGTGTTACCTGGTTGTAGGTGTGTGTGTGTCAGTGTTACCTGGTTGTAGGTGTGTGTGTGTGTGTGTCAGTGTTACCTGGTTGTAGGTGTGTGTGTGTCAGTGTTACCTGGTTGTAGGTGTGTGTGTCAGTGTTACCTGGTT
>JAPTMU010000633.1:30075-34998 GCA_028583405.1 Pogonophryne albipinna
TGAACTGTAGTGGAGTAGAAGTACACCATGTACCTCTGAACTGTAGAGAGTAGAAGTACACCATGTACCTCTGAACTGTAGAGGAGTAGAAGTACACCATGTACCTCTGAACTGTAGTGAGTAGAAGTACACCATGTACCTCTGAACTGTAGAGAGTAGAAGTACACCATGTACCTCTGAACTGTAGAGAGTAGAAGTACACCATGTACCTCTGAACTGTAGAGAGTAGAAGTACACCATGTACCTCTGAACTGTAGAGGAGTAGAAGTACACCATGTACCTCTGAACTGTCGTGAGTAGAAGTACACCATGTACCTCTGAACTGTAGTGAGTAGAAGTACACCATGTACCTCTGAACTGTAGAGAGTAGAAGTACACCATGTACCTCTGAACTGTAGTGAGTAGAAGTACACCATGTACCTCTGAACTGGACTGCAGTAGAAGTACACCATGTACCTCTGAACTTTAGAGAGTAGAAGTACACCATGTACCTCTGAACTGTCGTGAGTAGAAGTACACCATGTACCTCTGAACTGTAGTGAGTAGAAGTACACCATGTACCTCTGAACTGTAGAGAGTAGAAGTACACCATGTACCTCTGAACTGTAGTGAGTAGAAGTACACCATGTACCTCTGAACTGTAGTGAGTAGAAGTACACCATGTACCTCTGAACTGGACTGCAGTAGAAGTACACCATGTACCTCTGAACTGTAGTAGAAGTACACCATGTACCTCTGAACTGTAGTAGAAGTACACCATGTACCTCTGACCTGTAGTAGAAGTACACCATGTACCTCTGAACTGTAGTAGAAGTACACCATGTACCTCTGAACTGCAGTAGAAGTACACCATGTACCTCTGACCTGTAGTAGAAGTACACCATGTACCTCTGAACTGTAGTAGAAGTACACCATGTACCTCTGACCTGTAGTAGAAGTACACCATGTACCTCTGAACTGGACTGCAGTAGAAGTACACCATGTACCTCTGAACTGTAGTAGAAGTACACCATGTACCTCTGACCTGTAGTAGAAGTACACCATGTACCTCTGAACTGCAGTAGAAGTACAAGGTAGTAATATACTAAAGCTAGTACAAGTACCTCAACATTGTAATGAAAGACTGTTGTAAATGTACTTAGTTACTTTACACCTCAGTTCGTTTTTAAAAAGCTTAAGATCTGTGTGTTTTATTCACAGATAACAGTTAGCTCAGTTAGCTTCATTACAACGTGTAGCAGAGCTAAGCTAACCGTTTACTGAGCAGCGGGAGAACCACACTTCAGAGTTTAATATAAGTATATAGAGTATATCAAGTGTAAAGTCTCACCCTCTCACAGTCAGACGACATCTCTTTCTCTTACTCCGACATCGCTGTTAGCTGTTAGCTTCTCTGTTAGTCGCTTCCGGAAATAACAACAGCACTTCCGGTCTGACTCCTTCACAATAGGAGCGTCAGTGTAAACAGCGCCCCCTGCTGTGAGGGGGGGGGGGGGGTATTCTGTACATATAATAAAACATTCTTAACCGTCTTTGAACAAATGCTCTCATTTTAAATCTTTATAATGGTTTGTTTTGTGGTTAAACTATTAGAATACAGGTGAGACATTTTAAAGAATACCTCAGTGTTGAGAAACCCTGGAACCACAACGGTGACAGACAGACAGACAGACAGACAGGTAGGTGAGAGACAGACAGACAAGCGTGAGAGACAGACAGACAGGTAGGTGAGAGACAGACAGACAGACAGGTAGGTGAGAGACAGACAGACAGGCGTGAGAGACAGACAGGTAGGTGAGAGACAGACAGACAGGTAGGTGAGAGACAGACAGACAGACAGGTAGGTGAGAGATAGACAGACAGACAGACAGGTAGGTGAGAGATAGACAGACAGACAGACAGACGGACAGGTAGGTGAGAGATAGACAGACAGACAGACGGACAGCTAGGTGAGAGACAGACAGACAGGTAGGTTAGAGACAGACAGACAGGCAGGTGACATACAGACAGAGAGACAAACAGACAGGTAGGTGGGAGACAGACAGACAGGTAGGTGAGAGACAGACGGACAGGTAGGTGAGAGACAGACAGACAGACAGGTAGTTAGAGACAGACAGACAGGTAGGTGAGAGACAGACAGACAGGTAGGTGACAGACAGACAGACAGGTAGGTGAGAGACAGACAGACAGGTAGGTGAGAGACAGACAGACAAGCGTGAGAGACAGACAGACAGGTAGGTGAGAGACAGACAGACAGGTAGGTGAGAGACAGACAGACAGACAGGTAGGTGAGAGACAGACAGACAGGTAGTTAGAGACAGACAGACAGGTAGGTAGGTAGGTGACAGACAGACAGACAGGTAGGTAGGTGACAGACAGACAGGTAGGTGAGAGACAGACAGACAGACAGACAGGTAGGTGAGAGACAGACAGACAGACAGGTAGGTGAGAGACAGACAGACAGACAGACAGACAGACAGACAGACAGACAGACAGACAGACAGACAGACAGACAGACAGACAGACAGACAGACAGACAGACAGACAGACAGACAGGTAGGTAGGTAGGTAGGTAGGTAGGTAGGTAGGTAGGTAGGTAGGTAGGTAGGTAGGTAGGTAGGTAGGTAGGTAGGTAGGTAGGTAGGTAGGTAGGTAGGTAGGTAGGTAGGTAGGTAGGTAGGTAGGTAGGTAGGTAGGTAGGTAGGTAGGTAGGTAGGTAGGTAGGTAGGTAGGTAGGTAGGTAGGTAGGTAGGTAGGTAGGTAGGTAGGTAGGTAGGTAGGTAGGTAGGTAGGTAGGTAGGTAGGTAGGTAGGTAGGTAGGTAGGTAGGTGAGAGACAGACAGACAGGTAGGTGAGAGACAGACAGGTAGGTAGGTAGGTGAGAGACAGACAGACAGACAGACAGGTAGGTGAGAGACAGACAGACAGGTAGGTGAGAGACAGACAGACAGACAGACAGGTAGGTGAGAGACAGACAGACAGACAGACAAACAGGTAGGTAGGTGAGAGACAGACAGACAGACAGACAGACAGACAGACAGACAGACAGGTAGGTGAGAGACAGACAGACAGGTAGGTGAGAGACAGAGAGACAGGTAGGTGAGAGACAGACAGACAGACAGGTAGGTAGGTGAGAGACAGACAGACAGGTAGGTGAGAGACAGATAGACAGGTAGGTGAGAGACGGATAGACAGGTAGGTGAGAGACAGATAGACAGACAGACAGGTAGGTGAGAGACAGACAGACAGACAGGTAGGTGAGAGACAGACAGACAGGTAGGTGAGAGACAGACAGACAGACAGGTAGGTGAGAGATAGACAGACAGACAGACAGGTAGGTGAGAGACAGACAGACAGGTAGGTGAGAGACAGACAGACAGACAGACAGGTAGGTGAGAGACAGACAGACAGGTAGGTGAGAGACAGACAGACAGGTAGGTGAGAGACAGACAGAGACAGACAGACAGGTAGGTGAGAGACAGACAGACAGACAGGTGAGAAACCCTGGAACCACAACGGAATATAATTGATCTAAAAGCTGTAAACTACTGTTCATTTATTATCAACTGCCTTCACAGGGGATATAAACCACTACAGTAAACATACTGATACTAACACTGTAGAGACACACTGTGGAGACACACTGTGGAGACACACTGTGGAGACACTGTAGAGACACACTGTGGAGATACACTGTAGAGACACACTGTGGAGACACACTGTGGAGACACACTGTAGAGACACACTGTAGAGACACACTGTGGAGACACACTGTGGAGACACACTGTGGAGACACACTGTAGAGACACACTGTGGAGATACACTGTAGAGACACACTGTGGAGACACACTGTGGAGACACACTGTAGAGCAGGGCTCTCCAACACGTCGAGCTACTGAAAAGTTGCCCGCGGTAGCTAAATAAAGTGTTTTTATTTTAGAATTGTTTCTGTCACACAAATATAAAATTGTTCCGTGACGCAGAGATCAAGGAACAGACGTGACAGCGGCACAGCGACACCACACACGGAGCAGTCTGCTCTCCAGCAGCACCAGAACCAACAGCAGAATGACCCGCTCTGAATCAGGCCGCGTCGCTGCGGCTCAGAGACACACAGGGAGGGATTTGTGTTTTTGAAAAACACTTGTTATCGTCATGTCAGGTTTTTGGTGGATTTAATCAAGTCTTGGATTGCAGGGTATGAATGTCCTCTTGCTATTTTCAGTTGATCAATACGTGTGTAAAGTTTGTGAAGGCAGGAGGAAAGCTTCCGCGATCACCGTCTCCTCTCCGTTCCTCCAAACCCCGCCCCCTCCTGAAAATAATGAGTGACAGGCTGATAGTGACCCAATAGAAACTTTATTATTCACTTAATCACTGATTGAGATGATGAAGCTAACTTAGTCTCATACATTCATGGGAGTTATGTAAGACAGAGAATGTGAGTGTGCACCCACATGCACTATTTTTGTTTTTATAATGCTGTTGTAAATACTCCTGTTGTCTGCTGTGTTCAGACTCAAGTCCTGTGTGTGAGGCCTCATTCAGGACATTCAGTGTCCTTTCTTTAACAGAAGGCCGTAGCTAGAAGCTGCAGCTAGACTGCAGAAGTATTAGTTTTTTGTTTTTGAGGATGGAACAATGTCACACACAGATATAGGGAGGCTAGACCTATACAATTGATTTATTATGGTATATAATTTAATGTCAAGACGAAGAAGAAGAAAAGATGGCTGAACTGTTCAGTGTTAATCCTGATGGAGATGGAGGTTATAAATCTCCAAAATCATGTTCAGCTGAAGTCTCAGCAAAACTCACGACATTTCTGGAGCCTTGAAGACCCAGAAAACTCTAAGAACATTCACCAAGCAGCACTGAACACGTCTTCTTTATGTGGCTCTACAGACCTTTGTGAAGCAGCTT
>JAPTMU010000634.1:0-34869 GCA_028583405.1 Pogonophryne albipinna
AACCGGCCAACCAGCTGAAAGTGTGTGTTCTTCTATATCGAAAGTATTTTAAAGAACAGATATCATTGCAGCTTGTTTTTTTAGTAATCGTTCTCACCCTGGTGCGCTGTAGGACGGGTTAACCTGAGAGGTCAGAGAGACGGAGGCTGAGGAGGAGGACAGGCCGTTGGGAGAAGCTTCACGGCTCCCACTGTTTGGAGAGGAATTTGATGAAACTGGAAGGAAAAGGTAAACACATTATTATAAAATGTAATCACACACATGCAGAAACCCACCAATATGTGTTGTTTTGCTATCTGTGCAAGTGAGACCCTTGATAGGGAAAAAGAGATAACAAATGTTATTTCCAAGGTCAACAATTAACTTTCACACAGGGGAACACTGTGTAAGAACATAAGTAAAAATATAGAGAAATATGATCAGAAATATAACACAACCCAGTCTCACGGCATTTCGTGTTATAGTCACGAAATTAATTTAATCTATTGATTCGTGTTCACCGACACGATTTTCGTATTTTTTTCGTGTCACAGAAGGATTTGAAAAGCAATGTATTTCTATTGGTAGTATGTTTCGTGCCTGCACCACGTCTTTTTGTCCGGTCGGATCTTGGAATACCAGAAGCTGTGTGGTTCATAAAAACATTTTCTGACTCAATATCTTACCCTAACCCTAACTCCATCCCTTTTATTTTAAATTGTATAATGTCCGAGTTTTTTTGCCGTCCACGAGGAAAATAAATGGGGGGCCTTAGAATACTGAGATCTGTATTTGTTGTCATCTTTTTTTCCTTCTAATTTGTTATTATTTGGTGCAGGCACGAAACACACCAATAGAAATACATTGCTTCTAAAATCGTTCTGTGTCAGAATACTGAAATCTGTATTTTTTTTAATCTGTTTTTCCTTCTAATCTGTTATTATTTACTTTGCTTTTAAAAAATGGCAAAATCGTGTTGGTGAACACGAATCAATAGATTAATTTTGTGACTATAACACGAAATGCCGTGAGACTGTGTTGCACAATAGGAAGGCAAGGCAAGTTTATTTGTACCTTTCACCACAAAGCAATTCAAAGTGCTTTCTAAAAGGAGGCACATAAGAGGCTCTTTATCAATATTTGAATGTAAAACACTTGTACTTGCCTCCGCCTGAAGCCAGAGGACTGTATGGTCTGGATACTGCGGCCTGAAACAGTGAAAATGAAGATAAAGCCAACTTCTTCTTTTTTCTGTGCAATATATTTGCTTTTTTAAACCTATTCAACAGAATATACAAATCTATAATACCATAACCATTTAAAAGGAGCCATTCTGCATTATGAAGACATTAACTTTTGACACATGCAATACATTTAGCTCATAATACATCCGTAGGCCTACTCAACATTTTAAAGCAGTATCCTATTCTACCCAGTAGTATATAAAGGTGGAACAATTGCCTCCACGTTGACAAACTACAACACTAGAACATACTTACATTCAGGTGTTAGTGATCAAAGTAGAATACCATAACAATGTAAAATAATATTACACTGTCAAAAGGACCGTTCCACTTATGAATTCAGTGTGTTTTCCACCACATGGGAATACTATTTCCCATTTTTATATAAAAGAGATGGATGTTTTAGACGGCTAACCATTCTGGAGTTGTAGCTGTGATTCTTGACGGATAAACTCGTCACAGGGCAATAGATCCTCTTCTCCTTCTGACGCCGATTACAAAACCAAACTCGAACCACCTCCTTCTCCATGGACAGCTGCTCCGAGATCAGAGTTATCTCCTCTGAGTTTGGCTTAGGGTTCTGAAAATAAATAAAAAAGTTAATGATTCCCTCTTTGAGATTAAGCCTGTACATTTTTAAGGTAATCCATTCCTTGTCCTCTGCACAATGACAATACAGTTGAATCTAATCAAAGCCAACTTTATTGTCAATTTTTCAGTTTATGTGTACAGACAGAGAGATCGAAATACCGTTTTCCACAATCCCGAATAAAAAAATACAAATATATATAAAAATATGTATATCCTACATACACACAATCAACAGACACATGTATATGCACACATTAAGATAAAAGCACAACATGTGTAATCTAATCGACAGAACAGTTTTATTTTCCTAAACAACAAACGATATAATTTAGAAAGCCCTCACTATTGAGACTTGTTAAACTCTGATTCAGTCGTGAACTTACGTCACGGAAACGTTTCTCCAGAGTCATCTTGATGTTTGTTTCAATGCTTGTCCTTTTTTTCCGTTTGCGTCCGTAGCCCTCGATCAGGGGCGGCAGAGAAGTGCTGCTCATCGAGTCAGAAGGGGAGTTCTCTGATGTGAAAAGATCAATATACAACATTCATCGTCAACTTTGAACAACAACACATGTCACAGTTGTATTTGTGATGCAGAACTAGTATTAAAGTATTAATGACATTTCTTAATAGGCTTTTCACTCTAAATTATAGGCCAAGTTGTTTTTCAGCATTACATTTTTCTTATATAGACAATTTCATTGAGTTCTAGCCCCTCCAGAATAATCACTGGTACATTAATAACAAATGGTGGTCAGTGTGTTGTACCTGCATCACTCAGCCATTTCTCCAGCAGAGGTTTGAGCTTGCACATGTTCTTGAAGCTGAGGTTGAGAGCCTCGAAGCGAGAGATTGTGGTCTGACTGAAATCATTCCCGTACAGTTTTCCCATTGCAAGGCCCACATCTCCCTGTGAAAACACACACAAATGAAGTACATTTATCAACACTTTTCTCAGTTTTGAAGGTCTTTGTTCACCATGGAGTTAGACAAGAACAATAATGTTGAAGCCTTTTTTTCAAGAGGTAACACGTGGTTTTTCCACTTGCAGGCTCACCTGTGTGAATCCCAGTTTGATGCGTCTTTGTTTGAATGCCTTAGCAAACAGCTCCAGCTCTTCCAGGTCGGAGGGTTCCTCCTGGGGGGGCACGGACATGTGTTTGGGCATCTGCAGGTGGGACATGTCCATGTGGTTCTCCATGGACGGCCCAGCCAGACCAGAGCGGCTCATTGCCTGGATCAGAGGGACATCACAGAAAAATGTGACACAAATTAGGGTTAAGTGTCTTCGTATCTGAAATACTTAACATGTACTTGGTCAGATGTTTGGATTGCTCTGCTGTTATCTTTCTTACTATTTATTGTACTTTAAACCTGAACTAACACATTCCGGCCACTAGATGGCAGCCGCAACTAGCTCAAAATATAACTGACAGCACATCCAGCAGTAACAGAGCTAGAGAGATCATTAGTGAGGCAGAGTTTGTGTCCATTTTATTCTTTCAGCTCTGTTTTTGGTCTCCACCAACTCCTGAGGTAAATATGTCTCTTTAGCTGCCAATGCTAGATTATGTTCAACATCTAGTCTCTGACTGTGTCTGATTTCTGCTGAGCAGTTATTGTACAGTAGGTTTTTAGGATTGTTTTTGCAGCTGCATCCATAGTGGATGAGAGTGAAGCAAAACAGTTGACTTGTGTGATACTGGTGCTGAGTGTGCCGATAGGAAGTATTCAGGATGTACCTGTGGAGTCAGCGCCAGTCCAGGCTGATGCTGGAGGAGATTTGTTTGACTCAGCAGGTTCTGCTGCAGAAGTGCTGCGAAGAACAACAAGTTTTGATCAATTATTTGGTTTGTGAGTGCAATGCTCTTGGAAGCTGTTGATGTTTGTCAAGAAATAGATCCAATATCTTCCACCAAAAGCACACTGTGTTTCTTTTTACTTTGGACATAGGCAGACGTGTTGGGCGAATGGATATACTGTTGTCCGTCAATAGGGAATCCTCCTAAAATCACAAATCCTATTACTTTATTATCTGTAAAGCAGACTTTATAAAACATTTATGCACAGACCCTGCTTTCACCCCTGATCATATGCTAGGCGAACAATGTCCTTACTTCAGCTCTGTATTTAAAATCCAGACATATGATACCAGTTTTATGTAAACTCTTGGAAAGAAAGAAAATACATTTTGTAATAGTTTGCACTTATCCTAGAACACAGCTTATCTGCTAAAATGTCAATGTGTTATTTGTATACCTTGGTTATTATACAGGTCAAACAGACAGTGAGTGATACTAAGTAAGATGAGGGTAGCTGGTAGATTGTGTTCCCTTTGGACAGAATCTGGCTAGCTGATTTACACAGTTTCCAGTCTTAATGTAAGCATAAATGACCGGCTGCTGTCAGCAGATTTATATTGATATTTATCATACAAACATGAGAGTAGATCTTCTCAAAAGAGTCTCTGCAAGAAGTCTGATTAAGAACATTTCCCCAAATGTTAGTCCCTCAAATGGCATCTCTCAAATGATTTTTTAAACTATAATTGAGGCTTAAATCCCTTAAAACAACTTAAAAAGCTGCACCTTGGTGGCTGGTGGGGCTCTGGGAGAGCAGGAAGGGGGAGGGGGAGGTCAGGTGAGACGGAGGCATCAGGACCAGCTGCTGCATGCTGTGGAGAGACGTGTGCTCCTGGAGGAGAGAGAAAAAACAAACAATAACAATATCAGTCCTGACTCACTGATGAATAAAGACTAACGGCTACATCCACAGTGTCTGTTTCATATGCAGTGTTGAGTTAGCAGTGACTGTTCTGCATTTAGGAATTTACAGCACTTTAACTCCAAGGTTTTATTAATTCCTATATACAGGTTGTAATGTGTGGCTTCAATTTATTCAAACCTACATTTTGGATATTTGTGTGCATGTAGTAGCCAGACACGCTTTCCATAAAGTCCATAGCATATTTTAATGAGAAGCTATAATCTCTTGATATCCTCTCTAACAGCCATTTACCACCATAATCCCTTACAAAGCAAGTGTATCCTCATGGTTCGTTAACTAATCCCTTAGCTAATGTAAAGCTTAATTAAACAAGCTTTCTACAACAAGAGCACTATGGAGGGAGGTGGGGGGAAGCTGGAATGAATGACTTGGCCTTGTGCACTGCCAAGAAATTCTGAAATTATTTAACTCTCCTATTGTCTTTGTTTCCCCCCCCTTACTTTGGTGTTCGCGGTCAAATTTGACCGGTCCTGTTTTAACTGCTATTATATTAACACAAAAACCATTAATCATCACCACATTTAATTTAACACCCTTTCAAACTGTACATATTGTATCAGACTACTGGTATACATGAACAACTGCAGTAAATATACAAAGAACAGACACTGAACATGTATTGCGTGTGCCAGGTGTGATCCATGTGGGGGGATGGGCACATAAGAGCGGGACATGTGTCAAATTGTTCTGTGTGTGTGTGTGTGTGTGTGTGTGTGTGTGTGTGTGTGGGGGTGTGTTTTATCTGATCCAGATGGTTACTAATTCCTTTTCTTTATGGCGGTCATCTTTGACCGGGAACACCATGGTGTTAGAAAGTTGACTAAATCATTCAAAATTCAATGAAAGTGGTGATCAGCAATTGTATAGTTGAAATGTCTACTGTGAAGGATATCATAAAGCCTGAATGCAATCGAATGTAAAACAATAAAGTTATGATTGATGAAAGTAGTAATTCGGTCAGATTTGACCCGAAGACAACAGGAGGGTTAAAGGTATAATAACAATGAATTTACTTATTCAAATATGAACCCTCTCGGTGTGTTTAGTATATGCAGAGACCCTGCAGCCAATCAGAGCTTTGTTTGTCTACAGCAGTAAAGGACGTGATGCAAAAAAAATTGAGGCATAATGAGTAGGCCTACTTCTAATCTTGATACTTGCATGATAATAATATTGCTTTAAAAAAACAACAGACCTCAGGCAGCTGACCTCCAGCAGAGCTCTGCGGCAGGTGGCATGTCTTCAGTGCGGCGACTGAGTGAGGCGAGTCGATGATCTGCTCTGTTTTTATCTAAAACACCGAAAGCACAACCAAAACGGTATTAACTTTTATAAATAATAAGGCTGGAGAACATTGTCCGTAAATAATCTCTAAACTGTATTAACTCTGGTTTCTCGAGAGGAGCTTAAACCATAACCAGGATGGGAAACATTGTCTGTGTATAATCCCAGGGGCAAATGACTGCATGTTGACGTGTGTGTGTGAAGAGAAACACACACTCCAGGACCAGTTTGGTCACTCAACATGATACAAAGAGTGATAGACGCTCTCTCTACCCTTGGGCAAGCCAGTATGCAAATAAACCTCCCCTCTCCCCCCCTCTCTTGCACCACCCACCCCCAAAGCCATGCCACTTCCTGAAAACACGCACTGAAATACTTGTCCATACTCTCGCCAAAAACGGTGTTTGGATAAGTATCCAAACAGCTGCAAACTATTTGAGATGTTTCTAAAGAGCGGGTAGTTTGTCCCCAGGATGTTAGCTGCGTTGCAGTCCGTTGAGCATTGTGTCTCGGGTAAAATGGCTCTCAGCTATTTGTATTCCTCACTACAGGTACAAAAAGTCATGTTATTACCTTTTTAAATATTTTCTGAGGTTTGACAAAGAACATGAATACACTTCTTTCCTTCAAGGATTGTCTGTGTATCCAAAGGCTCAAATTCTCCTGTGTGCCATAGAGCTTTGTTTCTTTCCTCAAACATCAAACAATTCACTCAATCCCACTGAAACCTTTCTTCCATCCTGGTCTCTTACAACATTATAACATTTCCATACAATAAAACTTGATTGTGAATTACTCTCTGAGGAAATGGTCCCCTGGATTACGTTCGTTATTGACTTTTTTTGACAAATATATTTTTACCAGTCCAGGTAAACACTCTCATCCATTTTTGTGTCTCAAGTGAAACCAAAATTCTATTTTTACTATTGGAAATGTACATTACATACTCAATACTGTGGGCAATCCCCACAGGAGCAATTTGGGGTGAAGTGTCTCAGGGACACAACGACATGCTGACTGCAGAGGGGTTTGAACCTGTGACCCCCTGATCCCAACACCTGCACACACCTACACACACACCTACACCTACACACACACACACACACACACACACACACACACACACACACACACACACACACACACACACACACATACACACACACACACACACACACACACACACACACACACACACACACACACACACATACCATGAATACATCACTTCAGGGGACATTACATTGACTTACATGCATTTCCTGGAGACTTACCTTAACCATAACCATAACCAACACATGCCTAACCCTAACCCTAATCCTAACCAAGTCTTCACCCTAAAATTAATGATTCCCCTTATGGGGACCTCCAATTTGTCCCCATAAGGGAGGCGAGTCCCCACACGTGACTGTGTAAACAGATTTAGGTCCCCACAAGTATAGTAATGCTAGGCCACACACACACACACACACACACACACACACACACACACACACACACACACACACACACACACACACACACCTGATCCGAACACCTACGCACAAGTCCACTGTGCCACACTCTCCATGTTCGTTGATAATCTAACAAACATACTGGGGCCAAACCACAAAACCTCACAAAATTTTACTCTACACTCAATTACATTCTGAACTTAACATAACTTAGCTTTTACTGGCAGTTTGAGTTATCTAAGGAACAAAATGAAGTTACTTTAATGAAAGTGTGAAACCTTGAAACATTTCCACCCACTGAGCTCCATGCAAACATTACTGTGTCTGAACAGGGGAAGGGTTTCGCATCATGTTCAAAACCAAATCCTCCAGGTGACAGACACCTCATTCATGAAATCCTAATTCATAGGAATTTGGTCACTTTATTTAAAACTTTACTCACGTGTCGATTGAAGCCGATTCCATTTTGCTCTAAATGTCAGAAAGGAGGGAAAGAGGTTCAGATTATAAAATGTCACTCTGTTGCTTATAAGGACTTCAAGATCATATTAAGTCTGTTTGTGTTCAATGTTTACGAGGATAAATTAGACACGTTAGACATTCAGTGTCAACAGATTACATTTGATTGTTTTTTTGTTTTTTATACACGGCTGCATTGACATTATTGCCAAATTGGATCAGTAAGCTTTCATCTAAATATATTTCAAATACAATTAAAGTCCAACAAAGTTTTTCCTGAAAAAGTGAAGTTAACTTTTTGGCTTTTTTGTCGTTGTTTAATTTGATCTATATTTGAACCCAAGAGATATCATGTTACATCCAACACATCTTGTTTCTAACATGATTCAGAGTTATAGTATTACAAATAAGATATACAATTTGAATTTGATTAAATTGTCAAAACCATAAATCACAACACCTTGATACAACAATAACAACTGAATAAAAACACATATTAAAAATGGAATAATAAGAAAATACCAACAAAAACAAAACAAAACCGTGTCTAGAAACTGGTGAAGTAAAGAATAGGAACATACTGTGATATAAAACATTCATATATGCAAGTATAGTGTGTGGTAAGCTGTCTCTCTTATCAGAGTTTTGAATATTGCCACAAGTATTAATATATCTATAGAGAATTGATTAAAAACAACAAAGTAAGTTCAGTTTCATCTCTATCTTGGTTTATTGTGTGTTATATATACTATACTTAAAATATGAGCATAGGTCTGCAACCATAACTTATAAAGCATAATAAAATACATAATTGAAAGTGAGGTAATATCCCAATTTCATTACACGCAGAGCCTGGTAAGTAATGTATTAGGTGTTTCATATACACACGTGAAGGTTTGTAAAAAGGAAAATAAATATTCTGTAAGCATGCAGCATATTAAGTGCAGTTGCTGCGGACTTTTTACGTAAATAACAAACGTTTAAAAGTCTTTGTGTGCAGCAGCAGCAGTGCAGAGAGTCCGGCAGAGGAGGGGAGTTTAAAGGTGTGCTGGTTAAGCTCGCATCATTTGAATGTCAAATTGGGCCATATGGACTCTGTATGTGTGTGTGTGTGTGTGTGTGTGTGTGTGTGTGTGTGTGTGTGTGTGTGTGTGTGTGTGTGTGTGTGTGTGTGTGTGTGTGTGTGTGTGTGCGTGTGTGTGTGTGTGTGTGTGTGACAGAGGCTGCTCGTGAGACACACAATGCAAATACACCTATAAACCCTCCCCCCTCCCCACTCTGTCACTGCCCCCCCCACTTCACAGCCAAACTTCCAGTATGGAAATTACCAAGACATGCAAATCAGCTGCGAGCGCAGGAAGCCTGTGTGTGTGTGTGTGTGTGTGTGAGAGAGAGGCCTGCACACACACTCTGGAAATGGTGGGTGAACACAAAAAAAAATCTCCTTTTCAACCAGTTGCTTTGTCCTTCACTCTGTCTGTCAGGCATTAATTGTATGGTAAAATCAGAGGTGGGAAGTAACTAAGTAGATTTACTCAAGTACTGTGCTGAAGTACAACTTTGAGATACTTGATACTTGATTATTTCCATGTTAGGCTACTTTATACGTCTACTCCACTACCATTCAGAGGTAAATGGTGTACTTTTACTCCACTACATGTATTTAATACCTTCTGTTTTTACATTACATGTTACTTGTTAGACGGTTTTATCCAAAGTGACTTACATACTCAATACTGTGGGCAATCCCCACAGGAGCAATTTGGGGTGAAGAGTCTCAGGGACACAACGACATGCTGACTGCAGTGGGGTTTGAACCTGTGACCCCCTGATCCGTTACTTTACAGATCTGCATTAATGATGTTAAATATAATCAAGTGTTGAATCAGACTTTAGTTCCACCTGGAGTAAATCCACAAGCTACCCTGCAGTATACAAAGTCATTCAAACTAGCTGCACCTTCACCAGCTTTGAGAACACTTTCATGATCAATCATTATAAAACATATCATATATATTATTCTGAAATGGACCAATCTGCACAACGACTACTTTTACTTTCGCTACTTTCACTATATTTTGATGAGAATACTTTTCTACTTTTACTTGAGTAACATTTAGAATACAGGACTTTTACTGTAACAGAATATTCCTACTCTGGTACTTCTCCTTTTACTCAAGTACTAGATCTGAGTACTTCTCCTACCTCTGGTAGTAGTGGGCAAGTTGCAAGTAAATATATCCTTTTGGACAATCCATAATAGTCATAGATAGATAGACATGTCAGCAGCTCCTTGTTTTCCTTTGTGCATTGCATTATGGGACATTACTTAACTGAAGAATCCAGCTGATGTTATACATTATGATTTTGATTTTGATTATGAAGACAGTTGAATTTTGGCCTCATTGGTAAACAATCCCAGGATAATTTTTCACCATATTGAAAATCAAGTGGTACCCTAGATTTGTTTTTGTAAACCTGTAAAGACCTTTGAGATGACATCCTGAGATTTGAGGCTCTAGCTAAAAACCATATTACGAAAGCATTGCAGAGACAGAGGGGAAAAGTTGCTAACAGTTTATTCTGCTGCTTCATCAGTAGCGGGTAGCTCCCGGCTAGCATAAGGCTAAACTATTAGCAACATTATCTCTCAATCTCTGAAAGGCTTTGATTATATTGTCATACTGTCTTTTTTGGAAAGATCCGTCTTCCTCTCTTATCTCTGTGGTGTGAGTCGCCAATGCTAGAAAGCAACTTCTTCTACGGGTCACTGTTTTATTAGGCTGTATACGTTGTAAAGCACATGTGTCAAACTCAAGGCCCGGGGGCCAAATCAGGCCCTTGGTGGATTTAATTTTGGCCCGCAGGATAATTTGTAATTTCTATTAGATCTGGCCCGCCGGTATATTGCACGCACACCTTCACTCCATCCTGAGGGTTTCCTCAGCTCAGAGCCTGAGCACAAACATTGATGAACTTGCACCCAAGATGAGACGCCAAGTATCTGAACTAGCATCACAGCAGCACACCGAGTTTAATGGATGTTTCCTTCTGCACTTTCTCTCTCACGACAACAGGGCATGTTTGGTTTGTTCTTTGAGGGAAATAGTTTTTTTGAAGCTGTTGTTGGCCTGTGGAAAAATGTAATCATAAGAAATGACTCTGGAAAAGCTGCAGATAGAGCCATAAGAAATGAATGCAACTGATTATTTAATGTTTAATGTTGTTTTTATAGGCAATCATTTAAGCTTTCTTAGTTCCAGGTTTAATATGTGCAATAAGTTCATTTCAATAAGTTCTGCAATCAACATTGAACCAGTCCGGCCCTCGACTAGTACAGATTTTAAAATGTTGGCCCACTTTGTATTTGAGTTTGACACCCCTGTTGTGAAGGAACGGGATATCATATGCAATAGTATGCTAAATGCCTAAACCAGCTTTAATTTGTTTTATTTTCCAGTCTGAACAAACTACATACTAACAGAGTATCAGCTCAGCCTGTGTTAACTTCATGCACTTTTAGATCAAAATGTTCAGTATGTATGTGATGATCTTTCTAACTCACTTGTATTCAATGCATGCAGGTTTTCCAAACAGACACTAGTGCTGTTATCTTCCTTCCTATCTGACTGCTCACTGTGATCCTAACATGCATATAATTATTATTTTTCTCTATCAGTGCAGAAAGCTACACAAAAATGCAAATGGATAAATGTGAACTCAGACACAGGTTGGCCAGCACATGAATGTTTATTGTCACACACCTGACAGATTAAAAATCCTACCGAATACCATTTAAATAATGGTAAAATATGAATTATAATGTTTAAAAAAATGCTCATTTGCATTTTATGAGAAACTTCTAAAAGTGTTCAACGTGAGAGTGAACATTTTTAATAAACAAAGTTGCCAAAAATACAGAAGCTATTTGCAAAAATGTTTACCCAGCTTTATTTTCTATGATATTGTGTCTTAAACAACATCATTAGACTTTCCTGTGCTAATGTAAGGTCACCCACACGATACAGGGAAGATCATGGGCTTGGTCAGTTTAACTTGAATTATGTTTCCCTACACTTAAACTTACACAAGACTGAAAACTCATCTGCATTGTCAAACATTTCTTTGCCTACCATCAACCCGACAACCAATAATGTTAAAAAACGATTAGATTCACTATTAGATGTATACCTAAATGTACAACTCTGAGAGACTGGATTGGACAAAGTGATCGGACTCACTACACAGACGCTCAGCTGTTAATATGAGAACCAGGATTAAAACGTTTCTCTCCTGCTTCACTTCACGAGTCAAAGGGTCAGTGTACCCAAATGATAAAAACTCTCTAGCTTACCCGTGGCGCTTTCTCAGCACACAGATAGTTTTGGTTCTATCTGGTAAGGTTTGTCTCTGAGAGTCTTTTTAGGTACAGTGGAGGTGAGGGAAATGTAGTCTCTGTTGCTCCCACGATGACATAGTAAAATAATCAACACCATGTATCAATGTGTTTTTACAAATAAGTGTCCAAGTCATAGTGACATGGTTTTTTCTTTTGAGGAAGTCTCTTAATACTAAAATCCTTTTGCTTTAAATGTCATTTTTTTCAATGCTCTGAGCACCATACTTCTCCCTCACTTTGTATTAGCATGAAGATCAACATACTTAAAAACATTGACAAGTAAAACCAAAACTATCTGCATGCAGAGATGCTACTAAGAGCATGTGAGAGAAAAAGTGTTTAATTTGTAATCTGGATGAACTAACATTTAATGCGCTCATGGCTCCTAACAAGTGACAGATGATGAGAGCGGCAGGAACATTTCTTCAGCTTTAAACTGACAAGGGATTACTATATTTTGACAAATACACAGCCAGTACTTCCATTAAATTGAGATGTTGACTTCTCTCACGGGCGATTGTCTAAATAATAGTTCCACTTTTTCTGGTTCCTTGTTTTGGCGCCGCTCGTTCTCGGCCCTCGGCAGCCAGCGCTTCTCAGCAAACAGCCTCAAGGCCGTACTGGTAAAGCTACCAACTGCCACAATATCACACACGCACACCCACACCCACACCCACACACCCCTCCCTACAACAGGTCAAAATGCAACCTTTAGTAACTGAGTGCATTTACTCAAGTACTGAGAATGTTGAGATACTTGTGCTTTACTTGAGTATTTCCATTTGATGTTACTTTGTACTTTTACTCCACTACATGTATTTAATACCTTTAGTTACTTCACAGATGTGGATGAATGATGTGAAATATAATCAAGTGTTAAATCAGACTTTAGTTCCACCTGGAGTAAATCCACAAGCTACCCTGCAGTATACAAAGCCATTCAAACTAGCTGTACCTTTACCAGCTTTGAGAACACTTTACTGATCAATCATTATAAAACATATCATATATATTATTCTGGAATGGACCAATCTGCACAATGACTACTTTTACTGTCGCTACTTTCACTATATTTTGATGAGAATACTTTTCTACTTTCACTTGAGTAACATTTTGAATGCAGGACTTTTACTGTAACAGAGTATTCCTACACTCTGGTACTTCTACTTTTACTGAGTACCCACCTCTGCTCTATTCAGACCACCTCAGGCATCATATGGACCAGTATGAAGAACATCATTGTATGTAACATAGTAGCACATCTTTCTAAAACCTAATACAAAACAACAGCACCAAAGACCATTGCACAGTGATAAAACATGTGAATGAAAAAGTAAAATGTTGCCAATAAAAGGTAGAATTCAAAATGTTTTTAAAGCAAACTACAGACTTCTTAATAACTATAACAATTGAGCGACAGAACATGAATTGCCAACTATTTTTACGAGACGTTTCAGTAATTTTTAAAGTAGGAATAGTGAAACAATTCTCAAATGACAGCATTTAAATGTTTTGGGGTATTTCAACTCTAAATAATCATCTATGAGTGAAATGAGTTTTGGTGACAGTAGTTGGTAATTCTCTACAAATATCTTCACAGATAATCACATTCAAGAAAGACAAACACAAGTAAGCTTTCTGAAATATACCTTTTTACGTTGAATGTGTCAAACTCCCTTACAACAAACCAAATAAAAACATCAAAGACAAAAAGCAAACAAAGTATTTCGGTGGAAGTGAATTGAATAAACCGCTCTCTGACTCTGAGTCATTTCTGGTGAACTGTGTGTGTTTGTTATGAGATGATTTAGTGCAAGATAAAGGTGAAACATCCTTACCTGCCTGTTGGGCTGGAGCCTCCGACTGCTCCACCGTGTCTGCGCTCATCTTAATATCTAGAAGGATAAGTCCGGCTGATTTTAATACAGGATTGCACCTTCACCAGGACACTGAATCAAGCACTCACACTCACATTACCCTGACTTTATTCTAATGCCTCCCCTCCCATCCACCCCGCCACAAACGAACTGTACACTTTTAATATTCATAATTGAAGCAAATATTCCCATTTTAGCCACACAGCAAACAAACAGTGTAAGAACTCATGAAACAATGAAAAGTAATTGATGAGTAAGAAGACAATACCTCACCTCACACAGATTAAAACAGTTACTGTCGCTCCAGCTGCCGTCTGTTCTCTCTGATTATTTAAAGCAAAACAAATTTTGGTTTAAAAGTTTTTGGGAATCCACAGCTGCTCATCAGCATTTTCCTAAGTGGAGTAACGCTCACCTCTGCAGCACAACCCCCTGCTGCCTGATAGGCTCCTTTGCATATTTGCCTCAGTGCGTCCTATCCAGCTTCAGACTGTTTGCATAAAACAACAATGGGGTTACTGCAAATGACAGTGCGTGTGCGTGTGTGTGCGTGTGTGTCCTCATCAGAGTGCTTTGGATAACAAGAGTATTATTACTTCCAGAGATATTTGAGTCATTGTTATTGACGGGAAAATGTAGGTAAAAATCATTAAATCTTAAGCTTAAATAAAATAAATATGTACTTTTATTTACTTCGTCAACATTTTGGCTACCTGTGCTTTGAATACATAGGCCTACTCTCTACCTTGAATTTTTGATCTTACCCTAAAAAGCTAAATTTACTGTCTAATTCTGATGTCTTTACGTTTGCTCACACAACTCTTGAATTTTAAATTTTATTTTATTTAACCTTTATTTAACCAGATAAAAAGCATTGAGAACAAATCTCATTTACAATGCTGACCTGGCCAAGGCAGCAACGTTACACATTCTTACACATAACACAGACATATCAAATACAGAGAACACAACTGAGTAAACAAAAGATGAAAAGCAGTCACTACATTGTGCACATTAGGGACAGTAAGAAAGGTACACTACTTATTACTGCAAGAGCAGCTGGTGGTAAGGACCTCAGACAACTTACATTTAAAACTGGCTACAGGGACAAGAGCCATCAGTTTGAGGCTTGATTGAAGGTCATTCCAAGACCAAGGACCATAATAAAAAAGACTCCTTTTTCCCGCCTCAGTCCGCACAAACTGGGGCAAATCTGGCACATATATACAGTGGAAGCTTACCTAAAATGGCTTTATACATTAATAAATTAATAAAAACCAATGCTGCATCCTACACATAGTAAGTGAGGACCATCCAGTTAGGCTATACAGTTTGCAATGAAGAGTCCTATAGGTTGCATTTGATATATATCGCAGTGCAGCATGGTAGAGTGGGCCAAGTTTTGCCAAAACAGTGGGACCGTAGTCCAGCTGGGACAGGAATAAGCCAGAGACCAACCTTTTACGGGAAGAAGTTGAAAAACAACGTTTAAGTCTGTAAAGGAAGCCAGTTCTTAGTTAGAACTTCAATGTGGTGGAAAATAAGGCAAGATAGAATTATTTTATTATAATTAATTCAGATTTAACCAGCTTTGTTGTTTCTGTCAGTAATTTCTGAGTGTTGTTACACTCATTGATGGACTGAAGATAATGTGAAATATTCTTTAGCTGTTTTATTGATTTGTGGACTGTGTGTTTTGACATTGTATAATTTGTTTTTATTCTGACTTGTATGCATTAAGGAATGATGTCTTGCTGGGTATAGTTACATACATTACACAACAACGGAAACTTTCTACCTTCAATCTGGGTCATAATAATGAATAATAATCATGCTATTTCCAAAATATTTTATTACCAAACTTTGATACCAGTGGTGGAATGTAATAATGAGCTCCTTCAAGTCATGAACAATACAATGCAATGGACATTTTGGTATGAAATGACGACATTAATTTATTATAATTAATTATTTACTCTTGTTTTTCCTGGCCTCAATACTTTTACAAGAGAAATTGTTCAACTAAAAAACATAAAAACTGAATATCCTCTGTAGTTCTGCAGCCTGTCCAACAGGTGGCGACAATATCCCTCAAGCAGTCTGACAAACAAGAACCAAATAAAATCCAGCGAAGAAGAAGTAGGAGCTCGTTGATTGGTTATTGCTAGGGGACAGCTTAACAGCAAGCGCGACCGCTACATCTTCAATTTACAGCCCAAAAAAAGGCTTTTTCAAACGTTACTTCTACCTTTACACGGCCGCAGCTAGACATATTTACATGTTTTGTGGCAGCTAATCCAGCGGACACAACGCCAACTGTGTGCTAGGATAGATAATGTAGTTCAACTGTTCGTTTCTCAGGTGGGACAGACGAGTCTGGGAAGGTAAGTGAGCCACCTTGCTAATGGCTGCAAGCTAGCTAGCATCACATTAATTATTACTATTTTTACTTTTCTCATTATTCACGTCAACCCCGCTAGTTTATGTTAATAGGAGCAAAGAAAGCTAATGTCTTCACTGCTTCCGGGAAGATAAGCTAGCTGTCAGTGTGTCTGTTGATGCTAGGCCTTTTCTGTTGGATGTCAGTTGGGCTCAAGCTAACGGTTCTGATATGTTTTGTGAATTTGTAACTTTAATAAAGAAAATTACATTTACATCTATTTAAGGTCGGAGCAAATGCTTTTATATCCACTACCGAGAAAACATTTGGAATCACCTGCAATATTTATGTGTTTCTTCTTTTATTCAATATTGGCTAACAGATCAAAACTGTAGATTTCAGATAGTAGATACATTATTTACAAGTTGAATAGTTTATGCCCAAACTAAAGAATGAAATGATTCAGACTTGCATTTGTATTCCAGGCTTATATTGCAGTCTGTATGTAGCAGTTCAGCAGAACATACTAACATTTAAAATGTACATTTAAGTGTAAACCCTAAAATGTTTAAACCACAATTGAAGGCAAGGCAAGTTTATTTATATAGCACATTTCAACTCAAGGCAATTCAAAGTGCTTTACAAAAATGAAAGACATTAAGAAACATATTATGAAATGGCATTTAAAAACACTCATTTAAAAGCAAAGATACATGAATTACAGTGCAGTGTGAGATACACACATCTGAACGAACCCCCCTTTGGAAAATTATAATCTGACCCCATGGTACCTTTTTAGTTTTCTCCGAAACTATTCCTCTTTTTTATTTTTAA
Organism: Pogonophryne albipinna; assembly: GCA_028583405.1. NCBI lineage: Eukaryota > Metazoa > Chordata > Actinopteri > Perciformes > Artedidraconidae > Pogonophryne > Pogonophryne albipinna. The sequence goes on from JAPTMU010000634.1 coordinate 17,286, forward strand.
ATGCACATAGTTAAGTTTACCTTGTCTTCCTAGGACTTTTTTGGTATCCTCTGTGAACCAGGGTCTTGAAACCAAAACAGATTCCTGTACCCTATGGTACCTTTTTTAGTTTTCGCCAAAACTATTCCTCTTTTCTTTAAATGCACATTAGTTAAGTTTACGTTGTCTTTTCTAGGACTTGGCTTATTTTAACAATGTTTTTTTTTTTTTTAGACCAGCTGCTCACTCATTGATTCGTTGTAGAGATCAAGAACTTCAAAGTGCCGAAATGGACGAACAAAGTGTTGAGGTTTGTACACACACACACACACACACACACACACACACACACACACACACACACACACACACACACACGATCCTTAACTAACATTAATATTTAGCCTGTTAGAGTGCTTTGTCAGCTGCCGCGGCAGGAAGAGAGAAGTCAAAGGTCAAACATTGTTTTGGAAAATAAAGTGTTGCCATTTTATGCAAATGTGATCAAATGTGTTGGCCCCATCTGCTCTGACCTCTTTTGATCACAACAAATGACTAAGATAGCTTGTGCTGCCATCACAGATAAAGAGTGTTGTATATACAGTAATATAGTGTCATTATTTTGAGATCAACCCAAAAAAAATTGCTCTGCAAAATATTAACATTAAGATTCAACCACCAGGTTTGGTAGAAAACCTTTATCTACTGTAAGCAATGCTTATATTGTATCCTGTTGGTTTTTTCCAAAAGTAATTTCTACCGGTTATTGCATTTGCGAATGGCTAGAAACCCCCTACAATAACAGATCAAATAAGTTCAATAATCGAGTATACATTATTTTTGTGTTATTATTGTAAGCATTATCTAATAATTGAAATCTTACAGCAAAGAGAAAGAGTTTAAACACAACAAAACGGCAACGTACCAAAGTTCAGGGTATGTAAGATAGCAGTATGGATGCTAAAGATTACAAATAATTCAATGCAGTTTTGAGTTTAGACATTCGTTAATCTAGACACGACTTGATTTGGAAAAGAGTCATGCGCATTCAAGATGTCATCCAAAAATATTTTATAAATCTGTTTTACTCCTAACTTATAAAATACAAATGTATAATCCAACATAATTCATAAAATGTACTTTTACTAACCTTGTGTTTGATCTATGACATTCAGTTTCTGTTTGCACTGTAATTGAGTGATGTTGATTTAACCCCGTGGTGATTTCTGTGCTGTATTTTAGTCCTCTCTCTCCTGTCCCGTGCAGAGCATCGCGGAGGTGTTTCGCTGCTTCATCTGCATGGAGAAGCTGAGGGACGCTCGCCTCTGTCCACACTGCTCCAAACTGTGCTGCTTCAGCTGCATTCGAGTGAGTCTGTTCCCATCAGGCAGGGAGAAGCAATCTCCCTCGCTGCCTAGCTTTGTATTCTGCTAGTAATAGTAATGAACTGAATCTACAAATAAAGACTGGTTAGTTATCCACATGTGCTGATGCCTGCATTTCTTAGAATAAGATAAGATATGAGCTTCATTTTGGGTGTTAAAGAAAAGGTATGCAGTGTGTGAAAGAACAAAACACTTAGTTTTGCAATTCCAGAAAATTGCTGGTGTCACGAGATCATTAGACCTTATTGCCTAATTAATGACATTTTTACTGAAACTTAATACATTTTCTCTTTTTATGTGGAATATTTGAAGTGGTTGATAAATATACATTTGATGTAGAAAGTATTTATTGCCGGATAAGAAAATAAACACTACACACATGTTCATAGTATGCTATTGATCCATGTTTGGATAACAATGAAGCACTTTGGCGTCAGAGGAATAAGATGTATTATATACTTTGGTCTTTTCACAAGATTTACTAATAATATAAAATGGAGTCTAGGCGGCTGTATCCTGAGGAGAATCATGTGTATTTGAGAATCCTGTTTGTGTTTAGATTAAATTATGATTTAACTGTAATCTCTTGTTTGACAGCGGTGGCTGACAGAGCAGAGAGCCCAGTGTCCACACTGTCGGTAAGAGCATGCTAACACACAACCCTCACTACTGTACGTCAGTGTTTAGAGTGTGTGTAACTTCACACCCAATTCATCATAGAAATGTAATCACAAAAAAGGGCATCACATCCAGTTGCATCTTCAAGATCCAATACTTACTTGCCATTTCAATGAATTTGATTTGACGAGTATTTCTAAAACACACCTCGAATGACTGTAGTGAAGGAAAGGGCATTTGTGGTAAGGTATTCAAATGTGTGTGTGTTCATGTGCAGGGCTCCGCTCCAGCTGAGGGAGCTGGTGAACTGTCGCTGGGCAGAGGAGGTGACCCAGCAGCTTGACACCCTGCAGCTGTGCAGCCTCACCAAGCACGAGGACAACGACAAGGACAAGTGAGCACCTCCTGCTACCCCCCCGTCTCCTTCCCCACCCCTATGGCACTTGGTTAAAGCATTTCAAAATGTATTTAGATGATTTTTAATTGTAGCACTACCATTTATGACACTCGTCCTGTGATTTCTTACCAAAAACTGTTGATAATTTGTTTTAAAGATTAGTTTATATACATTTTCAACAGGAATTGGGAGCAAATTGTGGCAAAAATTCTCCGGAAATACCCAAATTCCTAATTCCTGATATTGAACCGTGCAGTTCACTCTTCTAGATGTTATCCATCCCTCCTTTAGCATATTCATCATCTCCATCTCCTGCATTTGATAAAGCTTGATATGTTTGTAGAAACAGGCCAAATCTTTTAGTGTTGACGTTGAAGTTTCTGTGTGACAAGCAAGTGTCATTGGATGATTCCTTTGCAGATGTGATAACCACCATGAGAAGCTGAGTGTTTTCTGTTGGACCTGTAAGAAATGCATCTGTCACCAGTGTGCTCTGTGGGGAGGCATGGTAACGTTTCACATCTTTTTATTTGAAGATTACAGCTTGCATGCCAAATTACAATACTGCCAATTTAATAGAAATCAGGCTGCAACTAATTTCTATTTATTTTATGTGATGAATATGCGGAATATATGTGACCCGCTCTATCGAAATCAGTCGGAAGTCGCAACGGCTCATTTCAAAATAAACGTGGATTTGCGTAAAAAAATTGTTTTTCGGGTGTTTGGTTTGATTTTAAATAAACAAAGTCTTGGCTTTCAGAATATGAAACTTTTATTTCCAAAATCACTCGATAAATACATGTTTGAAGCTTGTAAAGGGAAGACGACAGCTCTCACTCGCACTCTGCTGTTCCACAGCGCTGCCCCCCTCCCTCCCGCTGAAATTATGAATGCAAGGCGTATAGTAATCATAGATAACACGGCAGGGTCCGTTACAGTTTGTTTTCATCTGATTTCAATTAAACAAAGTCGAGCTTCCCCCAGACCAGTAATCCAATCCAAAATATCTTCTCTCAGTAGTATTTTGATCATTTGCTAATAACCAATCAGATCGATGGATTCCAGAGAAGTGGAAACTTTAAATGCCTTTCTCTCAAAATGATGACTCGGTGACCGTCATTATATAATGTGACATATTTTGCTTAATATTTGGAATCTCCTCGTTCCAACAGTGTATACAACTCAAAATGTGTCTTTAGGTCAATGCGACTGATTTCGATGGAGCAGGTCAAATTGTTTCAATAATCAAAATGTCAGAATGAAGTAAGAACCTCCTTATGCCTCAGGAGATATCATTACATGAGTTGATCTTAGTTACACTTCACAAGTAGAACTACAGACAGATGTGTGTTTTGGTTGTGTCCAGCATGGCGGCCACACCTTCAAGCCTCTGGTGGAGATCTACGAGCAGCATGTGACCAAAGTGAAGGACGAGGTCGCCAAACTCCGCCGCCGCCTCATGGAGCTCATCAGTCTGGTGCAGGAAGTGGTGAGCTCTGCTTTAATAAAATAAATGTTAAAGAACAGTGGCCATGACATTCACTCTTCTCGGAGTGAAACTTCTTCAGATTGGGTGCCCTATGAGCTTTCCTGTAGCGCCATATTCTAGACAAGTTGTCATCTGCTAACACAATGAGCCTCAATAGGGAAGGAGAACAAATGTAAAGCAACCAAGCTTCCGATTATATGACTGACAGTGAAACCATACCTCCTGCTAAACTGACGAACAATTCTGAGAAAAATCAGCCCATAAAAGAAAAGGTATGGTTTAAACAGTATTTTTTTTTATAACTGTATTACTGTATCATATTCCAAATACTGTTAGATTAACGTATCATCATTTAGGTGAGGTTTCTTCCTGGTCTGGATCACAATTTAAACGTGTCACTTGTAGGGTTGCAAAGGGGGCGGAACATTTCCGGTAAATTTCCATGGGAAGTTAAGCTGGGGAATTTTGGAAATATTCCATATTGGAAACCTTCGATGGGAATTGATGGGAACTAACTGGGAATTGAGGGTAATGTAATCGAGTTGTATCATATCCAAGCATAAATATAAACATTTTGTTTTGTCATAAGAAAACATCCATGCAAAATGATACAATTTAAAAAAACATGACATTTCAACAGATTAATTTGTAAGTTGAACAGAACAAGTTTTAATTATTTTATTGAACAATATTACTCATCCCCCCCAACCCCACTCATTCAAAAAATGAACAGAAATGCACCCCCCATCCAAAAATCCCCACAAGAAATCATCTGTGCATGTGATGGCTGCGCCCCCCCCCCAACGGAGCCCCGCGCCCCCCCCTGAAATGTAAGGTGTTTTTAAAAAAATAAATATATATATATATATATATATATATATATATATAGCACCAAATTGCAACTGAAGTAATCTTTCTACGGTCACTTTTCACATTGAACATGTGCTCTTTTATTACGCTTTCATTTTAAGTTGTGAGTTTAGTGTTTTTGACCCTAAGAAACACTGATGCATTAATCAATAACAATAATCCACAGCTCCTCGCTCTGTTCCAGAGGATTTAAAACCCCCCAAAGCAGTAAACCTAGGGGAAACACAGAATGGCATGGATATTCAAGTGTACTTGAATGGCATCTGTTTGTTTTAGTCAAGATTATGCTAAAATCTACTTCCCCAACTATATTTAAGTTCCCTACGAAGAGCCAACCTTCCATTTTGAAAATTCCCAGTTTATTCCCTTAAATTCCTGTTAATTCCCATGGAAAGTTTCCACCTTTGAAAAGTCCCGGAATTGTGCAACCCTAGTCACTTGTAAGTTTTACTTGTTGCATAAAATAAGCATCCAATTTAGATGAATTAGACCAAACATTTTACAGAATTATTTAAAAAGTTCAGCTTATAAACTTTACTTAAATGTGGCCTTAATGCATTATTTAATTTTGGGTCGGATAAAATCATAAAAATGTATTTAATAGTTGTATAGGAGTACTGTTGACATCCACTAGATGGCACCAACATGTCGTCACTTCAGTTGAGGTGTGTGCGTGTGTGTGTGAGAAAATGTAGGTAAAAATCATTAAGCTTAAATTAAAACAAATATGTACTTTTATTTACTTTGTCAACATTTTGGTTACCTTTGCTTTGACTAAATATGCCTACTCTCTACCTTGAATTTTGTATCTTACCCTAAAAAGCTACAATTTAAAGGCTGTCTAATTCTGATGTGTTTACGTTTGCTAACGTTGTCACACAACTCTAGAAAAAGAAGGCAAGATAGATTTGTGTAATATTATTGTGTGTGTGATCAGGAGAGGAAACGTGGAGGCTGTCAGGGGAGCGAAGGACGAGAGGGTCAGAGAGATCCGAAACGCCGTGGAGATGATGATCGCCCGTCTGGACAACCAGCTGAAGAACAAACTCATCACCCTCATGGGTAAGACTGGAGGACACGTCACTGTCACAGAGCAGCTGGGTGGAGTCTGTGACACTTCTCAAAGTATTTCTATATTTACAAATACTTTATGCCGGCTACATTTGTATTCTCAATAGTTTTATATCCTAACAGTGAGCTTTATCAAACCAGAATTATACTTAAAATCTAAAACACGGTTGCTTTTTAAATTGAAATATGTTTTTTTAAGCCTAAAAGATGAAATAACCCTAATTTTAAATGAATCCTTAACCTCTTTTAGACAAATCACTAATAACATCAATCTAATGCCAATCTCGTCTCCTATTTTTAAAATCTTGAATCGCTATTTAATAGTATTCTGAAAATGTTTCTGTACCTGTGATGCTATGTGCAGTTACCTATAAAAAGGTAGGTATTTATATTGGGCAAAACTCCAGAGCTTCAATTAATTTAAAATATTTGTATTCCCAATCAGTTTAAAAAGACAATTATAAGACATAATGGAGAAATGTGAAATGAGACACCCTACAAGACAATCAGAAGCTTTAGATTTGAGACCCAGACACTAAACAGAAAGTATATATAATAATAATAATAACACATCTAGAATTGGAGAGAGTTCATATTAAACTAAAACATTTACAAGCTAAAAAACAGCTAACACTAATCGAGCTTTGAGGGACACGTTTTGTCTGAATCACAAAAGGCCCTCCCTCTCACAGCGTTATGTTGCCAGCGGTGTTACATCGTCCTCGTCTGAAAAGAGCTCTCGTCGAAGCGAGACACCTTTTATCAACCTCCTATCCATCCCCACCCGCATCAATCACCGGACCTGGGGGGACAGAGCCTTCTCCGTCGCTGCCCCCTCCCTCTGGAACTCACTCCCCCAACCCATCAGAGACTGCACTGACCTCACCACCTTCAACACACTCACAAAAACTCACCTCTTCAATCTGGCTTTTAATGTGTGATTGTTTTTGTATTATTTGACTTTAACTTTAACTATATATTTATTTGTTGTTCCTTTATTTTATTTTATCTTCACTATATCTGTAAAGCGTCTTTGAGCACCTGTAAAAGCGCTAACAAATTAAATCTATTATTATTATCTGGCACTACAAAGGGTGTGAAGGTTGAGACGTTCACTCAACAAAATCCTCCGTGCTGAAAAAAGCCGCAAGAGACGCCTTTTTATAGCTATGGGGCAATACACAGATGAAATATTTATCTGGACTGAGTGGAAGCATGCACTCAGCGCCCACACTCTGACATTCAGCACAGCACGCTGAAAATAGAAATGTGTGTCTTCCCCCCCCCCCCCCCCTCCAGGCCAGAAGACGTCCTTGACCCAGGAGACGGAGCTGCTGGAGTCTCTGCTGCAGGAGGTGGAGCATCAGGTTGGTGTTAAGCAGCAGCAGCGCAGAGCCGCCAAACATCCAGCTGCACTGCATGGTGTTGTTGTTTCAGATTCACAGCTTTTTAATAGTTAACCAGCTGTGAATTAACTATTTTTCTATATTTGGAGATAAAATGAACAACAGTAGATCAATTGATTGAGCGACGTGTTCTTTCGTTACCATGTTATGTCATAAACGCTATAGTTTTATTTGAGTTAATCTCCCAAATACACACATCCCACTACTGTTGTAAGTCAGTAAAGCATAACATGTGCATTCACCCACATTTAAAAGTGTTCCCCAACAAATGCATTATTCATTCTGTTGAGTATTCATTACCTAAAACTACAGGGACCAGAGGGGATGGGATTTTTGTTTAAATGTTCTAGTATTTTCTAGTCCAAACGATTCATCAAGAACATAATGGAGGTTGCAGCCTTTTGCCTGCCAACAAAATACATTATAAACAACCATATTTGTTTCTGTACTGGAGTAAATACAGGTAAACAAAGTATTAGTTAAAGGGCACCTATCATGCAAAATGCACTTTTTGATGTCTTTTATACATAAATATGTGTCCCCGGTGTGTCGGGGAACTCACGCAGCGTCAGAAAATAATACCCTCTCTCTTTTCCTCCGTACCCAAATCTCTAAAAACGGGGCTGCAACAAAGCTGATTCAGATTTGTGTCCGATATGACTTAATATCGGAAATGTAGGCTGGCTTTAGACCCACGGCCCAATCAGAAACGTTGCTATCAGAAACAATGCCCGACTGTTTTGGACGTAATATGGTCGGTGTTTACATTAGCATCGCTAACACTCAGAGCTAACCTGTACTGGAGAGCATGTGTGTGAAGAAGCAGGAAATAAAAAGGAACTCACCTTGTGGTAATACTTAGTAAGGAGGCCATAATATTTTTGACTCATGGCTGAAGTTAAGTTTTTCCAGCTCTTCCCAGGTTGGCAAAAAAATGCATCTCAAAATGCATCAGATTGATGCTTTAAAATATGGAATATTCAAAATGTTCTTCCCGGGGAGCATGCCCCCGGACCCCCCTAGAGGGATAATATCCTTCTCACCTTTTTCACCCCTGACCCGTTTTCATGCCTGGGCAAGAGAGAAAGCCAAGTTTAGACAGTAGCTGCCGGGTCCCGCATGAGCTCAGCCCTCTCCTTTTTTTTCTTTATCAATTTTTTTTTTTTTTAAAAGCTTTATACCCCAAATCAGCACTTTTGAAACAGGAAGTGAAATAGAGGGATATGAGGCATGGCTAGAATGGGTGATCTGTTTGGTATTTTGAGCAAAACACTTCATAGACATGTTTTTTATATATTTGTATATATCTGAGACCTATGCTATTGCCTAAAAATAGCATGATAGGTGACCTTTAAGTTGCATTGAGTCCTTCATTGCATATATAGACGCTACAGTAAGCGAAAACACAATTACCTCGACAGAAACCCAAGTTTTGATTCCAACTGTTTCTTTCTTGTTTGTTGTTGTACCAGCAACATGTTGAGTTTGTTTTGCTTTTGTTAAACAGCTTCACTCATGCAGTAAGAGTGAGCTGATCTCAAAGAGCCCGGAGATCCTGCTCATGTTCCAGCAGGTCCACAGGAAGCCCATGCAGTCCTTCGTCACCACGCCCGTCCCTCCAGACTTCACCAGGTAACCTGTCCACCGGGGGGGGAGGTCACGTTTATTCTCTTCATCATACAATATAAAATGGCAAGCCCTACAAACATGATTGTCACCGATTAAACTTGCAATGTTATTTATTAATGTGTCTATATATATATTCAAACACAGGCAGCAAAATCACATTTAAAAGGCTGTACAATTGATAATGTTGAGCATTTCGTATATAATGTGTGTACATTTGTAAACATATCTTTATTATAAATAAAGTGTATGTTACATTTATACATACGCAAGTTTTAAATGTTTAACCCCTCCCCCTCTTCCAACAATCCAGCACAGCATATATATATATATATATATATACATGTACACATAAATAAATGCCCCATACATACATACCCAGGAAACAAGAAATGAACAAAATAATACATAAAGTCATCAACACCTCCCCATAGAGCTCAGCCATCATTCCTTGGCCTTGGAAGAACTGTCAGACATAATGTTGTATAATAGTTTTATGATTAACAAGTTAGATTATCTTTGTGTAATAAACCGTCCTCTCTGTGCTTCCAGTGAGCTGGTTCCTGCCTACGACTCCAGCACTTTTGTTCTGGTCAACTTCAGGTACTTCCTCTCTTTGGTCGCGTTGAGTCATCGCTGCTACAGGGGACAATAAAACAGAGCTCAGTGCTATTTACAGTGAGACAGCTCTGTGTTTCTTACTAAATAATGCAAGGGTTGCAGTCACAGATACACATAGCTCCTCCAATATTTAAATCTTTACATTAAGTTACAAATGTTTGACTTGAAAGATATATTTTTAAGGTTATTCTGTTCAGCAACATCTGTCCTGCACGTGTGGCAGTTTGAAAGTTCAAGGTTTGTTTCGACCTTCCCACACCTTGACATTTCATATTCTATTTACATGTATTTGGACTTCTTGCACTATTTTATCTTTGTATTTAATTATATATGTTGCATTGTTGGAGGAGCTCAGGTCAGAAGAATTGCATACATTGTAGCTTATCTGCATATAACAATAAAACCTTTAAATCTTGAAGAGGGGGTTTTGGATAAATTTCCTAGATTGCTATGATGGGAATTTACAGTGATTCAGCAAAATCAAAATATATGTAGGTTTCTACAAAATGTTGTCAGACAGAAGGGTGTCGCCCCGACCATTGTCAGGCCATTATCATATGGATGTTAGGGGTTGTAATAAACATGCTGCGCTTCCCCATCTGTCTGCCCCCCCCACCCAATTTAGGACTGTAATGTGGATTGCCTTCCTTCCTCTGTCTCATCTCTATAATTGCTTTTCTGTGTAACGGGGTCAGATCCTGGTACTATCTACTAGTGCAGGACCTCTAGACGGTTCGACCAGTGGCCGGACTGTCTATCTGATAGAGAACTGTAGCAGATACGACCGTTATCGTCCTCGTGTGGCTGCAGCCTGAGAGAGAGGAAGTGTGTGTGGGGTTCAGTGGTTGTTTATAAAGAAGATTAAGAGTGCTTTGAAGCTGTTCCACCCACCGCTGTTTTCAAGATCTTTTATCCACCTGAAAATTCAAACCTGTAGGCACCTGGTGTAAAATATAAAAGCTTTATTAGTCCATTTATTGAACATTGCATTACATGTCACTTGTTAGACGCTTTTATCCAAAGTGACTAAGGAGCCATTTGGGGTGAAGTGTCTCAGGGACACAACGACATGCTGACTGCAGTGGGGTTTGAACCTGTCCACTACGCCCCAGCCTCCCTTGAACATGTCAGAAACAAAACCAACAACAATAATAATAATAATGGTTACAAAGAACGTTCAAGGTACAAAAAAACAAACAAAAAAACATTCTCACATAGTCTGTCATGTTCAAAAGGGGCAAAAAGAAGCTTAAAAACGTTTCTGGTCCCCCTCTAGCGTACATTTATCTTGAAAATAAAACATTAGGTTATCAGCATCCGTGAGATTGGATTCATTGTTTTACACAAATACTTTTTTTTGTACAAAACAACCAAAAATAAATAACTTTTACAACAACAAGAAATAACAAGCACCACTTCACAGCTCCTGCTCAGAACCATTCAGGGTTTGGTTTCTACATTTTAGTTTAGATAAACTTGCACAATCTTTCAGCTCATCATTACAGTTATTCCACAGATCAACACCTTTTGTTTGTTGGTGTCCACAACAGTTTCTTCATGTATGTGTTTGCTTTGTTTGTAGCACGTTGAGGCAGCGAGCCGACCCGGTCTACAGTCCTCCGCTGCAGATCTCTGGGCTCTGCTGGAGGCTTAAAGTCTACCCCGTGAGTGTTCCTCCTTCTGAGGTTTTCCACTAAAGCCTGACTACTCTGTAAAATAAATACATGTGTTGTAACTTCTTTTTTTCCTTCAGGATGGTAACGGTGTGGTCCGTGGAAACTACCTCTCTGTGTTCCTGGAACTGTCGGCTGGACTCCCTGAAACATCAAAGTATGAAATATTTCCTAATACACCTCCTTTTTAAATCTTTCTTTACAAACTTAATAGTGTTCTCAGTAAGGTCTGAGGTTTAAATTAATTAAAATGTGGCTTTTTAAAGGTATAGCTTTGTCAACATAATTATTTTTATTTAGATACAAATGTAAAAATGACATCGGCGTGCAAGCACAAAAAGGTCTCGTCGGTTATGGTCACGACGAGATGAATGAATGCAGGTTAACATATGTTTCAATATTATGTTACAAATCGATGAAAAAAAACTAAAAACATGTTAAACAAATTAGTAACAAGAGATATAACTTTTTTCTACCATGTACACACACACACACACACACACACACACACAACCACACACACACTAATATGTCAATTAGCATTAAGAGAGCTGAAACGTATACTGTTATTTAGATTTCTCATAACTCCATAATGGTGTGAAATGGATCAGCCACCTCGCTTCAGACTTCTTGTTGTATACTTCCTCTCCAGTATAGTTGAGTTTTCTTTCCGGTCTTGTGTAGATATGAGTACCGTGTGGAGATGGTGCATCAGGCCTCCAGTGACCCCACCAAGAACATCATTCGAGAGTTTGCCTCTGACTTTGAGGTCGGTGAATGCTGGGGCTACAACCGCTTCTTCAGACTGGACCTTCTGGCCAGCGAGGGATACCTGAACATGCAGACGGACACGCTGGTCCTCCGGTGGGCTCACACACACACACTCACACTCACACTCACAACACACTCCCTATCTCACTCGCACGCACTATCACACTTACAACACACTCGCACTCACTATCGCACTCACAACACACTCGCACTCACTATCACACTTACAACACACTCGCACTCACTATCACACTCACAACACACTCGCACTCACAACACACTCCCTATCTCACTCGCACTCACAACACACTCCCTATCTCACTCGCACTCACAACACACTCCCGATCTCACTCGCACTCACTATCGCACTCACTATCGCGCACACACACACACACACACACACACACACACACACACACACACACACACACACACAGGAAAAGCTCACAGCGTGTTTTCATGTGTGTTTCACAGATACCAGGTCCGCTCTCCAACTTTCTTCCAGAAGTGCAGAGATCAGTACTGGTACATCAGCCAGCTGGAGTCTGCTCAGAGCGGATACATCCAGCAGATCAACAACCTCAAAGAGGTGTTTGTGTTTTATTTATTATTATTTCTTTCAATGTTAAAGAATGCCATCTATAAAAAAAAGTTTGGCTATCAAATAATCCTGAAATGCATAAAAGAGGCAATGAATATCCAACTACATGTACAGTAAATCTATCTAGCTATTCTATCCATCTAGTCCAGGGGTTTTCAAAGTGTGGGAAGGTGAGCCTCCCCTCAGAGAACATAAGAACAGCCGCGCCCCCCCTCCCAATTATTATTGCTATTATTATTGTTGCTATAATGCAGGGGTATTCAATTGCATTTCAAAGAGGTCCAGTAAGAGAAAATGTAATTAAATGCTCTGTTTTCGCTGTCTACCTTTCTCTTTTTGGAGCACGCCATTTTAAGTTACTCACTGCTGTTTCTCTCTTCTTGTCTTGTCTCTGTGTGTTTGAATCTATCGTGCTGACTCACTGACTGCACCGATTTGATTGGCTGAGTAGCGTCACCTCGTTAAAACATTAACAACTTTTTAAATTATCTTTGATGTTTTAAACGTTTTCAACATCGTGGATAAATCCTTATATGCTCCCGGAAAGACACGTCAACTTTGCCTCCTTATTACACTCACCCCTACTTTAGTGGGAACAATGAGTCTGCGTCTTTGATGCGCACAGGCTGATGATGCAGGGATGCAATGTAGACAGGAATAGATCATCCTCTGGCTGCAGCCTTCACCGGCACTTGCTTTTGATCAAAGTCAATGCGGAAAACCCGCACGCACACAGGTAGGTGGAGGTGGAGGGAATGAGCATTTTTACAGCCTTTTTGGTGAGGTGGGGGAACTCGCTCTCCAGACAGCCAATTGTAAAATAAAAATTCCACATCCTTAAATGAAATCGCAGCCTCAGAAAACATCTAACATTATCAATTTTATTCTTTAATAAAACTAAAATGACTCATTTACAATGTATTTATTTATTGCCTTTATTTATTTTGGGATTCATGCCACAGTCATATTCATTTATTTTGTATTTAATATTTACTGGGTGAGAAAATAAGTTTACGAAATCATGTTGTCCAAGTGTGTACGTTTTTAAATTCTATTTGTTTAATTTCTGGTTTCAGAGGTTGGCCATTGAGCTGTTTCGCCGTCAGACGTCCCGCAGCTCCTCTCCCCCCGAAATGAGGCTCGCCTCAGGCCCCACCACCTCTGAGAGAGACCTTCGCTCCGTGAAGAGCGACGACGACATCCAGACCACTTTGACCAACGCTAAAAAAGTTGAAGAAGAAGAGAGGACTCAGCACGATGACTCTAATGTAAGGAATGGGATGAACATCCGGCTACATGTGGCGCGTCCCCATGTAGCCTGTGTCCATTAGCGGTGTCTGCGTTGTGTATCTTTCGTTGAAGGATGAGACCCGAGCCAGCATACTGTTGAGCCGATCTCCGTTTATTCACTCACTGACAACAGATATATAACGAATCAGTAGTTATTATATTAGTTTTCCCTTACACCGACTCGTGAGAGACACAATATGAAGGGGGGGGGGGGGGGGGAGAGAAAGTCCACACAAAAATATTCTTCCGAGTACAGTGTCTACATTTTGGAGGTTCCGCCCACTGATTTCAGACCTAGTCAGGTATTGAACGTTTATTAAAGGTCACCTATCATGCTATTTTTAGGCAATAGCATAGGTCTCAGATATATAAAAATATATAAAAAACATGTCAATGAAGTTTATTGCTCAAAATACCAAACGGATCACCCATTCTAGCCATGCCTCATATCCCTCTATTTCACTTCCTGTTTCAAAAGTGCTGATTTGGGTATAAAGCTTTAAAAAAAGGAGGGGTCTGAGCTCATGCGGGACCCGGCAGCTACTGTCTAAACTAAATACTGCCGTGATGAAACGCCATATCATGGATTATCAAGGATTATTTCTGAAACAGTATGGAGCTCAAAGGCTTTCTCTCTTGCCGGTTATACCACAAGGTGAGTTCCTTTTTACTTCCTGCTTCTTCACACACATGCTCTCCAGTACAGGTTAGCTCTGAGTGTTAGCGATGCTAATGTAAACACCGACCATATTACGTCCAAAACAGTCGGGCATTGTTTCTGATAGCAACGTTTCTGATTGGGCCGTGGGTCCACATTTCAGATATTACGTCATATCGGACGCAAATCTGGATCAGCTTCGTTGTAGCCCCGTTTTTAGAGATTTGGGTACGGAGGAAAAGAGAGAGGGTTTTATTTTCTGACGCTGCGTGAGTTCCCTGACACACCGGGGACACATCTTTATGTATAAAAGACATCAAAAAGTGCATTTTGCATGATAGGTCCCCTTTCAATTAAGAACACAGATTGATTAAATACAAAACACAGCATTTGTGTGATTATACTAAACGATTTACAAAGAAATATTTAACACTAAACACCACTGCATATTTACAATTGTTACACCCATCCCAACCTGGGACCTTTTTAATGGTCTGCTGTAAGAGACTCAACCGAGCGTTGTTTGATCGTTACTTCACTGTTTTGTTGTTGTCCAGGAGCTGTCAGACGGGGACCTGGAGGTGGACTGTCTGACGGAGGAGGAGGTGAACCCGCTGGACGGCAGCAGCACCTCGGGCAGCTCCACGGCAACCAGCAACACCGAGGAGAACGACATCGACGAGGAAACCATGTGAGGAGATTCTGTCACTTTCTCTAAAGAAACTCAAATTATTTAGACTCCTTTTTTACAATGTCCTTGTCTAACAAAGTAAGGAATCGTGTTCCTTTGTTACCTTCCTTTGTTAACGTGAACCATTTGCATGCTTACTTAATAATTAACTATTTGTTGGTGTGTTTGCACAGGTCTGGAGAGAATGATGTCGACTTCATTGGGAATCTGGAGACGGAAGAAGGAGAGCTTCCTGATGACTTGGCTGGAGCAACAGGTCAAATGCATACACCCATATTCATATATTCATTGTTTTTATTGTGTAGTTTCAATCTGATGGCTGACTGCTGTTTGGAAAGAAGTTGGCAAGATGAGGTCCGTTTTTTTCTACAGATAATATCAACACAGATGGCCTTTTTGAGTATTCATAGCAAATGAGTGATAGGACAAAAAAATCTTAAACAGACAAAGAATAAGGACATAGACAGCAGAGGGTCTTTAAAGGTCCCATGTCATGCTTTTCCGGTTATTACCCGTCCCCTTGTGTTATGAAGGTTTTTCTGCATGTAAACGGTCCGCAGAGTCACAAACCCTCAAAGTGCACGCTGTAGCGAGTAAATCTCTAACACAGAAAAGACCTCCCCAAAATGTCTCGTTGGAGATTTCACATTTTCCATTGTTTACTTCCTGGTAGGGGTGTAACGGTTCACAGAAGTCACGGTTCGGTTCATACCTCGGGTTGGGGGTCACGGTTCGGTACGGGTTCGGTACAACAAGGAAAAGCAAAAAAAAAGTCCCAAATGCATCATTTTTTTTGCTGTTATTTATTTTTAACAGTAGTGCAAGTTTTGGTATGAAAATAAGGAACTCTAACATTTGGAATCATTAACTGTATTACACAGTTAAAAACAAACTACAAACAGTAACACTCACTCAGATGGCCATATTATTTATAATGGCTGATGTCAAACTAAAAGGTTAAATAAACTGTACAACTAAAAAGAATGTCTTGAAAATATTAAAATAAATAATAAGAAAGTGTTTGAATCACAATCAATAAAAGGCAATACAGAACTGTATAACATCTCCTGATGTCTAAATATAAAATAAATACAATGATAAATATAAAACAAAATATAATCTGTACCTTTAGGAGCAATGTCTAACATGTGTAATTAACTTGTGAGTGTGTGAGGCCATTATGCCTAAATAAAGGTACTCAAGCTTTACTCTATTTTCAAGTTGTTCTTCAAAAAGATGAGTTTGTCTCCGTTGTCAGTCGTGAGGGCAGATCTGTTGGCGGTAACTATGTCACCTGCCGTCGAGAAAACCCTCTCGCTGGGGACTGAGACTGACTCGGATGTGATTGAGCATGTTTGACGTGTTACCACTAGCATACCGCTGTCGAACAACGCCGACACACCGTCCTCGTCCGATCCACAACTCGCACCCCATCATTGTTGTAGTCCACAGGGAACCCGAAATGTTCCCACGCAGCTGATTTAAAAGAAGCAGGTGGGTCTTCTAGCTCCTGTGTTGTGTGAACTCGCCATAGCTAACTGTTCTTCTTCATATATTGTGTTCGTTTTGTTGTTTTGTTGTGTTTTGTTCTTGTTCTTCATTTGTTATTTACAGGCGGCTGGCTTTTAGGCGCAATACCGCCCCCTGGATTATATATAGTGTAATACTGCCCTGAGTGACAGACTTTTTTCCCACTCGTAAAAAAAGAGTATTCGCCGTGTGACTGCATGTGCCGAACCGTGACGGTACGGGACGAATACGGATACCGTTACACCCCTACTTCCTGGGTATCGCTACGTGGGGATACCCAGTAGCCACGCCCAGAGCTATGTCCGCACCAGGCTTGGATTTTCGTCATTTTAGGGGCAAGGCCATTTGGCCTTTGGTGTCACACATTTTTTCAGGGCGGAAAGGCCATTGAGGAAAAAATTAGGATTTGGAGCTTACAAATAAATAACTTTACTTTCTAATGACAAAAAACAAATCACTTTTTTAATATCAATAATCGTATCATCATATAGGCCTATGCCTCCTTAGTATTACAGTATATACAATGAAATACTTTACTTTGAATAATTAGTGTTTGGTATGTTTTCCATCTACTACTTCTCCCATTCACAAATCCGAAATGAAATCAAAAATTCTATTAATATGTAACAAATATATTCCATTTCAGAGCAGAAGAAACAGCCTTCAAGGGTCAAACTCTGCACATACATCATTCAGCGGTGCACAGTGAAGCTCCAACATCCAACTGTATGAACAAGCAATACTTTGAAATGCAAAAGTGTGTGTGTGTGTGTGTGTGTCTCTTTAATCAACTCCTCACAGCTCCTCATATCTGTTCAGAAACTAGACTACAGTTAAACAAGTACAAACCACAGACTGTCTCTGTCATGACGAATACAGTCGCTGCTTTAATTCTGTCTTTAGGC
>JAPTMU010000635.1:0-34537 GCA_028583405.1 Pogonophryne albipinna
AATAAATGGAGCCAATCCCTGGCGAAAATATAGAGAGGCCCCGTTAGATCAGGACACACACACTCAGCATGAAGGAGACAGGGAGGATGAGATATTTATATAATGTGATTAATGCTAACGCAACAAGCCATCGTGAGGTATGCTGCCAGATATAACTCCACGCCTCACAACAACTCATAAAGCTTGTCTTCCAGGAAAGAGCTGCCCTTCAGAAACATCAATAACGCTGTTAATGTAAACAAGACAAACTAGAGTGTATACAATGTATTTAATTTCCCATATTTAAAAACTTGAAGTGTTCTTAAACAAGTGGGTCTTAACCAGGGATACAATGGCCACCAGGGGTCCTTGAGGGGGTTTTATGTGGCCCCCAGAAAAATGGGGAATATTTTATTTTCACTATTTAATTCACTTTAAAAGTGAGCCCAATATGAGTATGAGTGATAAGAGTGACGCTATTGATCATAGGGTTGATTTCCTCCATGGTTATTATTATTATTTACTTTAGTTTATCTGCTCTTAATCATTTTTACCAACCAATTGTGTGGATACCCTGTTTGTTGTTGCTTTTTGGCTAATGGAATGCACATTGGATTGTAAAAGTGGCACAACTGTATTCATTGTGGCTCGGTGTGCCACTCAGGTATTCCCATTTTCATTGTTTAGATTTATAAAGAGCTGTCTGTGTTATGATGGTGCATAAGGGTTTCGTCTAGTTTGGGGTTAACACTCCATATCCTTTTCCATTCAACGCATTGTTCCTTTTACCACTGATTAATATCTTGTTTAAACAGCCCGCAGGCACACCACGCCGTCTGTATGTTCATAAATCCTCTGGAGCTGATCAACACAATGGCCCACATTCCTGACATTTAAAGGAAGTCCCTTATATCTCTGCATCTCCTCTCCACACGAGACACAGACGTTCTAGGAATATGACACAGGAACAAAAACAACTCTCTACTCGCTGTCTGTTTATTTCATTTAGTTAAAAACATTAGTGAGACATCACACTTTGGGGGGTGTCCAGCCAGTACTCTACCTTTGTAACACATCGCTGGACCTCTCACCTACCCTCTCGGACTCCAGTTACATCTTTAGCAATGTTTCCTCTCTCATGAAATAACAACAGGCGGGCAACATTTCCTTCAACATTAGCCATTGTTTTCCTTTTTCAAATTTAGAATCAAAAATAGTCATAGAAAGAAATGGAGACATTTATCAGGGTTAAATCATTTGACCTGACTCCAGCACTGCGCTGTATGTGGGATTACCAAACACCCCTGTATTCCTCTGGGCTGATGAAGTGAAGCAATATGTGATAATACGAATTATTTTATCGTCATTAGATTAAAACTGTGGTTATAAAGGTTTTTACATTACAGTGACAATGAATCAAATAAACACATGTAATGGGTCAGAAGTCATGCAGTAATAAACTCCAAGTTATCATCCGACTCTGCAGCTCTTTAACCTCTTTTAGCTAGTAGTTTCAAGGGGCAAATCTTTGCTGTACTTTAGTTTAATTTTCTCTAGCAGCATTATAGCCCCCTGACAATCCCAGTTATACCTTATACAGTCTATGAGTTATACATACTGTACGCTTGTGTTCATGTTACCATGCTTGATGATCAATGACATTTTTACCTAATATGGCCACAAGGTAGAACCGACCCACACATGTTAGATGCTTTATCATCTTTGATGTAGATTTACATTTGTCGGTTCATTTTCAATGGCTTTACATTTTCCGCCCTTCTTTCCAAGGTCTAGGCCCATTCAAGTCAAAGTTCTTGGGTGTTGTCTAGCACAACAATTGAAAATGGTGGCATTGCCTGCACTTCCTCACGTAGCCTCATGAGATGGGAGAGCACTCAATACTGGGCTTACACCAGAGATACATTTCCTTTGATTCATATCCACCACAAGTCATACCTACCCTTTTGCCTCTTACTCGCTAAAACTTTAAAGAAGTACAGTTCTATTTCAATGAAATTATGCTTAGACGTTCAAGCTTAATCTTTGCAAACAATATGTTATGACGAGCACATATCCTGTTTTATCTTGTATTTCTCCCACCCTTGGATTCACTGACAGAGAACAACATCTCACTCATCGAACACAATCTCTGATCAGAGTCAAGGTGTGGTTTGATCCATGAACCAGGCTGCCATGTGTGATTGAGTTTCACAAGGGGCTCATGGGTACCAGACCCCTTTCCTTGTGGCTACACAGTTTAAACACCCATCCATTACGGACATCCATCCTTCTCGGAAATGAAACTCTTATACCAGACAGGGTTTGAGGTTACACCTCAGCTCCAGCAACAATACCACCTTGATCCCTTTAGACGTATCACAGTGGTATACATTGTATGACTTAATTGTGCTCCCTCTGAGCCTGTACCTCCCGCGGAGGACATAAGGGATGATATACTGTGCACAAGGTTTGTGTGTGTGACTGTGTGTGTGCGTGACGGGTTGTGAGTTTGTGTGTGTGTGAGATGGGTCGTGTGTGTGTGTGTGTGTGTGTGTGTGTGTGTGTGTGTGTGTGTGTGTGTGTGTGTGTGTGTGTGTGTGTGTGTGTGTGTGTGTGTATGTGTGTGTGTGTGATGGGGTTGTGACTTTGTGAGTAAGGTTGGATGTCTGACTTTCTGTGGGAAGAAAAATCCTTCCAGCAGTAGGACCCAGAGGATTTTAGTAGGAAAGACCAACTGGACCAGCACACCTTTATGTTGTCTGAGGCTGGACAAAGATGTGAAAAAAGTTGTTGAACACTGTAACAAAAAAGGTCGAGCTTTGAGCCATGTCATTGGCTAAGAAGAGTGAGAGAGGAAAATGCAATGGCTCTTGAGGTCAGAGCAGAGGCAGCTATAAATGAATCACAACAGACAGACAACACCTTTACTGACTCCACAGCAGCGCTTGCATGGTGAGCTACTATCGCTCATCTCAAAAGGGGCAATATGAGCGCGTCTGTGGCCGTGTACAGGAATATTTACACGGAGGACCGCTTCAAGCAGGCCTATGGCTCCGATGATAGCACGAGTGGAAGTCTGCGGCTCCGGGAGAAGCTCGCGGGGAGTTGCAGGTGTTCAAGACGAGCGTGCCTCCACCTGTTGAGCGAGAGAGTTCCCATTTTCAACTGGCTGCCACGATACAGACTGAAGAAATGGATTTTAGGAGATACTATTGGCGGCCTGACAGTCGGTATTCTCCACATTCCGCAAGGTGAGCTAACAGAGCGTCTGGATAAAAGTTGATGGCATTAATAATGCGCTGTTATAAGTGTTTCATTTTAGAATAATTTAAGCCAGGATTTTTCAAAAATAAATAACACCCTTACATAATAACTCAACTTAAAATGCTATGTTAATGATAATTATGAAGATAATTAATTTGATGATAAAAAACCTATACAACAAAATAAATAAATAAATAACACACGCAGTTAATAGTTATTAATATGACTACAATTATTATTGTAAACAACTATCCAAATAATTTGAAGTATTGCAAGGTTATGATTTTTCAACATTTCTATTAATTAACAGTATGATGAAAACTATCAAAGTGGAGATACTAAACGTATTATTATTGTTATCTATTATTGTTGTACTCATCGAGCATGTTATTATATTAGCCTGCATAAAGGTTTAACATTCTGATCATGTCTTTACTGATAAACTCTTTCCTTCCCTAAACAGGCATGGCCTTCGCCTTACTCACATCTGTGGCACCAATATTTGGCCTTTACACCTCCTTCTTCCCTGTGGTCCTCTATATGTTTTTTGGGACAGGTCGTCACGTGTCCACAGGTAAGCCTCGTGTCCATATAACATCAGCTGTTTACATCTTAGAGAAGCAAAACAACACTTTTTTTAACAGGGTTACATTATCTCATGCATTCTTCCTGACCTCAATATCTCAGTTATTATGTTACTGATGTGATATATTGTTGCCTTCAGGTACCTTTGCTGTCGTGAGTCTGATGACTGGCTCTGTGGTGGAGCAGCTGGTTCCCACTCCTCTGGAGATGAACTCCAGTTCCTCTGAAGCAGCTGACTTTGAGGCCCAGAGGATCGGGGTTGCCTCAGCTGTAGCACTTCTCTCAGGAATTATTATGGTAAGAAAGTCACGGTCACAAACTCAAAAAGTAATACAACTGAGATGACAGATCTTTGTATTTGTTGAGACTAGGACTTGATTCCCCAACACAGCAATAACTATAATCTCTTGTGCCCCAGCTCTGTATGTTTGGTCTTCAGCTGGGCTTCCTCTCCACCTATCTGTCAGAGCCAATTGTTAAGGCTTTCACCAGCGCTGCTGCCTTCCATGTCACAGTGTCACAGATACAAAGCATGCTGGGACTGCGGCTCCCTCGCCACACTGGGACCTTCTCCCTCTTTAAAGTAAGCACCGTTTCACTTTGACATCGTAATGGTCTGATCCAACATGTCATTTTTGGAATTTGCTCACTGATGTGTGTGTTCAGACTTTAGCGTCAGTGATGGAGAACCTGCCTCACACCAACATGGCGGAGCTGCTGATCTCCATGGTGTGTTTGGCTGTTCTGGTGATAGTTAAAGAAATCAACATGCGTTACAGAAAGCGCCTTCGTACACCAATCCCTGTGGAGATCCTCACGGTTAGTCATCTGGATTTTTGAATGTTGAGGATTTTCTCTTAACGATGTAATCAGGTTATAATTCATTGTTTCTTTCCTTCTCAGGTGATTATTGCTACAGGTGTGGCCTACGCCTTCTCGCTGGATTCTTCTTACAACATTGAGATCGTTGGCCACATCCCAGCTGGGTAATCTTTTAGAAAAAAAGAAAAACAGACATCGTTTTTTTCGGAAATGTCAAGGAATTGGAATTTGAATTCTTCTATCCTCAGATTCCCAAAGCCACGGATGCCTGCCGTGCACACTTTCCCTGACATCGCTGGAGACACAGTAGCCATCACATTTGTTGGATACGCTGTGTCGGTGTCTCTTGCAATGATTTATGCCGATAAACACGGCTATTCCATACATCCAAACCAGGTAAAGTGTGAGAATGTCACAGCTATTTGTAGAAATGTCATGCTCTCAAAAATCTGTTAACCTTTTGTTTTGAACCTGTGCTTTATTTCAGGAGCTCCTGGCTCACGGTATCTCCAACACGGTATCCTCTTTCTTCACCTGCTTCCCCAGCTCAGCCACTCTCGCCACCACTAATATACTCGAAAGTGCTGGAGGATACACACAGGTAGGTTACATGATGTACAAATGTTTCTGTCACACTCACAAACCTTTGATCTCATTAAGCGACACATTGCCGTTCAAACGTAAACATACCCGTCCACCAAGAACAAAAAAAGGAAACACTCTTTTGCATATTGTTCATCACTCTCAAATTGCAACTTTAAATTAATATATCCTAATGCTTTATTCACAGCAGAAAAATAAGCATACGTTGTGATAAACAGAGAAATGCAAATGTCTGATTCGACATTTTTACATCATAGTTCTGTTATATATGTGAATCTCTCTCTTCCTGCAGCTCTCCGGCTTGTTCACAAGTCTGGTTGTCCTGATTGTCCTGCTGCTGATTGGCCCGCTCTTCTACTTCCTACCAAAGGTGTGTTTTTATGTGTGTGTCTGTACAAGAGTGAGAGAAAGAAACCGAAGAAAAGTGAATTTACCTTATCCATTATTTCTCTCCCCAGGCAGTGTTGGCATGCATCAATGTGACCAGCCTCAGGCAGATGTTCCTGCAGTTCCAGGACTTACCTGAACTGTGGAGAATCAGCAAGATTGACTTGGTGAGGCTTTGGCTCAAAAAAGCAATATGAGATATACAAGTGTATTCTGCTATACAGTCCCTGTGCATACGAAACACAAGAGTGAAATACAGATGGTTAATTAGCTCCCTAGCTACCATTAGGTAAACAACTGACCCATAAAGCACAGCTAATTGTTTTTTTTGTAATATCTTCACATATCAGCTCATTTTATCCTGCTCAGCCTGTAGTCATTTACACACAAAAAAACGGTGCTTACTTTAGCTAATTTGGAGTAAAATATACTGTTGTTTCAGCAATATATTGTACCTCTTATTTGGTGTTTAAATAAAAAACAACTACTCAAGGCTGAAATTCAAATTGTGAATAATTTAGTTTACTTGTCATTAAGCTGGAGTTGTGTAAACTCACACAGTTTGTCATGTACATTGTTCATTGTTATATTCCGACATGACAACACTCTGTTGTTCTGGCCTGTCTAGATGGTGTGGGTGGTTACCTGGCTCTCTGTAGTTGTACTGAACGTGGATCTTGGCCTCGCTATCGGAGTGGTTTTCTCGATGATGACCGTCATCTGCCGCACACAAAGGTACATTTTCTATCCCCTTTGCTGAAAAACTGTGGTGCCTCAGAACTAAAATGAATCACAGAGAAACATTGAATCCATTCATACCTGTCAGGCTTCGTAGATGATATGTTGTATTGAGTTCAATTAAAGTTGATGGCCTATGGTTCTAACAGGGCAGGCTGTTCAGTGCTTGGTCGGGCCAGCAACACAGAAATTTACCGACCTCTGGAGAACCACAACAAGGTGAGAAGACTCTCTTATTGCTTCATACTTGTTTTGTTTTTTTCACATAGGAGAACAGCATGTTTAATAAGACTTAAATTTAGGCACATCAAACATCAAATCTTATTCCAACAAGTGATAATCATATTTTCAGAGGTGATGCAGCCTTTCCAAGAATGAAGTTAGGACGCACCTGTTTTCTTTTCAGTGCTATGAGGTACCTGGAGTGAAGATCCTGACATACAACGGGCCTATTTACTACGGGAACCGTAGCTTCTTCAGGGAGGAGATGAGCAAGCTGCTGGGCTTGACGCCAGAGAAGATTCGCAGCCGAGAAAAAGCTAGAAAAGCCCTGGAGAAAAGAGAGAGAGACGCCACCGTCAGCACTGTGGTAAAAATACTATTCTATAATAAAAGAATGAGCCGAGTTACAAATAAAACAATACTCAGTAAAATAAAATGTAAGAGTCTAATGTTTTTATTTTTATTTGTCCTTCATCGTTGTTTAGGAGAGAGGCATTGCAAACACATTGTTTTCTTCAGAAAATGAGTTCTTCAAATCTGGTAAGTAATGAACAATTTTGGATGGAATAAAGGCATCCATAAAGGTTATTTGATCATGTTGAAAAACACTGTTATATCTAAACATTTCCAGACCTGTTTTCAGACCTGTGCTGCAGAAAATGTCAAGTTTTTCTTTCATTTTCCCTTTTTTTTCTGTAGAAACATCAGAGAGTGACGTTCAGGCAGTGTTAATCGATTGCAGCAGTGTGACATTTGTTGATGTTGCTGGAGCAAGACTTTTTGCACAAGTTAGTACTCTCCCAATGCAACACTGAATGCTTTTACATTCAATTTATATGGTTATCTAAATTGTTTGTGCATTGACATAATTAATTGGTTGGGCTCTTTGCAGATGTGTACTGAATGCCAGAAAGTTGGAGTTCATGTATATCTGGCAAACTGCAATGGTAAGGCCTATGTTTCAGAATTACTTTATTTATTATTAATGATTCCATCCACTGTTTTCTCTGTTGAAACTAGTTCACAGCTTGCACACAGTGAATGATCAATGTTTTCCGTCCCCTCAGAGAGTGTCTTAAAGATCCTAACGTCGAGTGGTCTAATGACCTACATGAACCCTCAACATATTTTTGTCACTGTTCATGATGCAGTCATGTTTATTCAACAGCAGAAGGTAAGCTTTAATACATGCATTTTTACAAATACACAAAATGTTCATTAAAGTATTAAACAAACGATGCAACTTCTGTTGTCTGTTGCAGGAAAAACTTCCAGAGAACACCACGACTGTTTGGGTATGAGCCGGGAGGAAAGTGATGAGTCATGCTCTGACGAAGGCACACTGCAATAAGACTTCAGCAGGGACTCTGTCTCTCAGCTGCATAGCAATGCTCCACTATTTGGTCCATACTTCACTATATTATAAAGAAGCAGTAGCCTGTTTTAGCACAATGTCATGAATAACAATAATTGGAACATTACAGTGTTAACAGTTTTATCACGGATACTGGATTCACTCCTGGCACACATTACATTTCTGAGGGCTTTAAAGTAGATACAAGAGACGTACTCATATATTCGATCCAAAAAAAAGAAGGAATAAACAAATATTCCTATAGAACTGTATATTGCAGATTGTTTTTTGTTGTCTTTTATTTTCTTATATGCTGGAATATTAGCACAGTGGTATTTATTTAGTTTCTGTTGGTTGTTTGCAATACTGATGAATATAAAGTGCACTGAATAGTTTGTTAAAATACTTTGTGTATGTATATATTTTTGAAATATGTGCTTGACTATGCAACTATGTACAACAAGATCTCACTGCCTTAAAACGTGTAAGTATTTTAACTCCAGAGAGACTGCACACATTGTATTAATTACTTTTGTATTTGTCAAACGTTTTGACAATAAATATATCTTCAAACCTGACCTTTTTGTTGATTTGAATTACATTTAGTATCAGCGAAAACGGCTTGTAGGCTTCTACATCACTTGGATACCATAGCTACTAAGGGCAAATACAATTAAAGGGTATAGGTAGTTTGGAATTTGAAGCATGCTGCTGTCAGATTTTGAAAAGAGAAAGAGAGCCGTCGTTGTATTTGGTGAGACCTGTGTATCTGCACTGAGAAATAATAAAAACTAGAAAATACAGAATTCACAGGAGACTTTTCTTTTTGCCATGGCAGGTGTAAGCTTGGGAAACAGGCCACAGGTCATCAGTCCTGCATAATTCTGGTTTATTTAAAATGCAAGCCATGCTATATATTAATACAAACCTGTTATTCCTTGATATGAAATGTATGGATCCGGTGCATCTACTGCGAAATGAAAATGTGTACAATATATAACAAAGTATGACAAAACATTCTGTAATTAGATGTTTTACCCGGGGATGTAAATGTCATTAGATGAATAGAAAGTGATGCCTTACCTCACCACTGTGCTGCCCTCTGCTGCCCCGACAGTTAGAGGTTTTTCCCCCACTGCTCATCATCACAATCCCATTACCTTGACCTGATAAAACTATACGTAGTACGAGTTCAAAACCAGGTTGAAAAAGGAAAAAAACTAATTATTTCCTTGCTTGATGTTGGATAGCCAAGTTATTAATTTTTTCCAGTGCATATTTCAAAGAGGCCTCTAGACAGTGTACCCTTTGGGTTTTCCTTTAAAGCTCAAGGAGTGTTTCACTAATTGGCAGGAAGTAGTCCACTTCAATTAGAACATGGTACACAAGGCTCTGGCCAAATGTTTACTAAGCCAGATTCTACCGGCAGACCTACTAACATGCACACACACACACACACACACACACACACACACACACACACACACACACACACACACACACACACACACACACACACACACACCCACACACACACACACACACCACACACACACACCACACACACACAACACACACCACACACACACACACACACACACACACACACACACACCACACACACACACACACACACACACACACACACACACACACACACACACACACCCCTACCTCTGGGAAGTTCAGAGATTTGATGACAAAGCTTTGATTTACCTTTGATAAAGTGCTTACAGGTAACATGTAAAGCATGTGTTATGGAAAGGTTAGTTGACCTAGACATACCTAAAGACAAAAAATAAACAAACAAAAAAGAAATACAATAAAAAAACTGTGTCAAATGTACAAAAGGATCAAACTAAAAGTAATATCTGGTATTTCTAATTAATGCAATTTCTACAGAAACAGAAAGCAATTGAATGTACCATAAACCAAGAGTGGTCATAGTCATATAATTATACAATCATTACTTCTGCAACTGTCACTCCTAATTATAACAATGATGGTACAATGATAATAATGCTATGTTCCTCTTGACGAAGCAGAGGGGTTTTCAGCTCGTTGGGATCTTTCCTGTGATCTTTTGTTTCCATCTGGTGGTGAAACATTGTAATGACAGCTGATGTCTCAGCATGTTCTTTATCCTGGAGGGTCACATGACTTTCTAGAGACATAGTAAGCTGTCACCTAATTAACAAAAACGTAAACGTTTATTGACTTGTTTTTTTTATTTTTGTTGGAGTCAAACACAAGTACAGATCACACGTGGTTGTTAAACCGAACAATATAAATTAGCTGAAAAGGGAACAATGATGCAAAAAATTTAAGCAAAAAATGCAGATAGAGCTTTACATCTAATCAAGACTCATCGCTGAAGCATTTCAGTCGAAGGCTTTTTCTAAAGCAACAACCGTATTAACAGTAAATATTGTTGTAAACATAAATCACACCATTAAACATCTGTCTTTGGGAAATATATGGTGGAACCTTACTTCTCTAAAAGACTCTGAAGAGAGAATTGTTGCCCATGGCTTCTATTGAATTACATAGTCCATATTTTCTGTTATGGTTGCTGTTTTGTGCTTTGGAAATAAGGACTTTAAGAGCTCATTTAGTATGAGTATTTGTACTTTATAGGTTGTTCAGCAAGTGCCCATATTGACTACATTTGTAGAGTTGCAATTAACAAACTGGGCAGTAGAAACATTCTTTTTGGTTTAATGGGTGTAGGTAGGGTGTTACCTTTCAGAGAAGCAAGCCAACTACTGTCTTTACATCTGTCTTTTTTCCCACTTACAGAGCAAAATGCACAAATAAATGATCTGTTACTGTGACACTACAAAAAAAAAAATACATTATTGACATTTTCCAGCAAGTACCACAGATTTTGTTTTAAATCAAATACATTCAACAGCATCGAGTTAACTCTAGAGCGGAGATTCAAGGGGGGTAAGACAACCGGATAACAATTATGATCAGCTAAAGAAATTAGATACCCATTCAAAAGTCTGTGTTCTAGTTACAGATAAGATTGTACACCTTACACTTACTCCAATTGATTTTAGTGCAAATTAACCTTGAACATACTGGTTAAAAAGAAGCCAATACATCAATGATTATGGATCACTTGAATTCATGAATGTGGCCACAGATTATTTAGATCTATCATCTATCTCTGTGATGAAGGACCAAATAACCATACAAGGAAACCATAACCACTTATTAAACAGTTAAGGTAATTACAGAATGCAAGCTTATCAGATAGGGCTGTGGGTGGGTGTCTTATAGTAAAGAACCACTGCAAGTCACAGTAACTATGGCAAAGAACACAAAAATACAACATGATACTTTCATTAATAGTTGAGGTTCACACTATATATGGAGGTGTATGTCTGTTAGAACTTCTCTGTCTGTACCATGAGTCGCAATCTGTTCACAGAACATAATCTGTCCACACAATCCGTTAAACAGCAAGTTCTTCAGTATAAAAATGTAATTTTCGGCAGTCTTTACGTGAGAATAAATGATGAACTCACATTATAGCAGAAAAAGACCAACAATATGGTTTATTTACTGGTCTCACATTTGAACCTGTTCTTGAAGTAGAAGACTTCCTGATGAATGTTATTGTCATTACTGGAAGGTGAATAGCGGAATTTATCATAGGTCTTTTGTGATTCTGTTTTAGTCCAGGGTAGCTGGATCTTTGATGCGTGGTTGACAATGATGTCACTGCACGAGCCAATGTGGAGGGAGCCCAGGCCGTCGATGAAAAACTCTGCAGTGCCAAAAAGAAAATGTTGTTTTCAAAAATCCTTTTGTTTCTTTAACATTGTTGCATTCTGAAGTAACTGAACAGTGTTGTACTGCATAGCGAAAATAGCCAAATAAACTGCTATGTTAATACATTTGATAGAGAACGTTACTGATAGACTCACCTAGATGAGCTTGCCGTGCCAGGCGGGGGTTAAAGCCCACCTGCTGCACCTTGTCTGTCCTCCCCATGAAGAAGTTGATGACGGCATCTGCTACCACACAGTTGGGAAATCCTTCTATGACATGGTGGTAGCCTTTTCTGATATGTAAACAGTCGCCCTCCTCTCCGCCCTCTTCCACTGAAATGGTGTGACGGAATGTAGCAGTGTAGCCTGTCGCCTCCCTAACTGATCCAGCCACCTAGTCATACACAAATGTTGAGATCATTTATCAAAACGTTAAATAAGAATGTATAGATAGACACAATAAGGTCAAAGATGCACAATAAGATTATAAAAAAAACTTGATACAAGGTCTAAAGTTATTTTACATTATTAAGATATTATCTGGCAGAGAACTCACTGCTCCATAGTTTCTCTTGGAATAAAACATTGTACATTTATATAATCTGTTCAATATTTAATATTCCATCTGTCATATATTGATGTATATATTTATGTATATATAATACCTTGTTAAATTCAACATGTATATTTTCTACTTTCTAATTTTTATTGTACAATGCCATTTTATGCGGCTGCAACGCAAACATTTCCCAAATTGGGATCAATAAAGTACTATCTTATCTTATTAAACGGAGGGAATTAGGAAATATCCTTACTTGTCAGGCTATAATCAGAATTTTCCCCTAAAGATGATTTGATTTTCAAAATAGTCTGTTTTAATTTTTCTGTTAATAGACTTATTGGTACGACGACTATTGTTTCTTCTCTATAAACCAAGCATGTAATGCCTGCTATTCTTATGACTAAGTGTTGTGATGTAAGAGCTTGTCTATGCAGAGTTGTGAACAATTGAACAATTCTGTGCAGACAGGATGAAGTGAGATAAGGTGTCAGGGCTGAATAACTTTGATAAATGTGTCATACACATTTCTAAGTTCTCACCAGATCCAGAGTGGTCTTTTCTAAGATGTCCACCATCTGCTCCAGCTTGGTGTTTGTGGTGAAGAAGAAGTCGTCATCCACCCAGAGCACATACTTGGTGGTCACTTGAGACACTGCAAGGTTTCTGCCCCGCAAACCAGCCCTGTACACAGTAAATGAAGTCTGATCAGCATATTAACCCTGCTCTGGCGATTAATCACAATGATCATTCGTAGACCACATAGCAACCATTCTCTACCTTTCCAAATGGCATGATGTAATGGTCAATGTGAGGCCCGGTCACTGGCTGAGGGTGTTTCATTATCATCTGCTATCACTATGGTGACGGTGGGATAATATTTGCGTATGCTGTCAATAAGCTCTTTTAATTTGTCATAGCGTAGAAAGGTCTTCGTGGCGATGGTTACGAGAGCACTAATATTGTATTCTGAGTAGAAACAAGAAAAAAGTTTAAAAATAACACTCTGAAATGCCTTTTATACATTGTGCTTCTAATCAAATTGTTAATAATATAACTGCTAACAAACCTTTTTGATACTCCAGTGTTGTAAAGTGTAGGTATAGTTCCATGTCCAACTTTAATCGTGAAAAATGACTGGTGACCATCAGTGGCAAAATGAACTGCAGAACAAATATTGACAAAGAGATAAAGCAGAGCATATTTATAGTTATAGAAATATTACCACTGAGCAGTAGGAAGAAAGGTTGATAACTAAAGATTACATTTTTATTTTTTACACGGTAATTTTACCTGTATCTGCTGTCTTGGGATGGAAAACAGTGTTTGTGTATGTGACGAACTGCAGCTGCCTGTTCAGAGCAGGAGATGAGAACTAGACAGTATCATGTGCTTTTCTCCATCTCCTTCAACAGAGACCTCGTCCACTGTAGCAGCGACATCAAAAACCCCCAGTGTAGCTGTCAAATATACCTGTTACACCAATTGCATGGTTTTGGGAATAGAATAAACACAATTTTTTTAACATTTAGACAAAAACCGATGCTATATTAGCCATGGTGAAAAAATAAATGAAGCAATTACCCTATGGTTTGATCCTTTTTCTTCTTTAAGACCCAGGCCTAAGGGGAAAAAAACAACAATAACTACAGGGGATATCAGACGGGATGATGGTGAAGCGTTTAACTCAAACACTTAAATAATAAATAAAAGCACCAAAATGAAAGGAAACAACATAATGTTCAAATTATGATATCATGTGCAGTGTCAATCTGGATAATGCTGTTACCAGGAATAATGATGGTTTTGAGGGGGCGCACCTCCACGCCCTGTGTAGGATACTGGAGAGGACTGTTGGCTTCAGCTACAATAAGAACATCTGCGGGAGTGTAGGACCTGTACAAACAGAACATATTAGAGAAGTACCTGCATTGCTTCAACACTGTCAAACTGTCAAAAAAAGTCCAGTCCTATTTATTTACTTTGGGTCACCTAATAATAATAATAATAATAATAATAATGGGTTTCATTTGTAACACACTTCATATTTGAAGTCAAATCCCGAAGTGCTACAAGCAGTGAGCATGGAACAATATAAAACAGCACACAACACGATAGAATGAATAGTAAAAAAAGCAGTAAAAACAAACAATTAACCCTTTGATACACAACATGGGTCAAAAGTGACCCGACAGAGTTTTAATTGTAAATATCTTTGCAATAAATTCATTTCACCATTCAGAATTCCAGGAATTCCTCAAGTAACTTGTTTTTGATCATCACAAATTGTTATTTTCTTTTTACTTTTTTAATTTTTTAATAAAAATCATTTTTGTAAGACTACCCCTCTAAAGCACAACATGGGTCAAAAATGACCCGCATTCATTTCCTATGTTATTTCCATGCATGGCTGTGTTTCTTTGCTATATCTTTTAAAATCTATTTCATTTCATCATTTAATATTGCAAAGTATTCATTAAATATCTTGTTTTTGATGACCATAAATCATTTTTTTTTCATTTTCTCTGTCTATATTTTGGAACTAAAATAGGTTTTGTATCACTATATCAAGTTTCCACACATGGGTCAGAAATGACCCGTGCAAGTGTGAATTTGATAGGAACCTTTGATTTATAAAATGTGTGCAGTTAGGAACATTTTTACTGTGGACAACTTTTCACTTGTCATAATATGGCGCTGGTCAGAACTAAACAACTGGACAACATTTCACATTCCACTCTTGTCAGAAGGAAACAGGCTGCGTCTTCAGATCTGATTCATGTAAGTCTTGTTTTACAATAGTTTTACCTAAGAAAAATATATTCAGAAAAGATAACTGCACATAACATTTGAACATTATCCCTACCTGTTGGGAAAGAGAAATATTACATTAGCATATTCTATTCTAGCTAGCTAATGTTAGCTTGTGTTAGCTAGGTCAATTCTAGATCGCGGTCGCTAATATTAGCTAATACATACATGCATTACATTGCATTTAGCTGACGCTTTTATCCAAAGCGACTTACAATAAGTACATTCGACCAGGAAGACACAACCTTGAAGAAAACAGAATCATATAAGTACATCAGGTTTCATCGAGCCAAACATTTCAAGTGCTAGTCAACTGGCTATAGATATGCCAACTCTCTTGCCAGATCATGTATGAAATGTAATCATGTCTTACACAATAAATACGCTATACTATTTTCAACCCATTTGTCAATCTGGAAATACACACATAATAATAAATAAATACATTTAAATACAGTCATATACAGGTATAAGCTAATGTCAGCTAGGGCAACAAAATAAAACTTGAATTAGAAAAGTGTACTGTATAATTTATCAACTGATGTTGTAAATATTATTTTGATTTTCTTTATCCACAGTATGGCTCGTCACACTCATTCACGTTTCACGGCTGAAATGGTCATCGAGATGTTACATCAAGAACAGGATAAGGAAGATGGAGCAATCCTTGATTCTGACTCTGAGTCTGACCTCTCTGATGATGACGTAGACTATGTCCCACAGGGTCAAGCTGAAGTTGCTGGTGATGAAGAAGACTCCTTGGACGAGCCAGAAGACTCGTCTGATGAGTCCTCTGAAGAGGAAACTCAGACCCAGGCCAATAGGCTAAGTAAAAAGGGGTCTTACTGGAATGAGCAACCCCCCACTCAAGGCAGAGCAAGAACCCATAACATCCTGAGGAGGTGTCCAGGACCCGTATCTGGTTCAACAATAATTTCACCAAAAGATGCCTGGGAGTTGTTCATTAGTGATAACATCATAGAGGAGGTTTTAAGATGCACTAACTTAGAGGGACGCAGAGCCGCAGCAGCAAAAGGAAAAGAGTGGAGATGCCTCGACAAAGTGGAATTCACGGCATTTATTGGTTTGACCCTCCTTGCAGGGGGGGACAAGAGCTGGGATGTGGCCTTGCGGGAGCTCTTTCTGGATCCCCTGCAAAATCCGATGTATAAGGCCACCATGGGGTTCCACAGATATGAGGATATCCGCCGCCTCATACGGTTTGATGATAAGAGGACTAGGGCTGTTAGACTGGAAACAGACCACATGGCTGCATTCAGATATGTGTGGGACTGTTTCCTGGCCAATTGCAAGAAAGTGTTCGTCCCCAGTGATTGTGTCACTATAGATGAGCAGCTTGTGCCATTCCGTGGAAGGTGCAAGTTCTTACAATACATGCCCAGCAAGCCAGCAAAATATGGGATCAAAATCTTTTGGATGTGCGATGCAAGGGTCCATTATGCATTCAATGGCATGATCTATACAGGGCGACAGCCAGGAGAGGATGTTCAGAGGAACCTTGGCGAGAATATTGTCCAACAGTTGTCCAGCGGAATAAGACACACAGGTGAATATAGAATACAGAGTATGTACAGTGAATATACTCTTGAAGTTCTAGCACAATACTTAGATCACTTTTCCACTCTCTCATAGTGTCTATTTCATTTTGTATTACCATTGTGAGAAATTGATTAATTTATAAGCATAGAATGGAATAAAATACAATGCAGTAATAATAATCAATATTCCATCAGGTTTATTTTAATGTTAGAATTTAGAGAATTACATGTTGACTAAATTGACCATTAATTTTTTTGTTCTGTTCATAGGTCGCAACATAACCATGGATAACTTCTTTACCAGCATTCCTTTGGCTGAGAAGCTCATAGAGAAGAACCTTACGCTTGTGGGGACTCTTCGCCAGAACAAGCCAGACATACCACCTGTCATGAAGCCAAACAAACTGAGAGAGAAGAACAGCTCCAAATTTGGATTATGTGGCAACATGACAATGGTGAGCTATGTCCCGAAAAAGGGGAAGGCTGTTGTGCTGCTAAGCACAATGCATGATGACACAGCAGTGGATGACCAGAGTGTTAAGAGGAAGCCAGAAGTGATCCAATATTACAACCACACAAAATCAGGAGTGGACACAATGGATCAAATGGTTCGCACGTACACCTGCAAGCGGAGAACACGGAGGTGGCCCATGGTGCTCTGGCACAATGTGCTGGATGTTGCCACCCTCAACGCCTTCACCAGCTACACTGCACAACACCCTGGTTACATGGGTGGTGTGACTAATGCACGGCGGCTCTTCATAAAGGAGCTGGGCAAAGAGCTGGTCATGCCACACATGAGGAGACGCATGGAGGGCACGTCCCACCTCCAAACCCATATTACAGAGGCAATGGAAAGATGTGGATTAAAAAAAGTAAGCACAGCCACCACCCAGCCACAGGAGGGCCAAGTGAAGAGGAAGAGGTGCAAGATCTGCCCAACTGCCAAAGATCGAAAAGCCAGCAGCTGGTGTTCCAAGTGCACCAGCCCTGTGTGCAAGGAGCACAAACATGTTGTTGTGATTTGTGAGGCATGTATGCACTAGATTGCAACTTACTCATATGAGTTCATTTCATGAGTTTGTTTCATGAGTGTCATGATTTCATTTTAAACATTCAGCATTCACCACAGTTCACTGCAGTAACAATACAGATTCACTAACAGTTCAAAAAGTTCAAAAAGTGTTATCAGTTGTATGGTGTATGCTATGTGTGAGTGTGACAAAGTGACAAATAAACATTTCAAAAATATTAAATGTGTTATTCTTTGGTCCAAATCACTGCTAAAATGTTTTTTGACAAAATCATTATTATCGTATGTCTTTTTTTTTTTTTAAATACCACACTTGCATACATGGGTCATTTTCGACCCATGTCTGTAAACTTGATGTAATATTATAAAAACTATTTTAGTTTAGTAATTAACAAAGGAGAAACAAAAGTAATGATTTAGGGTTTTCTAAAACAAGATATTTAATGAATATTTTGAATATTTAATGATGAAATAAGTTGATTTCCAAAAATATAGCAAAGAAACACTCAACCATGCATTAAATAACACTGTAAGTCAATACGGGTCATTTTTGACCCATGTTGTGTCTTAGAGGGGGTTTCCATAGCTTGTGTATCAAAGGGTTAAAAGAATAAATAAATAAAAGGTCTAGGAAAAGGCTCTATTGAATAGATGGGTTTTTAGGCCTTTTTAAAAAGGCATCCACGGTCTGTGGTGCTCTCATGTTGTCGGGGAGAGCATTCCACAGACTGGGAGCAGCCGAGCAGAAGGCCCGGTGTCCCATAGTACGGAGCTTGGTCCTGGGGGGTTTGAGGAGGTTGGAATTGCTGGAACGGGAGGTACCTAATGTATGCCAGTAATCACACACTTAATTTGACCACACTTTGCACAAAGAGAAACCATGTTTGGAACATTATTCTATTTGTTTGGATGTACTACATCAAAATCTCATACGTTGAAGTGCTGAAATCCAGTGGCCTTTCAGAGGTGCGTTTTGCAATATTGGAGAGTAAGGGTGTGGCATTACCCTTTTGTTAGGGCTAGAGAAAGGTAGAAAGACAAGATAAACCAGTGATACTCACACACAACCGGTAAGCGTTGCAATGCCTTATTCCATGTGAATGTAGCCTGATGTATCTACCCAGCTATCTGAAATCTAATTGAAAGCTGACAGTAACTGGGTTACTTAAGTGCATTCATGATCCTCACATATTTTTGTAAAAACCTAATGATTACACCTTGTGGGTCAATTGGGCTATCCTTATCTTGAAAAAGTAAAGTCGTTTTCATCTTTTTAATAGAAAAATGTATACACTATAGCTGTCTAACATGTAAAGTAATAGGAGTACACAAGGATGTGTTCACTGGCAGTCCGACAGTAGGTGTTATCATGGACAGTTTACCTCTTTTGGAACCTGCTGTACTCCTTAGCCCTGAGACGCTTCACACCCTCGGGGTCAGGATGGGATGCTAAGAACGCCTCATCAAACTTGTGGGCCCTAACACTTGGGAACAGCAGATTGGAAAACGGCAGGCGAAAGCTCTCTTTATCGGCCAGACACATACATGTATTCTGAGCCAAATTACTGTAAAAACAAGGGAAGTTAGATGTTAGGAAAAAAGGAGATTTCAACAGGAGAATGAACACATGCTGACTAATAACTCACCCTGCCACATCTTCCTTTATATTGTAGGCAATGTAATGATAGCCACCAATGGTGTCTCGAGTTTTCTCTTCGATTAGTTTCCTCAGAAGTCCCATCTGTCTTGGCCGTATGTCAACTGCTGAGCCGGTCCCAGGGCTCCAAGCATGAAACAGGGCTAGCAGGAGTCCAACGAGCAAAATCAGCACCAGACACTTCTTAAAGGTGGCACGCATCTAGATGGAAGATTAAAGAAAATGCCAAAAATTACAAATGTAGGCCACACAGGGTAAGGAAAACAAAAGCGGCAGTTAAGAGACGGATGTCCTGTGTTTTACACGGGAATACATGTCTGTATTTGTCACGATCTGTCTGTGTTGTGTTTTGTCTTGTCTAGATCTGGCTTTGGTTTTCTGTCTGCGTTGTGTCTTGTCTAGATCTGTCTTTGGTTTTCTGTCTGCGTTGTGTTTTGTCTTGTTTAGATCTGTCTGTGGTTCCCTGTCGTTAGTTTCCCTGGTGTGTCTAATTTACCCGATTGTGTTCACCTGGTGTCCCTGTGTTTTCTCCTCCCTCCTCACCTGTGTCTTGTTTGTATGATTAGTCTTGTGTGTATTTAAGTTCTGGTTTTTCTGTCTGTCTTTGTCGGTTTGTCTTGTGACATGACTTGGTCTGCGGTGAGTGTTCTGGTCAGTCTCTGTTAATAGTCTAGCCTTGAAATAAAGGAGTTATTTTTGTCACTTTAATCTGCATTTGGGTCCTGCTTCCTACACCCACCGTAACAGTATTGTTTTTTTATTTGACAGGAGCCTCAATTTTCAGGCTTTAAAAGCTGGCTGAAAATGTATATAAAATCATTAAACTTGCTGAGGCTACAGGCTTGTTTAAAGCTAGTTGGATTGTGTTGTACAATATTAGACCTTACTGTAAACACCACTAGACTATAATATTTGAAATTATGAGTATTCACTTCATTTCTGTTGTCATGTCTAAAACTGTGAACTTAAACTTGTAACCACATTTGCACTAAAGAGCTGCTCTACTTTGCACAGGAAAGTAAAGCCACAGAAAGGAAGTGTCCCTGAGATCAAACTGTTCCTATGACAAAACTGGTTTGTGCGCTTCTGTTCACAGTAAAATACCTATTCCGCACTAAACGGCAACATCTCTTCCGCTCTGTCCTCTTTTCAGTTTAACCTCTGCTCAGTTCCCACGTGTTTTTTGCTAGCACTTAAACTGTGTTATAAAATAGCTGAATTTGAATATAGTTGTTCTGCTATACATATCGTTATTCTCTTTTCAGATGACACAATCACAATGACATAGTAATTTAATTCTGGTTTCGTGAATACTACATGTTAACCAGCAGGCAGCAAGTTGCTGTGCTGCTGTGATAAAATCCTGGTTTTATCATTTGACAAATTCAAAAAATAAGGTAGATAAGGAAAATACTTACAATGCTTAACTGAAACAGACACTAATCCTCGCTCGGCTGACTTATGTCATTGTCTTGAAAAAGCTCAGCTTTCCCAGTAAACACTAAAACTTTATGCTGACGATTGATCTACTGTGGAGGCAACTATGGAACTAAAGAAGGCAGCTCCAGGCAGTAGTGAGGCTGAAACTGAGAGGAAACAAAGTGTGTTGACATCTTTGAATGTGGACGCACATTGGGGCTCATCCTCCTCGAGGGGCAAGGTGCACTCTCTCGCAAAATGGAGCGCTCCAAGCTATTATCAAGAAGATGATCTATTGTCTGGGTGAGGAACAGTCTCACAGCGAATTTGGTCAGAGGACAGCACCAGAGAGTCAGATTGTAGAGGCCGACACTCTCGGAGGAGATTTCACTCTTCAATGTTCTGTTGATTTACGTCATGGTGCAAGGTTTTATCCTAACAGATGTGCAGAAGGTTCTTTGAATCACAATATTTGCCTGTTAGGCTCAGTGCTTCAACCTTATTTTTCAAACAAAGGGTGTTTTTTGAGGCTTTACCCTCGCCAGTTATTTTAGAGTGTTTCTGAAGTGACTGTTGCCATATTGCTGCTCTTAAAGATTGGGCATGGTCTGATAGCTAGCAGCACAGGTGGGAGCACAGGTACTCAGATATTGTACTTAAGTACAAGTAAAAATACCAAAGTGTAAGAATACTCTGTTACAAGTAAAAGTCATGTTTTCAAAATTTGACTCGGGTTAAAGTATTCACATCTAAATATACTTAAGGTACCAAAAGCAAACACTCATTATGCAGATCATCCCATTTCAGAATAATATATATAATATGTTTTGATAATTATTGATGTATTCATATGTTTGTCAAGCTGGTTGAGCTGGAACTAACTTCAATTACTGTGGGGTAGCATGTGAATTTAATCCAGGTGTATCTAAAGTATTTCTTAAGTGTAGATCATATTTATCATTTATTTATATCTGCAAAGTAACTAAATATACTACATAAATGTAAACGTAAAATATTGACCTCTGAATTGTAGTGGAGTAGAAGTACCTAAAAAATGTACTTAGTTACTTATCACCACTGGCTAGAAATTCTGACTGCTTTGCTGTTTCACTATGTTTCACAGTTGTTTATTATGTCAACAATTGTCATGATAAAAGTATTATCAAAGTTAGGCCACTGGGTCTGGATTCAATTGAGCTGAAACCTCCATTTGACATCACAGTTGGCGATCACATTAACCCTTTGATACACAACATGGGTCAAAAGTGACCCGACAGAGTTTTAATTGTAAATATCTTTGCAATAAATTCATTTCACCATTCAGAATTCCAGGAATTCCTCAAGTAACTTGTTTTTGATCATCACAAATTGTTATTTTCTTTTTTACTTTTTTACTTTTTTAATAAAAATCATTTTTGTAAGACTACCCCTCTAAAGCACAACATGGGTCAAAAATGACCCGCATTCATTTCCTATGTTATTTCATGCATGGCTGTGTTTCTTTGCTATATCTTTTAAAATCTATTCATTTCATCATTTAATATTGCAAAGTATTCATTAAATATCTTGTTTTTGATGACCATAAATCATTTTTTTTTCATTTTCTCTGTCTATATTTTGGAACTAAAATAGGTTTTGTATCACTATATCAAGTTTCCACACATGGGTCAGAAATGACCCGTGCAAGTGTGAATTTGATAGGAACCTTTGATTTATAAAATGTGTGCAGTTAGGAACATTTTTACTGTGGACAA
Organism: Pogonophryne albipinna; assembly: GCA_028583405.1. Lineage (NCBI taxonomy): Eukaryota > Metazoa > Chordata > Actinopteri > Perciformes > Artedidraconidae > Pogonophryne > Pogonophryne albipinna. The sequence continues at coordinate 22,529 of JAPTMU010000635.1, forward strand.
CTTTTCACTTGTCATAATATGGCGCTGGTCAGAACTAAACAACTGGACAACATTTCACATTCCACTATTGTCAGAAGGAAACAGGCTGCGTCTTCAGATCTGATTCATGTAAGTCTTGTTTTACAATAGTTTTACCTAAGAAAAAGATATTGAGAAAAGATAACTGCACATAACATTTGAACATTATCCCTACCTGTTGGGAAAGAGAAATATTACATTAGCATATTCTATTCTAGCTAGCACACATTAGCATATTCTATTCTAGCTAGCTAATGTTAGCTTGTGTTAGCTAGGTCAATTCTAAATCGCGGTCGCTAATATTAGCTAATGCATACATGCCAACTCTCTTGCCAGATCATATATGAAATGTAATCATGTCTTACACAATAAATACGCTATACTATTTTCAACCCATTTGTCAATCTGGAAATACACACATAATAATAAATAAATACATTTAAATACAGTCATATACAGGTATAAGCTAATGTCAGCTAGGGCAACAAAATAAAACTTGAATTAGAAAAGAGTACTGTATAATTTATCAACTGATGTTGTAAATATTATTTTGATTTTCTTCATCCACAGTATGGCTCGTCACACTCATTCACGTTTCACGGCTGAAATGGTCATCGAGATGTTACATCAAGAACAGGATAAGGAAGATGGAGCAATCCTTGATTCTGTCTCTGAGTCTGACCTCTCTGATGATGACGTAGACTATGTCCCACAGGGTCAAGCTGAAGTTGCTGGTGATGAAGAAGACTCCTTGGACGAGCTAGAAGAGTCTGATGAGTCCTCTGAAGAGGAAACTCAGACCCAGGCCAATAGGCTAAGTAAAAAGGGGTCTTACTGGAATGAGCAACCCCCCGCTCAAGGCAGAGCAAGAACCCATAACATCCTGAGGAGGTGTCCAGGACCCGTATCTGGTTCAACAATCATTTCACCAAAAGATGCCTGGGAGTTGTTCATTAGTGATAACATCATAGAGGAGGTTTTAAGATGCACTAACTTAGAGGGACGCAGAGCCGCAGCAGCAAAAGGAAAAGAGTGGAGATTCCTCGACAAAGTGGAATTCACGGCATTTATTGGTTTGACCCTCCTTGCAGGGGGGGACAAGAGCTGGGATGTGGCCTTGCGGGAGCTCTTTCTGGATCCCCTGCAAAATCCGATGTATAAGGCCACCATGGGGTTCCACAGATATGAGGATATCCGCCGCCTCATACGGTTTGATGATAAGAGGACTAGGGCTGTTAGACTGGAAACAGACCACATGGCTGCATTCAGATATGTGTGGGACTGTTTCCTGGCCAATAGCAAGAAAGTGTTCGTCCCCAGTGATTGTATCACTATAGATGAGCAGCTTGTGCCATTCCGTGGAAGGTGCAAGTTCTTACAATACATGCCCAGCAAGCCAGCAAAATATGGGATCAAAATCTTTTGGATGTGCGATGCAAGGGTCCATTATGCATTCAATGGCATGATCTATACAGGGCGACAGCCAGGAGAGGATGTTCAGACGAACCTTGGCGAGAATATTGTCCAACAGTTGTCCAGCGGAATAAGACACACAGGTGAATATAGAATACAGAGTATGTACAGTGAATATACTCTTGAAGTTCTAGCACAATACTTAGATCACTTTTCCACTCTCTCATAGTGTCTATTTCATTTTGTATTACCATTGTGAGAAATTGATTAATTTATAAGCATAGAATGGAATAAAATACAATGCAGTAATAATAATCAATATTCCATCAGGTTTATTTTAATGTTAGAATTTAGAGAATTACATGTTGACTAAATTGACCATTAATTTTTTTTGTTCTGTTCATAGGTCGCAACATAACCATGGATAACTTCTTTACCAGCATTCCTTTGGCTGAGAAGCTCATAGAGAAGAACCTTACGCTTGTGGGGACTCTTCGCCAGAACAAGCCAGACATACCACCTGTCATGAAGCCAAACAAACTGAGAGAGAAGAACAGCTCCAAATTTGGATTCTGTGGCAACATGACAATGGTGAGCTATGTCCCGAAAAAGGGGAAGGCTGTTGTGCTGCTAAGCACAATGCATGATGACACAGCAGTGGATGACCAGAGTGTTAAGAGGAAGCCAGAAGTGATCCAATATTACAACCACACAAAATCAGGAGTGGACACAATGGATCAAATGGTTCGCACGTACACCTGCAAGCGGAGAACACGGAGGTGGCCCATGGTGCTCTGGCACAATGTGCTGGATGTTGCCACCCTCAACGCCTTCACCAGCTACACTGCACAACACCCTGGTTACATGGGTGGTGTGACTAATGCACGGCGGCTCTTCATAAAGGAGCTGGGCAAAGAGCTGGTCATGCCACACATGAGGAGACGCATGGAGGGCACGTCCCACCTCCAAACCCATATTACAGAGGCAATGGAAAGATGTGGATTAAAAAAAGTAAGCACAGCCACCACCCAGCCACAGGAGGGCCAAGTGAAGAGGAAGAGGTGCAAGATCTGCCCAACTGCCAAAGATCGAAAAGCCAGCAGCTGGTGTTCCAAGTGCACCAGCCCTGTGTGCAAGGAGCACAAACATGTTGTTGTGATTTGTGAGGCATGTATGCACTAGATTGCAACTTACTCATATGAGTTCATTTCATGAGTTTGTTTCATGAGTGTCATGATTTCATTTTAAACATTCAGCATTCACCACAGTTCACTGCAGTAACAATACAGATTCACTAACAGTTCAAAAAGTTCAAAAAGTGTTATCAGTTGTATGGTGTATGCTATGTGTGAGTGTGACAAAGTGACAAATAAACATTTCAAATATTAAATGTGTTATTCTTTGGTCCAAATCACTGCTAAAATGTTTTTTGACAAAATCATTATTATCGTATGTCTTTTTTTTTTTTTAAATACCACACTTGCATACATGGGTCATTTTCGACCCATGTCTGTAAACTTGATGTAATATTATAAAAACTATTTTAGTTTAGTAATTAACAAAGGAGAAACAAAAGTAATGATTTAGGGTTTTCAATAACAAGATATTTAATGAATATTTTGAATATTTAATGATGAAATAAGTTGATTTCCAAAAATATAGCAAAGAAACACTCAACCATGCATTAAATAACACTGTAAGTCAATACGGGTCATTTTTGACCCATGTTGTGTCTTAGAGGGGGTTTCCATAGCTTGTGTATCAAAGGGTTAAATACTTCACAAATGAAAAACATGCTGAGAGCACACGCAAAAGAAAAAATACAAATAAAGTATTTATAAAACTGTAGAAATTGTAGCCTATCTTTATGATCACATGAGACATATTTAATGTGTTTTACGGTTTTGACTGATTAGAAGCGGAAGTCTGAATAAGATTTTATTAGTTTAAATATTCTCTCATTAAAACAAGTTATCACATGTATTGTGACAGCATAAACTAAAATATAATCTAGTATACGGAACTGAAGCCTGCAGCAAACATCTAAAGAGCAACGCTTAGTTCTCCAGGCTGAATACAATATCTCACAGGGTTTGTTTGTCGTGTTCATTAAGAATATTTTTCAAAACAGATTGGTAACTACACAACTGAATTCATGGTTGTGTTATGTATTACTTTGTTCACCAAGCTCATGTGTCTGCCTGTGAACATAGTAAACACTTTAGCCTAACAAGAAAAAATAACGTGTCTAACTAGTTCTTAAAGTCCTTGTCTAACTTTCTGTATACATTCATTCAACCCCACACTTAAATGTATAATTTAAAACATATTATTCTAAAGCACAATTTTCAAGAACATTAGGAAACAGGCAATAAAAACCGTATCTCAATGCAATATGATAAGCAGGCCCAACATTTATTGTCTACATCCAAGTAGACAAAAGAACATGAAGAATATAAATTAACATACTTCTTACTGTTGTCGTTTCTGTAGGATAAATCCGTCCTGGACACCTTTGTTAAAATGTGACAAACTGTGTCAGCGATTATTCCTGTGTCCGGACAGGCGTGTTTTTGTATGAGTTGTGGACTTTGGTCGCTGCTTCGATCGGAGCCACTCCTTTAGAAAGCGCACACAAGTCAACAGCGTCACCACAAAGCGAACCATTGAGAACTTGACTTTACATAGATAAAGATTCCAAGTTAGTGCAACTCAAAAAGTAATGGGGAAACGTAAAACCTTGAGGGCAGATTCACATAAAGTGCTTTTTTTTTTATTTAAATGATACATCTTGTCGTAGTTAATTTTCAAATTCAACATTTGTAAACACATTTACTCTGTATTTGTAATAGACAAGAAGGAGTATGTGACATCAATATTTAAATAGGTAATTTAAGTGTTTCGTGTAAAACAAATCAGACACCACTTGTTATTCAAGTTTGTTAATTAAAGCATGTCTGGAAGTGATAATTAGAATTTCTGTTCAATGTTCATTTAAGAATTACCATAAGTTCACAGCAAATACAAATACAATGCATTAGTGGTGACATCAATATTAGTGGTCATCTTTTTATCAATATAGTTTTTTATTTTCCAGCTCATGTCTTGTAATAGACTCAATCAATATTTAACCTTTTTTTGTATGACTGTCTTGACTTAATTTTGCATTGACTCTACTGATTGTCTTAATGTTCCAGACTCATTAACTGCATACATCAATACACTGTCAACTGTCACGATATGCTTGCATGTGTGGTTGACACATTCTTTAATCACATTATTTAATCTTTAATTTAATTAACTTTATGTGATTACATCTGTAGCTGTGGAGATATGTCATTCTAGATTATTGTATAGGCTTTGTTAGTGTGACACCTAGTGGTCAGGATTACAAAAATGCCTTCTCTTTCCTTTTTCGCTTATGTCACAGCATATTCCAGTTACTTATTAAAACATTATAAATACATGTAGTAGCCTATAAATCAAACTACTTTATTGCAGTTAAAGGTGGGGTAGGTAATTTCGGAGAAACCAGCTCGAGTGCGCTAGAATTTGAAAATACACAACCGGAGAAAATCTGCAACTTCCTTACAGAGCCCCTCCTCCAACACACACGAACGCGCACATGACCAATATAGGCCGCAAGGTGAACCTCGAAAAGTCCTTTAGAAAAGAAATCCCGCTCCACAGAAGTGGAACTACATAATCTTTAGTTCATAAAAAAGAACGAGTCATGCTTATCCACCAAAAAAAAGTTTGTCGCTAAAATTCCTGTCAATTCTTCTAGGCACGTAATTATTGGCTGAACTAGTCCCTTCAAAGCGTAATAATATCTTGGTCAAAAGTAGTGCACGTGATCGTGCTACACCAATTGGGTAGCTGCATATTGTCAACAGAAGTGAAAGATGGCCGCCTACATGGTTACGCTAAACCAGACCAAATGGATTCTAAACAGTGCTGTATGCTTGTTTTATGTCATGTTTTGTCATATGTCTTAATACATCACTAAGTCCGAGGTATTTGCGTTATATACGCGGTATTTGTGAGAGGTTTTACTATCTGGGAACAGAGTTGACCATCGAATCAACATTGGCTAGCAGCGTTTATCAGCCAACTCCAGCTACAACAACATTCCTGGACTACCATGTTCGCATCGCTAGGTTCATTGGCTGAGCTCGTGGATTATTCCATTAGACTGAGGACTTTTTGTCTGTCTGTCTGTTGTTATTGTTACCCTGTACACGTTAAATGCACTCTTAAAATAAACATGACTTGATTTCATACATAGCTGCGTCCAAGAAGAAGGTTAACTTGTTACGTTAAGTAATTTAGATCAATAAAATGCAGTACTTATACCAATGTCCATTGATTAATTTTTTACTCATTCATCCCTCCACAAATGAAAACAACACTGATGAACCATAAAAACGAGATTTATTACAAATATAAAAGGTATGACATAGAAAACAGTACAAAACAGAATAAGGACACTCCTATTCCTCACTGTCAGTGTCAGGGCAGTCATCGTTTTCTTCCTCTGTTTCTTTTTTATTTGCACAATTTGAGCAACGACATAAGTCTGTGCAACAGAGTCCTGCAGAGAAGCATGAACATCTGCCTTTCTCACAGGCAGACTCTTTGCAGCTGCAGTGTATCACATTCAACACACTGTCAGGGGCAGGATTTCTTGTCATCCAGGTGACGTGTAAGTTCCCATCCTCTATTTCCCAACCATATCCAGCAGGTGATGGAGCATTTATTTCTCTTTTGAGACAGGACCTCATTATTGCTGCCTGGTAATTTGCCCTTTTGCAGTGCTGATGGAGGGCATCAGGAGTAGGGGGAATGCTTAATTCTGGCAAGGCCGATGATGCCATACAGAAAGCCTTGTACCTAGCATCATTTACATTTTCGGACTGCTGGCTGATCATATAGGTGACATACATACCGGCAAAGAAGTGCAAATGTTGATTGCTCCAAGTTAAAGTTAGTACCTAAACTTCTAAAAGCCTTAAGGTAGTCATCTTTCTCACATGCAACAGCAAATGACTTTCTTTTACCTCTCACAAATACTGCGTATATAACGCAAATACCTCGGACTTAGTGATGTATTAAGACTAGGGCTGTCAGTCGATTAAAATAGTTAATCGCGATTAATCGCAAATTAATCGCACATTTTTTATCTGTTCTAAATGTACCTGAGAGGAATATTTTTCAAGTTTTTAATACTCTTATCAACATATGAGTGGACAAATATGCTTTATGCTAATGTTTATTATCATTTGAACAATGACAAATATTCTCATGAATATTAAACTCAACAACCTCTGAACATTACAAATATTCGCCTCAATTCAACCTCTCATACAATAATACACTACTGTGTGGAAAAAGTCTTCCATCCATGATGGTAGCAGAGGCAGATACACCACAACTCTTTCTAGATGTCTCAATTTCCTGTTGATTCTATTGCAAGCATTACACACTGCCAAGTGTGTGTGTGTGTGTGTGTGTGTGTGTGTGTGTGTGTGTGTGTGTGTGTGTGTGTGTGTGTGTGTGTGTGTGTGTGTGTGTGTGTGTGTGTGTGTGTGTGTGTGTGTGTGTGTGTGTGTGTGTGTGTGTGTGTGTGTGTGTGTGTGTGTGTGTGTGTGTGTGAGAGATCGTTGGAGCTATGTGCAACTCAAGGCATATGCTGGAACGGGAACTGCCTGGACGCTGCAATCATGTTGCGCACTATCCGTGCTGAGTGTGCTGACTTCTCGTACAATGTTCCACTGTCTGGCTTCCTGCATAAAGTCAAGTGCTCGGCACAGTTGTGGCGAAATGTCGCTCCTCTGTTTTCATTTAAACAGCTCCTTATATCCGTTAGCGCAGCTAGCTAGCACCAGATGCTAACAACAACAATGCACGTAAGGTCTCTCTCTCGCTCGCTCGGGCCACACATACACACACCCTCCCGATGGCCAGTTGGTGCCTGCTAGTGATGGGTCGTTCGCGAACGATTCGTTCTTTTTGAACGAATCTTTGAAGTGAACGAGATGAACTGATTCCTCCCACAAAACGATTCGTTCGCGAACGACGAATTTAAAGAACTGTAGGAAACAGTTTACAGTGTACTGTAATCAGAGCCCTCTCACCTGAGCTCCGACACACACACACACACACACACACACACACACACACACACACACTCCTCAACCTGTCCGCAATAAAGAGGACGGATACCGGAACCGTAGCGTCCAGCTAGCTTAGCGATAAATACACACATCGTTGTATTCTCCTCCCCTTGTCGGCACTAAAAGCTTCAGAGGGCGGATAGCTGGGCTCCGTAGCGTCCAGCTAGCTTAGCGATAAATACACACAGCGTTGTATTCTCCCCCTGTCGGCCCTAAAAGCTTCAGAGGGCGGATAGCTGGGCTCCGTAGCGTCCAGCTAGCTTAGCCGCTAGCTTAGCGATAAATACACACAGCGTTGTATTCTCCTCCCCCTGTCGACCCTAAAAGCTTCAGATGGCGGATACCTGAGCTCCATAGCATCCCGCTAATGTGAAACACACACACACAGCGTTAGCGGGACATTCTCCTCTCCCTGTCGGCCCTAAAAGCTTCAGAGGGCGGATAGCTGGGCTCCGTAGCGTCCAGCTAGCTTAGCCGCTAGCTTAGCGATAAATACACACAGCGTTGTATTCTCCCCCCCCCCTGTCGGCCCTAAAAGCTTCAGATGGCGGATACCTGAGCTCCATAGCATCCCGCTAATGTGAAACACACACACACACAGCGTTAGCGGGATATTCTCCTCTCCCTGTCCGCCCTAAAAGCTTCAGAGGGCGGATAGCTGGGCTCCGTAGCGTCCAGCTAGCTTAGCCGCTAGCTAAAGGTAAACATAGATGGGTACATACTATAGAATATGAATAAATCGTCACCGATGTAGAGGATATATTTTTGTATTCACTTTGAACTCGGCCAAATGGAGTTTAATGCTTTGGGATTTAAGTTAGGCCACATAGTACGTGCATGGGTTTGAAAGTATAACGTGCTAGTCTGCTGTAATACATCGTATAGTCAGGCACACATTTATGAGAGATTTAACAATGGCCAATTATATTTCTTAAATAATATGTAGCCTATTCCCAGAGCATAATTCATGGGGCAACAAGGTGAGGTGTAAAATGTGTTTTAATATCATACATGTTACACCAGCAAACTTCTTGTACGGACTTCGCCAGTAGTGAAGACTCACTGAACGAATTAAGTACAAAGACGAATCGTTCGCGAACGTGCAAATCACCAGAAGTCGTTCGCGAACTGGTGAACGAATCAGTGAACGAATCTTTCAAGTGAACTGAATCAAAAGATTCGTGTCCCCGAAGGGAATCGGAATTCCCATCACTAGTGCCTGCCGGTGAGCGTGGTCTGCCACAAGCGGACGGCAGGAGCGGGGCTGTCATTATCAGCTTGTAGATGGTATTTTAAACTCGATGCGCTCTGAAACTACGGGGCGGCCGAGGGAGAAAAAAAATACACATGCGTTAATCGCGTTAAAATAATTAGTGGCGTTAATTTTTTTTTGCGTTAACGCGTTATTAACGCGTTATTAACGCGTTAACTTGACAGCCCTAATTAAGACATATGACAAAACATGACATAAAACAAGCATACAGCACTGTTTAGAATCCATTTGGTCTGGTTTAGCGTAACAATGTAGGCGGCCATCTTTCACTTCTGTTGACAATATGCAGCTACCCAATTGGTGTAGCACGATCACGTGACGAACCGTGGCACTACTTTTGACCAAGATATTATTACGCTTTGAAGGGACTAGTTCAGCCAATAATTACGTGCCAAGAAGAATTGACAGGAATTTTAGCGACAAACTTTTTTTTGGTGGATAAGCATGACTCGTTCTTTTTTATGAACTAAAGATTGTGTAGTTCCACTTCTGTGGAGCGGGATGAAACGATAACAGGGCTCACCTTATGGCATAATAGAGGCTTCTCAATTCTTAAATTTCCCCTCCTCGAGACTTAGTCCCGCCCACAGGAGATGCGAGCGGAGGACCGAGGAGGGGAACCGATGAGAGAGGAGGGGACATAGACATATAAAGAGTAGACGCCGCATCGACCGCTACTGCCTATTGGCGCTGACGAGCCGTGGGGCCGCCATCTTGGACCGGTCACCCGCTCCACTCAGTGTAATCTGTCTGGCAGGCGCAATGAAGTGTCAGCGCATTTAATCAATCATAACTCGCTGAATACAAAACTGATTTTCACGGGGGGGTTTTTCTTTCTGCAAACGTCATATATGTAGGCATGATACCGGACACATGATTCGGCGTATTTGAATATTCATAGTAGGCTTAACAGCAATAGAATATTCTGGTATTTGATAGCCTATATGTTATGTATGATAGGTATTTTGCAAAAGACACACGATATATAATATCGTGTAGGCTAATATATACACACACACACAAAAAAACACTAATGGTCTATATGATAGAGAAGCAGATTGTGTAGGCCTACTACTCAGCTATTTTAATAAGTTGAAAAATGAAGAAACAATAATACATTATACATAGACAGAAGTTATATATCAGTAAAAATGAATATCTATATCTATGTCAAAAAAAATGAAAATCTACATCTATATCTATGTAAAAAATGTAAATGTTCAAGTTAAACACAAGAACATGACACCACCCGCCCCAAACCATATTTACACAAAGTTGCTCATGAAAGTTTAAATGAGCTAAAAGCCCTGAAAGAGGACTGTTTTGCAGAGCTTCTTTCTCATGCTCCCTTTCTGCAGGTCAAGAGAGGTGAGTTTGGCAATGTGGTGTAGTCTTATTTTCAGAAACACAGACACAACCAATGACAACAAGTTGGAATAATGGTTGTCGATGCCAAACTGCGTCTCCTCAATGTGTTCCCCAAGCTGAAAAACATCCTCCGTTCCAATCTCCTCCCGGACGATGTAGGTGACAGTCGACACCTTTGGAGCTTGCCTTGTTGAAGCTTGGCGAATCACCCTCTCTGCAGCTCTCAGCACCTTCACTGTGCCTTGTGATGGAATCACTAGGCCACCGTTGTTTTTCAGGGCTAGAAGGTGGTAGCTCTCATCAAATGATGAAGGTACAGCATCTCTGACCAAGCTTGCACGGCACACATCACAGGACAGCTTTCGCAGAATCTGCCAGACTACAAATCCTGCGATGTAGACCAGCGCATTTTCCACCAGACCACCAAACCGAGTGGGAAGATGGCTGTGGTCACTCACAACAGCCGAAATGTTGGCGAATGGAGATGGGTGCTCTTCAGCAGTTTCAGCAGAGGACATCTCTACCGCAGACAGGGACACAGTGTGATCTTGGGCTGCCACATTGCCTGTCTCACTAGGTGAAACACCGAACCATCAGACGGCGGGAAGATGGCCTGGAACTGGCGTGCAGATGGATTGTTATTCCAGCCACCTTGTATGGAAAACAGGCACACAATACATACATTACTCATAAGTCATTTTCAGAATTTATTGCAATAAAAAGAACATCAACCCTACCTGACGCTCTGATGGAATTAAATAGGAGCTCCAAGTGATCCTGGCTGAACCTGTAGGTGAGGACATACCGCTGAACTTGGAGCAGTTCAGGAATCATCAGCATCAACGTGTCGATGTTAATGACAAATCCGATGACTGACAAGTACCTGCAAAAGAAAAACATTTTATTACTCTGATCATGGCAAAACATATACAGTATACAGTACATATACAACAATGTAATTGCAGAACTGGGATAACTTGAGAACAAGAACACATGCAAGAACACATGCAATACATACCATTTTGACACCTACATGTACTTGATGTTGTGTAATACGTACCATTAGAAGCATCTGGGACCTCAAAAACACTGAATACAAGATAATTCAAATAGAAACAAAACTGCAGATTGAAAAACATTGAAACAAGAGAACATAATTTCAAAATACATACCCTCTTTCTGACACCTGCAAAACTTGATGTTGTGTAATACATACTATTTAGAAGCATCCGGGACCTCAAAAACAATGAATACAAGATAATTCCAACAAACAAAACTGAACACAGAAAAACATTGAAATAAAAGAGCATCATGTTAGCAGACAAAACTAAAGGAAAAAACATTATAACAGTAGCATCATATGAACCTGATGTAGAGAACAGAGCATCTTATGAACTCGATGCATAACGGAACAGAGTATCGTTGAACTCATGTCGTGAACTTTTCATGCATGAATAACAAGCACTAATTTAATAGACCTCTTAGATCGGTGAAGTGGTGTTCCATCTTTTGTCACCAAAGTGAGCAAGTACTCCCTGGCTCTTGACAAAAATGCTTTCCTCTCTATCCAATTCAAAGCACCCAAGGGAGATTTGAATCCTTTGGCACGAGGATTGCGTCCATTCATTGTGTCAAACAGCCTGTCAATAATCTATAAAGAAATATCGGCATCTAAATCACTATCATTACAGTGTTTCATTAGGTATCAGATAGTTGTAATCAATACTCATCTATTCAAGATATAAAGAGAACAGAGTACTT
>JAPTMU010000636.1:0-34170 GCA_028583405.1 Pogonophryne albipinna
ACGCAGGTTATGTGCGTAATCTGAAACTTGTGTCACAAGAGCATTTGCGTACCGGCGTACTTGTGAAGCTTTTCCAGAAGGCGGTTAGATCACCGGACGACAGAGTCGGTCTCCGTGTGCACAGACAGGGCTGCTGTTAACGTCGGTCTGTACAACGGGATTGTGCCAAAACTACGCCAACCGGCTGCGGAGGGAGACTTTCTCCCCCTTCACTGGAGAACTGCGCTAAAACAGCTGATCACAACGTTCGCACTCTGTGGTCACGAAGTACTCCACTAACCCCCCCCCTCTGTCGACTTTCCTGAAGTACCCCCCCGTTGATAGAAATCAACACGTAATGAAATAAGACCCCACGGTTTGATGATTGATAGATGTGTGGCTGTCTTTCATTTTGACACGCAGAAAAATGTTATAATAAACATAGATACTGTGTTAAATGGATATATCCGCCTTCTTTCATTTATCTTTCCATTCCCACAATATACATAAAGAAATGGCATATTTTGGACATAGTTCGAATGGTGATTAATCTGATTAATTAATTTTAAGCTGTGATTAATCTGATTAAAAATGTTAATCGTTTGACAGCCCTAATTTTATTATATATGTTGCATTGAAGAAGATACTAAATTGCCATTTCTACACTGTGCGTCTGACATTAAAGAATCTTGCTGTCGGAGCTCCGTAAAACAAAGCTGTCTCTGCCGTCGGACGCTCTGTTTGATACTCAGATTTGTGGAGTAATTATTTCTGAGGAACAGAAATCTTGTTTTCTGGAATCACTTTAACATTTTACGGGGAAAACATTTTTGGTTTGAGGGGGACGCTGACAGTAAGAGTTACCCGGTCCACATACTGGCCACATCTACGGGTCCGTCATTGCTTGCTTTTGTATTGTGCAACTGTGTAATTACAAAACAGGTTAAAAGGTTGGTTTGGCAAGCAACACACCTACATTTAAATCCTGTTGTTAAAGCCTTCGGGACATCAGGTGTCAACCATAGGTGTCACCCCGTGCAGACAAAACCCTGCTTTACTCCGAAACTTGGAGAAGTTATACATTCCTAATTTCTCTCAGAAACTCCAGGATGCTTATCACAACTTTGACTTGGTGATGGATTCTTGTAACGGCTGTTGCCTCTCCGGTCCTGTTAATCCTGTTATGTAAATAAGCTGTGTGGTTGCTTCAACGTCATTGGCTACCATCTCCTGGATCTGCCTCCGAAGATACTGATTGGAGCACGCCGGGCCAGACGCGCTCCAATCCCCATCCCAGCGCACACCTGCCAGAGATGACGCTACAAAGCCTGGGGACAGCTATCAGTCGGGAGGCTCTGTTGCAATCAGACGCCTCACACATCAGACTTAAGCTAGGAGATTGTTTTGAGTCTTCTGAACCGTGTGTAGTGTTGTGTGTTAGGGGTGTTTATTTATGTGTTGAGAGTAGCGTGTTCTGTTTCCCCCTGTGTTATCTGCGTTTACCTGCAGCCGCCTTCCATTTAGTGTTGTCTGGAAGTGATCTCAGGTGTGTCAACTAGGCTCATTTTTAGAGTCCTCTTTCTGTTTCTAGCAGTAGATTTGCGCCCTTTTGGCTTCTTTGTTTGGCTTAGGCTATTTTTGTTTCATCTTGTTGTACACCTTCATTGTTATTCATTAAACCCTATTATAATTATTACCAATTCCATTCTGGTGTGTGTTGTTTTCCTCTACCCTAGAGGGGGACGTAACATTAAACGTAACAGAAAAAATTGCTACAAAAACACCTTAAAAAGGAAGAAGCAATTTGTGTTGTTGAAGATTAGGATCACTGTATAGGTACAGTGGGGCAAAGTTCTCCCACTTAAAAAGATGAGAGGCCTGTAATGTTCATCCTAGGTACACTTCAACTATGAGAGACAGAATGGGGGGAAAGAATCCAGGAAATCACATTGTAGGATTTTTAATGAATTCATTGGTAAATTCCTCGGTAAAATAAGTATTTGGTCACCTACAAACAAACAAGATTTCTGGCTCTCACAGACCTGTAACTTCTTCTTTAAGAGCCTCCTCTGTCCTCCACTCGTTAACTGTATTAATGGCACCTGTTTGAACTCGTTATCAGTATAAAAGACACCTGTCCACAACCTCAAACAGTCACACTCCAAACTCCACTATGGCCAAGACCAAAGAGCTGTCAAAGGACACCAGAAACAAAATTGTAGACCTGCACCAGGCTGGGAAGACTGAATCTGCAATAGGTAAGCAGCTTGGTGTGAAGAAATCAACTGTGGGAGCAATTATTAGAAAATGGAAGACATACAAGACCACTGATAATCTCCCTCGATCTGGGGCTCCATGCAAGATCTCACCCCGTGGGGTCAAAATGATCACAAGAACGGTGAGCAAAAATCCCAGAACCACACGGGGGGACCGAGTCAATGACCTGCAGAGAGCTGGGACCAAAGTAACAAAGGCTACCATCAGTAACACACTACGCTAAAGAAGATGCGATACCGTTCCGATAAATATCAATAATTTCGAACATCGCGGGGAAATTCCTTCGAGTCATTTTGAAGTTTTGGGGGAAGCCGGAAGTGACGTCAATGCGGGAACGCTTCACTGTGCGGTGAAAGAGCGAAACACAGACAAAGTGTGTTGTCATGCGTAGAAATGGTGAATTACTGAGTTTAGGCACGTTAATAACGTTTTAATGAAGTTGACTACAGTATATTCATATTTGTCAGTGCTTTCATGTCAATTCGGCGAACATAAACATAAATGATCGTGGTGAAGATGATGATTAAATTAGGATTACAAATCGGTAGTGAGAGCTGCTGAATTTCCTCCCGTAGGATGTGATATAAAAACAAATCGATTATTTTTGTAGTTGTAAACTCAAGTGGATGAAACTACATTTATTAGTGCTTTCATGTCAATTCGGTGAACATATGATACATTAAATGATCGTGAGAATGATGATTAAAAATCGTTTGTTTGAGCCGGTCTGCATTCCTGATGAGAAAACAAACCGATGCTTTTTGTAGTTGTAGTACACCAACATGGATTAAACGTGTGTTTTTTTTTACCACAATGTTGGGAAATTAATGGATAAAATGCACGGATTATTATTATTATTATTATTATTCCCACTCCGATCGGGACACTAGGTCCACCGTTTCCCCGCAGCGAGGCTCCCCCCGTTGACAGTTTACGTGGGCTGGGTGCAGTGGCGGACTGGCCATCGGGACGAATCCCGATGGGCCGGTACCGAAGTGGGCCGGTCGGATAAGTCACTAGTACATCCCCATAGGCGGCGCGTGAGGCTCAGGTTTGGGAAGGCTAAATAAAAAATTTTACATGACGCTGCCCGCCTCCGGCGTCTATAGAAAAGAGATCAACTCAGTGTGCGGAGTTTAAATCTCTCAAGTTATATTACAGGATAAAGGAAATACAGTTTAAACTGCCGTATGCAGAGAAGACGCCGACGTGTCGCACTTATCATTCATATTACATCATCAATCAGATCATCGATCATATAATATCATAATATATCATATATTTCCTTATCCGAGTCAGCTGAGCCGTATCTGGCCGTGCAACACTTACAGTGTCACATACTGTATGCAGAAGTATTATTTTAAGCAACACATTATGTTGACGAAACACTCAAGTCAAATGTAATTAAAGTCAGATCCACTCGTGTCTTAGACGTGAACGCGCTCTCAGCTGGTGAGAGAAACCCTGGCTTGATTTACCGAGTTAATAACCAGCGTCGTAGGACCGCTTAGCGAGATCTCGTTTGTTAGTTTGTTGTTGTTAGTTTGTTTGTTACTCAAACATATCCAGGGTATGTTGAACTGGCTTCGTAGTACAGGGCACAGGTGGCTAGCAGCGGTAATGTCAAAGACACAGACATTATACATTATATTTGTATTTTACCAGGATGCAGTGACACAAATATTTGGGAAGGCTTAGCCTTCCCCAGCCTACAGCACCCGCCGCCCCCGACATCCCCCACTCCCCCCGTTGACAATTTACTAGCGGTACCGAAGTGGGCCGGTCGAGAGTCCCGGGATGATTTTTAGTCCCAGTCCCCCACTGGTTACATGACCGTATGATCGCCCATATTGACGCACCTAATTCCTAAACTTCTAACAGATACAACATAAACCGATCCTTCAGCCTCATATGAGCTCTCAGACACGTTCAAAATTAAACTGTCATCGCTGTCTGAGCTTGCTGCTGTGTGCGCCATCGTGCGTTTACATGCAGATGCTGGGATCCTGAACGGTGCAGCTGGAGCGCTGTGCCCGCAATGACGTCACCCATAATTTGGCGGGACTTGAAGAATCCCCGAGAAGATCCAGAAAATGTTCAACATTGAAGGGCAGATTAATGGCTATCAAAGTACAAATATCCAAAATCAGTTCAGTAACGGTTTTCAAGGGGACAATATTTACTCAAATTGATGGGTTTGGATGATGGGGGAAACTCGTGTCACAGGCTCTTTAAGCCAGTACATGTCCAGGCCCGTCTGAAGTTTGCTAGAGAGCATTTAGATGATCCAGAAGAGGATTGGGAGAATGTCATATGGTCAGATGAAACCAAAATAGAACTTTTTGGTAAAAACTCAACTAGACATGTTTGGAGGAGAAAGAATGCTGAGTTGCATCCAAAGAACACCATACTGTGAAACATGGGGGTGGAAACATCATGCTTTGGGGCTGTTTCTCTGCAAAGGGACCAGGACGACGTGTAAAGGAAAGAATGAATGGGGCCATGTATCGTGAGATTTTGATTGACAACCTCCTTCCATCAGCAAGGGCATTGAAGATGAAACGTGGCTGGGTCTTTCAGCATGACAATGATCCCAAACACACCGCCCGGGCAACGAAGGAGTGGCTTCGTAAGAAGCATTTCAAGGTCCTGGAGTGGCCTAGCCAGTCTCCAGATCTCAACCCCATAGAAAATCTTTGGAGGGAGTTGAAAGTCCGTGTTGCCCAGCGACAGCCCCAAAACATCACTGCTCTAGAGGAGATCTGCATGGAGGAATGGGCCAAAATACCAGCAACAGTGAAAACCTTGTGAAGACTTACAGAAAACGTTTGACCTCTGTCATTGCCAACAAAGGGTATATAACAAAGTATTGAGATGAACTTTTGTTATTGACCAAATACTTATTTTCTACCATAATTTGCAAATTAATTCATTAAAAATCCTACAATGTGATTTCCTGGATTCTTTCCCCCCATTTTGTCTCTCATAGTTGAAGTGTACTTAGGATGAAAATTACAGGCCTCTCATCTTTTTAAGTGGGAGAACTTGCACAATTGGTGGCTGACTAAATACTTTTTTGCCCCACTGTATATATGTTCTCTTTGATTCTATCCTTAATTTCATTAAAGGTGGGGTAGGTAAGTTTCAGAAACCGGCTCGAGATACACTTTTTGTTAAATTCCATGGAATGCTCTTAACATCCCGATAGCAATGAATATCTGAAGTGCTTTGACAAAAAATCCATTAAAAAATGTCATCTGTGGAAGCCGTAGTACTGTAAAAAGCACGACCAAGGCTAAACGGATTGGATTGCCGCCCTGTCTGTCAGCCTTCCATCTCGTGCACGCACAAATGTATCTCGTGCCCTCATTGGGCGTGCCGTAATTGGGCGTGCATTGCGCGTTCGTGTGTGTTGGAGGAGGTGCTCTGTAAGGAAGTCTGAAGGAAGGGGCGGATTCTTTTCGGCTGTGTACTTTCAAATTTTAGTGCACTCGAGCCGGTTTCTGAAACTTACCTACCCCCCCTTTAATCTGTGCTGTCCTGTTTTTCATTCTTACCCTGTTGCTGTTTAACTACTGACTTTCCCATCTTATCTTATCTTAATATGTTGTGTCCCCAAAAAATAAAAGAATATTAGGAACTCCATGTTCTACAGGATGCAGAACAGCTGTTGGGAAGCATCACTTATGATCTTGAGATGGATTTGACACAGATCAAGGTTTTTTCTAATCAAAATGGACCACGAAGGGTTCGATGTCCTCTTGACGCAGATATGATTTGATGAGCTCCAGCTTTCAGAGTTTCTTTGTAACCCCTGAAGTCTGAACTTGCGTGATTCTGGCATCTCTCAGAGTGAAGTATGTGTTCCTATTGTCTAAAGATTACTGTGACGAAAGCAATATGTTGAAACACGTCGACTGTAAAACCTCTCCTGAGATCGACACCTGCTGAGTATGAGATGTAGAATTTGAGCCTGGAGCCTAAAGACAGGAGGGGCTTTTACTTGACCTGTCAATTATATAGAAATGTGGAGTCGTGCCAACTGCTGCTCAACGTGCCAAAACCATCGTGTGTGGGGGGGGGGGGTATGTGTGTCTGTGTGTGTGTGTGTGTGTGGGGGGGGGTATGTGCGTGTGTGTGGGGGGGGGGTATGTGCGTGCGTGTGTGTGGGGGGGGGTATGTGCGTGTGTGTGTGTGGGGGGGTATGTGCGTGTGTGTGGGGGGGGTATGTGCGTCTGTGTGTGTGTGTCTGTGTGTGTGGGGGGTTATGTGTGTGTGTGTGGGGGGTTATGTGCGTGTGTGTGTGTGTGTGTGTGTGGGGGGGGTATGTGCATCTGTGTGTGTGTGTGTGTGTGTGTGTGTGTGTGTGTGTGTGTGTGTGTGTGTGTGTGTGTGTGTGTGTGTGTGTGTGTGTGTGTGTGTGTGTGTGTGTGTGTGTGTGTGTGTGTGTGTGTGTGTGTGTGTGTGTGTGTGTGTGTGTGTGTGTGTGTGTGTGTGTGTGTGTGTGTGTGTGTGTGTGTGAGTGAGTGAGATTGAAAAAGCTTCCTGCATGCAGATTTGTTCACAGGGCAGCAGGTCAGAGTTGCACCACAGTGCAATGAAGGACAAACCAGCAGTACTGGGATACAATAAAGTACATTTACTCAAATAATTAAGTAAGATGTTGACGTACTATTTGCGTTTCACCTGCTCTAAGCTTCTACTCACTGCATTTTAGAACTGCCACACCAGCTCGACCCTTAGCTTTTAAGGTTATTTGTAATTTAAATGTGGTGTAAATACTTTCCCTTTTTAATGCTAAATTGTTTCTTAGAAATATTTATTTGTATTATCCTTATATATGGGGGTGGGACCAGAAAAGCTTCTTCTTGCCCCTTTTGAACATGACAGAAGCTATTTGGGTTAGGGTCTTTAATGCAAAATACATTTTTATCTTGTGTCTATTTCTGGATTTTCTTTTTGATATTCTTACTCTCACTGTTACAATAAACCTACCATTAAAGTTATAGACTGTTCATTTCTTTGTAAGTGGGCAAATACTTATTTCCTCAATTGTATGTAGACTTCTTGCACTATTTAATTTTTTGTATATTTGTATTTTATTATACATGTTGCATTGTTGGAGGAGCTCAGGTCAGAAGAATGTCATTGCCATTTCTACACTGTAGCTGCTGATAAGAGCTTCAGATAGATGTAGATCAGGGGTGCCCAACCTTTTTTGAACCGAGAGCTACTTTTAAAGTTGCCAGTCTGCTGAGATCTACCAGTCCAAATAGAGAGGCCACCATTACTGACAGCCTACCAGGTAAATACACACTTCTACTTGAAGAAAACTGACCTTTGTACGATTTATACTTCATAAAATACTGCAGATCCTTTATCTCACCTCTTTCTAATCTACACACATACAAGTATTTAACTGAAGTTACACAACAGTGTTGTTGATACAGATTATGGATGGGAATTTGAAAGCAAATGTATATTCGAATATTCGACCCCCCAAAAAACGGTTAACCGGTTAACCGAAATGTACATATCCTATAAAAAAAAATTGGGTACATTTAAAAAAAAAAAAATGTACCCAATTTTTTTCCAATAATTTTTGGAAATAAATACACGTTCAAATAAGTGGAAAAACCAAATCGAATTTGTCAAATGTATTGAACTGGTGATCACAGTTTGACAGCTATAGGCCTACAGCTTTCATGTGTGGAGGCGATTCACAATCAGGCCAGCTGGAGAGAAGACCCTCTCAGCTGGAACGGAGGGTGCGGGTATAGCAAGGTATCGCATGTATAAGTTTAATTTGGCATAGTTTGACCTCTACACCGTACTCACTAACCTGGTCCAAATATTTCCACACTCCTTTTTGACGCCATGTCTGTTGTGTAGGACTCTTCTTGGAATGTAAATAATTACCGGACTATGACTGGTCAAATATGTTGAATACCGGCAAAACTAAATCTCTCCAGTCAAAATGTCTATGTACTTTGCCGCCACACACGGTTGCCAAGCAGCGCTTATTGTTGTTTAGGCTGGCCATGTGTCGCGAGTGTTGACAGGGGGCGGGGAGCACGCTCATGAACTGTTAGCGCCGGAACCTCGCAACGGATGCGGAGCTCATTTGCGCCACATTTGGGCCTAAGATGAGGTTTGAGTCTGCGTGATCTGCGTGTAGGGAGGGGCAGCAGCCATATCATTGGCTAGAACTAGATCTGATGGATTTGGACATAAACACGAGTGAAGTATAACCGGACACGAGAGAGAGAGAGATCAGCACCTGCAGCTCTGCCCGCTGTGAGGGACCGGTGAGCGGAGCAAAACACACCTTTAGACGTCACCTAACACATTTAGCTATGGCACTGTCGTATATATATCATTGAATTATTCAATTTGATAATATGTAATCAACTTAGGCATCACTCCCAAAAAAAAAATTGTTATACAAATATTCAGAACTCATATTCGAAACATGAATAATTATTCGAAGACCTGAATAATTTCGAATATTCGAATATTCGATTAATCGTTCCCATCCCTAATACAGAGTTGGAGTTTATTCACACGTCACATACTACAGTGGGTAATAAGACAACTCAGATCTGAAGCTACTCAAGAATCTGCTGCAACAGTGCATTAAAAAAGACAACATTAATAGAATCAAACCCTTTTTTGTTGCATTTTAGTAGATTATAAAAAGAAATGCCTTTAAAATAGGATGCAAGCAACACTAGCTTCTTAACCTGAATTGATGATAGACTATAATCAATTTAAGTTTGCATTCTTATACCATTTTGTACAATAATTATAATGAATAAGTTCAAACTAAAACTTACAGCTGATTAATAACGGTATCTAACTTGAGTTTTTATTATATCAAAAACCTGTTGAAATGCTTCTGTTATTTTTACTGTCCCCCAAAAGCGCGTCGGCAGCCTCCAGGAATGCTTCTTTCACAACTTCGCCGTCTTTGAAAGACTTCATGTGTTTCTCTGGAACGTGACTGACACGATAAGATGCTCTGGAGCAGCCTTGCTCTTGTTGTTGGGCCTGGTGAAAATGGACTGCTGTGCATTTAGCTGTCCTTTCAGGCTCCTCCCCTTTTGGGAGCGTAGGGCAGAATTAGGAGGGAATTCCGTCTCCTAGCGTTTGTGCACTGTTTTGAAATGCCGCTCCTAAATGACCCTTCTTCGATAAAGCCACGCTCGCATTGCAGATGAGAGACAGATGAGAGACAGATGAGAGACAGATGAGAGACAGATGAGAGACAGATGAGAGACAGATGGACTTTGAATTGGAATAGATACAAAAGTAATCATCCTCCCACTCGGAGGGAAAATTATATATGTTTTGCTTCTGCCATAATTGCGGTCTTGTGTGTGCGGACTGTCACTCCTGTTGACACGGACAACGTCAGCGAAATAGTGCCCACTGCCCACCAGCCACGCCCCGACACATGGGGTCACGCCGGCCAATCACAAAGCTTTGATGCGTTCAAGTGCATTATTCTGGCACAGGAAGATTACGTTATAGGACATTAACGATAAAACAGAATATTGTTGTTCTATTTTTAGACACATCTCGCGATCGACTGGGAATCGACTGGTTGGGCACCCCTGATTTAAAGTAATGAGGTGATCACGTACTGTTGTCGGTCTCGGTGTGCGGCTCTCCGAGGCTCATGGGGACTCTGAACCCATTGGGGTCTTCAGACTGAAGCAGATCCACCAGCTCGTCTCTGGAGATCTCCGGAGGAAGAGGTACGGCCGGAGACTGGCAGACGTTCACAAAGATCTTCTGTTTATCTGGCTCTGTGACGGTCTTCACACACAGACCTGAGAGGGGGGATAAGACAAAGAAAAAGAGTCAAGTACACAATGAAGTTATCCATGAAACAACGTTAGCACTGTCTTTCAAATGTGATATAAATTGCATAGAGTGGTGCAGGATTAAGCATTTTTATCACGTCCTGTCCCCTGGTGTGAAAGTCAATGGTTTTCTGAATGTGTTTGGTTGTTAGCCTGAAATCAGTTCTGTGGTTAACACAAGCTGAAGAAATGTTTGTTCTACGACATAAAATACATCAGTCCACTGGTGGATTTAAAAAACGGAGGTTGCTAAAAAGTATATAATTGAGACGACTAAACGTCATCACGCCCAACATTAGCCTCCTTTAGCTTAGCGGTGGTGATGTGAAGTCATGTGACCGTGCTGTAGTTCCTTTATAGCCCAACATTAGCCTCCTTTAGCTTAGCGGTGGTGACGTGAAGTCATGTGACCGTGCTGTAGTTCCTTTATAGCCCAACATTAGCCTCCTTTAGCTTAGCGGTGGTGACGTGAAGTCATGTGACCGTGCTGTAGTTCCTTTATAACCCAACATTAGCCTCCTTTAGCTTAGCGATGGTGACGTGAAGTCATGTGACCGTGCTGTAGTTCCTTTATAGCCCAACATTAGCCTCCTTTAGCTTAGCGGTGGTGACGTGAAGTCATGTGACCGTGCTGTAGTTCCTTTATAGCCCAACATTAGCCTCCTTTAGCTTAGCGGTGGTGACGTGAAGTCATGTGACCGTGCTGTAGTTTCTTTATAGCCCAACATTAGCCTCCTTTAGCTTAGCGGTGGTGACGTGAAGTCATGTGACCGTGCTGTAGTTCCTTTATAGCCCAACATTAGCCTCCTTTAGCTTAGCGGTGGTGACGTGAAGTCATGTGACCGTGCTGTAGTTCCTTAATAACCCAACATTAGCCTCCTTTAGCTTAGCGATGGTGACGTGAAGTCATGTGACCGTGCTGTAGTTCCTTTATAGCCCAACATTAGCCTCCTTTAGCTTAGCGGTGGTGACGTGAAGTCATGTGACCGTGCTGTAGTTCCTTTATAGCCCAATATTAGCCTCCTTTAGCTTAGCGGTGGTGACGTGAAGTCATGTGACCGTGCTGTAGTTCCTTTATAGCCCAATATTAGCCTCCTTTAGCTTAGCGGTGGTGACGTGAAGTCATGTGACTGTGCTGTAGTTCCTTTATAGCCCAATATTAGCCTCCTTTAGCTTAGCGGTGGTGACGTGAAGTCATGTGACTGTGCTGTAGTTCCTTTATAGCCCAATATTAGCCTCCTTTAGCTTAGCGGTGGTGACGTGAAGTCATGTGACCGTGCTGTAGTTCCTTCATAGCCCAACATTAGCTCTTTACTTCAGAAATCATAAAGTGGTGTTAATATATTACCCTGCTGAACTAAATGTGTAAGTATCATAAACATTGAGATTGTTTTCTCCAATAATCAAAAATCACATGGAGGAATCCCATTGGTCCAGGGAGATGCTGCCTTCAGGGACCAACACAGAAATATGTCAAATACGTTACTCACCGGGCTGCGGTCGGATCACTTTGGATTCTGGATTTTCAGTTGGCATTTTTCCCACCGTCTGAACAGAGAGAGATCAGAATGTGTTTAAATTAATGGTTTGAGATTCAGACATACTCAACTTCATTAGAGGAGAGAAAAGTTAAGTAACACTACAAAAACTCTACATCTTGCCCAGTATATGTGTCTAATATCTAGTCAGTCTTGTTTTTAGACAATGCATCATCTTGTTAAAGGTGGGGTAGGTAAGTTTGAGAAACCGGCTCGAGATACACTTGTTGTTATATTCCATGGAATGCTCTTAACATCCCGATAGCAATGAATATCTGAAGTGCTTTGACAATAATCCATAAAACACATCATCTGTGGAAGCTGTGGTTCTGTAAAAAGCACGACCAATCATCTGAGCCGGCTAAAGTAACTGGATGGCCTACCTGCCTGTCAGCCTCCCATCTGGGCACAAACTGATCTCTGCCCTCATTGGTCATGTGCGCGTTCGTGTGTGTTGGAGGAGGGGCTCTGTGAGGAAGTGGCAGATTTCTTCCGGCTGTGTATTTTCAAATTCTAGCGATCTCGAGCTGGTTTCTCCAAAAGTACCTCCCCTACCTTTAAGTCAAAACATCTTATTTTGAGTTGTATCTCAGAGGAAACACATATTTCTTTACATATTTATTGGAAAATCACCAACTACCATCAGAAAACAGAACACTTTATTTACAGCTTACATTTCCTGATTCTGGTGAAATACAGTTCAGAATGAGTTCTCCAGCTAATGACAAGATGTGATTTATCTAAACATCCCTTCTTATTTCAAGTTCTCTCACCAAGCTAATGTTCACTTGTTCTATTGGCAGATCTTTGGACTTATTTCAGGTGAAAACAGCTTGTTTTCATTATTGTTTAACTTGTTGTTGGAGCAGCATTTGTTCCAGTGTACACGCAGCTTCTCTAAAGCATCAGTTATTGAAAAGGAAAGAGGCAACTCAAACTGAAATACATGCAAATAAATCAGTGGTCGTTTCTCAATCTCGAGGATACTTGCTTCCAAGCCAATATTTCAAGGATGTTACGTCATCGAGTGCCGCCGAAGGACTGTTCCAATCTCCAGCATACTTGGAATTCCACCGAGGCCGCGTCCTTGGTTTGGGGGAAATTTCGAGGCTGCACATGGGTAGACTTCGCGTCCTTAAAATCCCCACAATGCTTTGCGCACGGACCAATTTCAGAAACCCTTGCGGAGAATGGCTGAACCGACGCAGCACAAATTTAAATGTAAGTATAGTGGCGTAGAACATGTGTTGGTAAATATGTGACTTTGTTAAATTTGTTTGTTATCACCAAAAATGTGTTCCTGAAAGTAAAGCAAGTTCATAATTAGATAGACATCGTGAGGTATTTATTTCGGTACAGTTTATGTTGAAACCGTTAGAGTGGCACACTTGTTGGCCTGTTCCATTATTCTTCATTTTCCGAAGCCGTGGCTTGGAAGCATACTTGGAAGTACGCGACTACCAAGCCAGCATCCTCGCGATTGAGAAACGGCTAGTGTTTTTTATAACAGAGTGTTCTGCACAGTCACATTACTTTCTTTACTCATGACATTTCCAGTAAAGGACCGATGCAGTCTGGCACACGGTTAAGGCTAGAAAGGATCCGTCTTGTGTAAAACTCTCGCGAGAGTTTGCAAGTCACGTGGCTGAATGTTTACGTTTGGCAGGCTGTTTGCTGTTCAAAGAAGAATGGCAACACTGTAGATCACCAACACTACGGTTTATTCTTTAGTCACAGGCAAGTCAACGTTGTCGCCGTAAAAGTCCCAAGATAGCTCCTGGTGCAATAACATGTTCCCTTTCAGTGTTTCACTATTATGTCTGATGTTTCTCTGTTAATGTTGCTGCTGCATTCATGTGTATGTTGCATCATGTTACTGCTGGAGATGTGTTTCCGAGCCGCTCCGATTACAACGAGAGTTACAACGAGAACGTGACGTCATATTTACAAGACGGATCCTTTCTAGCCATAACCCCGGCACACTTGTGTCACACAGTGTCAACACACGTATGCAATCACTTCCCATTGGCTGGATCACTTCCCATTGGCTGGATCACTTCCCATTGGCTGGATCACTTCCCATTGGCTGGATCACTTCCCATTGGCTGGACCCAACAGAAAGAATCAGATTACTGCTGAGGTTAGAGAAAGTAACCATCAGCTGATAAAACCCAGAAGGCTTGTGTGTACTTAATATGAGGAGTTTATAAAGTACAATACGCACATTGTATTCTCACAGGTTATTTGGCGCTGCCTCAGAAACTAAAGCTTCAGAGCAAATGTGTCACAACAGCAGAATGTCATTTAGTTTAACGACCTGTAAGATAAAGTTCCAACTAATAACACCTGTGCCAATATAAATTATATAATCCTGCAGTAGAAGTACTCACATCTTGTACTTGAGTAAAAGTACTCCGATCTTGTACTTGAGTAAAAGTAGAAGTACTCACATCTTGTACTTGAGTAAAAGTAGAAGTACTCAGGTCTTGTACTTGAGTAAAAGTAGAAGTACTCAGGTCTTGTACTTGAGTAAAAGTAGAAGTACTCAGGTCTTGTACTTGAGTAAAAGTAGAAGTACTCAGGTCTTGTACTTGAGTAAAAGTAGAAGTACTCAGATCTTGTACTTGAGTAAAAGTAGAAGTACTCAGATCTTGTACTTGAGTAAAAGTAGAAGTACTCAGATCTTGTACTTGAGTAAAAGTAGAAGTACTCAGATCTTGTACTTGAGTAAAAGTAGAAGTACTCAGATCTTGTACTTGAGTAAAAGTAGAAGTACTCAGATCTTGTACTTGAGTAAAAGTAGAAGTACTCAGATCTTGTACTTGAGTAAAAGTAAAAGTACTCAGATCTTGTACTTGAGTAGAAGTACTCAGATCTTGTACTTGAGTAGAAGTAGAAGTACTCAGATCTTGTACTTGAGTAAAAGTAGAAGTACTCAGATCTTGTACTTGAGTAGAAGTAGAAGTACTCAGATCTTGTACTTGAGTAAAAGTAGAAGTACTCAGGTCTTGTACTTGAGTGAAAGTAGAAGTACTCAGATCTTGTACTTGAGTAAAAGTAGAAGTACTCAGATCTTGTACTTGAGTAAAAGTAGAAGTACTCAGATCTTGTACTTGAGTAAAAGTAGAAGTACTCAGATCTTGTACTTGAGTAAAAGTAGAAGTACCAGAGTGTAGGAATACTCTGTTACAGTAAAAGTCCTGCATTCAAAATGCTCCTCAAGTGAAAGTATAAAAGTATTCTCATCAAAATATAGTGAAAGACAGTAAAAGTAGTCGTTGTGCAGATTGGTCCATTTCAGAATAATATATATGAT
Source organism: Pogonophryne albipinna (assembly GCA_028583405.1). Lineage (NCBI taxonomy): Eukaryota > Metazoa > Chordata > Actinopteri > Perciformes > Artedidraconidae > Pogonophryne > Pogonophryne albipinna. Next base: position 14,979 of record JAPTMU010000636.1, read on the forward strand.
ATGTTTTATAATGATTGATCATGAAAGTGTTCTCAAAGCTGGTGAAGGTGCAGCTAGTCTGAATGACTTTGTAGACTGCAGGGTAGCTGGTGGATTTACTCCAGATGGAACTAAAGTCTGATTCAACACTTGATTATATTTCACATCATTCATCCAGATCTGTGAAGTAACTGAAGGGATTAAATACATGCAGTGGAGGAAAAGTACACCATGTACCTCTGGACTGTAGTGAGTAGAAGTACACCATGTACCTCTGAACTGTAGAGGACCTCAAGGACCTTGACGATGTAAATATCAGTGTTATGTTTCAGAATATTATCTGTGTTGACCTTTGTTATGGTGAGGGTTTCTTAATCGTATCACATCTTGGAATCTGTGATACGAACACAGAGATATGAGAGAGAGCCGACACGCAGTACAGTTGCTGTACGCTTGAGTGAGTCACTTTATGGTTTCTATGTTTCTGTTGCACTTTGTTTTACCATTTCCTTACATGTATATATTTATGTTGCATTGTTGAAGTAATACCTTCATGCTTGTTCTGAACACACTTGTGTCCTTCACCTGGACATGGGTCACTTGCAGCATCTCGTGCACTATTTTATTTATATTCTGTTGCTTCTTGCACGATTTTTATTGTTTTATATCTTATATATATTCATGTTGCATGGTTGGAGGAGCCTGGGACTAAATCACATCACATACATAACTGATAGTAATCATGTTATTTTTTGGACTACGGCCAACATATTTCTACAGTATCAACACCATTTCCCCTCATCGACTGCACCTGGGATGTCTCTGTGTTTGCAGTAATGGCTGTGATCGACTGCACCTGGGATGTCTCTGTGTTTGCAGTAATGGCTGTGATCGACTGCACCTGTGATGTCTCTGTGTTTGCAGTAATGGCTGTGATCGACTGCACCTGTGATGTCTCTGTGTTTGCAGTAATGGCTGTGATCGACTGCACCTGGGATGTCTCTGTGTTTGCAGTAATGGCTGTGATCGACTGCACCTGTGATGTCTCTGTGTTTGCAGTAATGGCTGTGATCGACTGCACCTGTGATGTCTCTGTGTTTGCAGTAATGGCTGTGATCGACTGCACCTGGGATGTCTCTGTGTTTGCAGTAATGGCTGTGATCGACTGCACCTGTGATGTCTCTGTGTTTGCAGTAATGGCTGTGATCGACTGCACCTGTGATGTCTCTGTGTTTGCAGTAATGGCTGTGATCGACTGCACCTGTGATGTCTCTGTGTTTGCAATAATGGCTGTGAAGCATCAGAGAAAATACTATCTATTTTTCATGTAGAGCACACGTGTCAAACTCCAGGCCCGGGGGCCAAATCCGGCCCGTGGTGGATTTAATTTCGGCCCGCAGGATAATTTCTAATTACTATTAGATCTGGCCCGCCGGACAGTGGCGGTTCTAGACCAATTTGACTGGGGGGGGGCCTCTGGGGGGCCAGTTATTTTCTGAGGGGGGCCCAATAAATGCAGGACGAAAAAGAGAACTAGACAGTATGAAGTAATTGCGCGTAAGAAAACAATGTTCATTGTTAGGGGGGCCACAGGGGGGTCAGAGGTCAGTGTTAGGGGGTCACTGGCCCCCCCTGGCCCCCCCCTAGAAGCGCCCCTGCCGCCGGTATATTGCACGCACACCTTCACTCCATCCTGAGGGTCTCCTCAGCTCAGAGCCTGAGCCCAAACATTGATGACCTTGCACCCAAGATGAGATGCCAAGTATCTGAACTAGCATCACAGAGCAGCACACTGAGTTCAATGGATGTTTCCTTCTGCACTTTCTCTCTCAGGACAACAGGGCATGTTTGGTTTGTTCTTTGAGGGGAATAGTTTTGTTGAAGCTGTTGTTGGCCTGTGGGAAAATGTACTCATAAGAAATGACTCTGGAAAAGCTGCAGATAGAGCCATAAGAAATGAACGCCAACACTCTCACATCATTCAAACAATCCCTCAAAACTCACCTTTTCACTCTTGCCTTCAACTCCTAATCAACTAACCCCTCGCCCTGATTCCACCTAGCTTAGCACTTTCTACTTTTGTTGTTATTTTGTTTTACTTGCTTGTAAGCGCTTTGAGCACCAGGAAAAGCGCTTTATAAATGTAATGTATTATTATTATTATTATTTAATGTTTAATGTTGTTTTTATAGGCAATCATTTAAGCTTTGTTAGTTCCAGGTTTAATATGTGCAATAAGTTCATTTCAATACGTTTTGCAATAAACATTGAAACAGTCCGGCCCTCGACTAGTACCGATGTTTTTATTTTGGCCCACTGTGTGATTGAGTTTGACCCCCCTTGGTTTAGATACTTCACTTCTCCTGCATTACCTGCATATTGGTCACTTGCAGCATCTCTTGCATTGCTGTTATTGTTTTATATCTTATATATGTTCAAGTTGCATTGTTGGAGGAGCCTGGGACTTAAGCCCTAACTAAACTGAAATCACCTAAATACATAACTGACAAAAAAAATCGTAGAAATGTTGTTATTTTTTTGACTCAGGCCTACATATTTCTACAGCATCAACAGCATGTTCCCTCCTCTCAATAACAATAGCTGGCTTGTCTTTGGCTCTTCTCCATCTCATTATTTCAGTGTTTGTTTACTTTTCGTCATGTGCTTTTTCGTATTTACCTGCACTATTTTATCTGTGTTATTGTGTTGCTCTGTTGGAGGAGCCTGTGACCTCAGATTACCATTGGCATATCTACACTGTAGCTAATGACAATAAAAGCCTTGAATCTTGAAATGAATCTCTCCTGAACCTGTGATGTTGCAGTAATGTCTGTAAAGCATCAGATGTGTTACCTGCATCAGCAGCTGTTGGTAAATCTCTTCCTGCTGCTGCAGCTCCAGCTCTGAGCCGAGGAGGGACGAGTCTGTGTTCATCGCTACGGACAGAAAACAGTCAATTAATACACATTTTTTAAACATGAAATTCAGCATTACGTCCCTGAAATTAGACCTTAATAACTTTCTTAAACTTTACAATTATTCAACTGTGCAATACTCAGATAAATTAGGCTTACTAAAGTATTTCACTGTAGATGAAAAGCAGTAATCATCTCTTATCTTTACTTATACACCTCTCTACCACCTTTGCTGATCGTTGTCTTGGTTACTGAAGTCTTTCTAAATAACAGAAACATTAGCTTAGCTTCAGCATTAGCCTCTTAGCAGTGAAGCTAACCGAATCTTCGCTCTCTGTCTTCTACATAAAATAACTTGACTTTCTGCTGTTTCCTGTGAGTTAACTGTGTCTCTCCTCTGTCTTCACACATGTTTAAATATATATATTTACCTTTTCTCGAGTATAACGTCTCGCTGGTGTTTCTCTGAACTGAAGGTTTGTTTATCCACGGGGCCCAAAGCGCATGCGCAGTTACGTTTTGTAAAGAATAAAACCCACCTCAGCCTCCACGTCACGTCCGTTCACAACTAAACCGGAAAATAACCTTTATTTCATTTTATTTATTTCATTAGAACATGAATTAACATCATATATTTTGTGTAAACTCCAGAGGTAGACATATAAAGTAATACAAAATGACGTAGAATAAATAAATAAAAACTACAGTTCAATATTGTGACATTCTCACTGAAGAGACTTGCAATTATTTGCCCCAGACTTCTGCTTTCAGACGTAGTTAATTAGGACGTTTTTACCCTATCCGATAATAATCCAATGCAGAGGCAATAATGTAATATAATACATTATTTTATATATTAAATATTTATGTATTTTTATATAGTCTTAAAGTTACAACCGGCCCTTTGAGTGCAACCATAATGCTGATGTGGCCCGTGATGAAATTGAGTTTGACCCATGCTCTAGATCAGGGGGGTCAAACTCAATTTCATCGCGGGCCACATTAGCATTATGGTTGCACTCAAAGGGCCGGATGTAAATATATAAATATATAATATATATATAAAATAATGTATTACATTACATTATTGCCTCTGAATTGGATTATTATCGGATAGGGTAATAACTAACTACGTTTGAAAGCAGAAATCCAGGGCAAATAATTGCAAGTCTCTTCAGTGCGCAAACGAGATGCATTGTGGGACATGTAGTTTGTGGGCCACCTGCTTCTGTAAAGTGGCATCTAACCGTATAATAAACGTATTATATTCTTTGCAAGCTCTTGCGGGGCCACATAAAATGAAGTTGCGGGCCGGATTTGGCCCCCGGGCCTTGAGTTTGACACCCCTGCTCTAGATGGTTCCATGAACAAAGTGTTGCCATGGACCCTCGACAACTGGAAGAACCAGGGCTGCAGCTAGGGTGACCAGATGTCCCGCTTTGTGCGGGACATCTGGTCACCCTAGCTGCAGCATGGGATTGCTGTTTGTGCCCTGCAGCCAACCTCGATGGGCATACTCTGTTATTTCAGTATTATTGTTATACTTTAGTTATGTATATTTGCATTTGAATTTTTGTAACATTAATCTCTTAATATTTATTTAATCATCTATTTTTCACACATTTCATTGTGTTTTTTATAATATTGGATTAGTTCTATATTATTAAGTTATTTTATTCATCTATTTCTATCTATTCAACTTTTCTGCACTCTATGAGTAAAGTTAAGTTTTTGTTTTTGTATTTAAAATGTATATAAAACGTATATATTTTAAAACAGTTTCCTGATGTCTGTTTTTACATCGTGTTTTTGTGTTTCCCTCAAGTCAATGACCTGATTCTGTTTACCTGGTGCCCATGTGTGTTTCTTACCCTCCCAGCTGTTTCTTGTCCTCGTGATGAATGTCGTCCTCTAAGAGCCGGTCTGCCCCAGCGTCGTCCTTCCAGCCTTTGTCTTGCCCTGCGTGTTCCCTCGTGTTGTTATTGTGGATTCCTGTTTCTCGATTTTATTTGTGTTAGATTCTAGACATAATATTTAACATAAATTGTACACATTGAAAACATTTTTATCCATTACAAAATAATAATATTCAAAACTAATACATCAGAATATCCTGATTTTTTCTAAGTGACTAGATGGGGTGTCCTGCTATCACCCTGGAGTGAGATGAGTCTTTGATACTGGACAGTTTTTGTTTTATTCTCATCTAAACACAGAGGCAGTGTTTCCAGGACTCTACCGTAATGCATAGGATATTTGCGCACCACAATATCACGTGCGGGCTGGCTTGACCGCAGTTGTTTTTCCCGTCTCTTTCCCATGTCTCCTGTCTCTTTGTCCTTATCGGCTGTCTGCTATGCTCAAAGATATAAATAAATAAAAACATAACATACTTGAACTTTCATTAACTTTGAGAGTCTGCAGTTGGACCCTTGCAAATGTTTAGTCTGGAGGAGCAGCCAGGCGTTTTGTCCCAGCATGCATCCTGTTAACCTGCCCTCCATCCCATAATAAGAGAGGCGTTGTTTAGTCGTCTGACTCATTGATCCTTTATCAGAATGAGGACACATTTACAACTTCTACACAGACTTGGAAGCACACCAACTTTAATATTAGAGCATGTTCAAACACCAAATGCTTCACATAAAAACGTTCATACTGCAGATTATAATGTTATGTTTAAATGCATTTTTAAAACAGTAATTAAAACGGAAAGAAAATACACATTTCAAGAGCTAAAAAAAAATGAATAAGAGAGCAAATATCTACTTTAAAGAGTCCTCTCCTGCTGATGTTCAGGTGTATATCAGTATGTAGTGTCTCTACTTTAAAGAGTCCTCTCCTGCTGATGTTCAGGTGTATATCAGTATGTAGTGTCTCTACTTTAAAGAGTCCTCTCCTGATGATGTTCAGGTGTATATCAGTATGTAGTGTCTCTACTTTAAAGAGTCCTCTCCTGATGATGTTCAGGTGTATATCAGTATGTAGTGTCTCTACTTTAAAGAGTCCTCTCCTGCTGATGTTCAGGTGTATATCAGTATGTAGTGTCTACTTTAAAGAGTCCTCTCCTGCTGATGTTCAGGTGTATATCAGTATGTAGTGTCTCTACTTTAAAGAGTCCTCTCCTGCTGATGTTCAGGTGTATATCAGTATGTAGTGTCTCTGCTTTAAAGAGTCCTCTCCTGCTGATGTTCAGGTGTATATCAGTATGTAGTGTCTCTACTTTAAAGAGTCCTCTCCTGCTGATGTTCAGGTGTATATCAGTATGTAGTGTCTCTACTTTAAAGAGTCCTCTCCTGCTGATGTTCAGGTGTATATCAGTATGTAGTGTCTCTACTTTAAAGAGTCCTCTCCTGCTGATGTTCAGGTGTATATCAGTATGTAGTGTCTCTACTTTAAAGAGTCCTCTCCTGCTGATGTTCAGGTGTATATCAGTATGTAGTGTCTCTACTTTAAAGAGTCCTCTCCTGCTGATGTTCAGGTGTATATCAGTATGTAGTGTCTCTACTTTAAAGAGTCCTCTCCTGCTGATGTTCAGGTGTATATCAGTATGTAGTGTCTCTGCTTTAAAGAGTCCTCTCCTGCTGATGTTCAGGTGTATATCAGTATGTAGTGTCTCTACTTTAAAGAGTCCTCTCCTGCTGATGTTCAGGTGTATATCAGTATGTAGTGTCTCTACTTTAAAGAGTCCTCTCCTGCTGATGTTCAGGTGTATATCAGTATGTAGTGTCTCTACTTTAAAGAGTCCTCTCCTGCTGATGTTCAGGTGTATATCAGTATGTAGAGTCTCTACTTTAAAGAGTCCTCTCCTGCTGATGTTCAGGTGTATATCAGTATGTAGTGTCTCTACTTTAAAGAGTCCTCTCCTGCTGATGTTCAGGTGTATATCAGTATGTAGTGTCTCTACTTTAAAGAGTCCTCTCCTGCTGATGTTCAGGTGTATATCAGTATGTAGTGTCTCTACTTTAAAGAGTCCTCTCCTGCTGATGTTCAGGTGTATATCAGTATGTAGTGTCTCTACTTTAAAGAGTCCTCTCCTGCTGATGTTCAGGTGTATATCAGTATGTAGTGTCTCTACTTTAAAGAGTCCTCTCCTGCTGATGTTCAGGTGTATATCAGTATGTAGTGTCTCTACTTTAAAGAGTCCTCTCCTGCTGATGTTCAGGTGTATATCAGTATGTAGTGTCTCTACTTTAAAGAGTCCTCTCCTGCTGATGTTCAGGTGTATATCAGTATGTAGTGTCTCTACTTTAAAGAGTCCTCTCCTGCTGATGTTCAGGTGTATATCAGTATGTAGTGTCTCTACTTTAAAGAGTCCTCTCCTGCTGATGTTCAGGTATATATCAGTATGTAGTGTCTCTACTTTAAAGAGTCCTCTCCTGCTGATGTTCAGGTGTATATCAGTATGTAGTGTCTCTACTTTAAAGAGTCCTCTCCTGCTGATGTTCAGGTGTATATCAGTATGTAGTGTCTCTACTTTAAAGAGTCCTCTCCTGCTGATGTTCAGGTGTATATCAGTATGTAGTGTCTCTACTTTAAAGAGTCCTCTCCTGCTGATGTTCAGGTGTATATCAGTATGTGGTGTTGTATACTTTAAAGAGTACCATGTAGTGTGGTTACATTCATTAATATGTCATTAGCAGCTGTCAGAGATTGTTGACAGAAGAAAGTGGAGTTTGGACTCTTGACTGTGAGACGGAATGAGGAAATAAAAACTCTTGTTTACCCACCGGTGAGGTGCAGAGATGATTCAAGATACTCTAATTGCTTTTTAAAAGGTGTTAGAACAATAGCAACATATCAGATTTCTTATACCAAACTGCACCTAAAGTTAAAAAGTAGGGGAAAGGTGACAGACACACACTAACAGGTGTTTCTCTGTCTTTGTATTGTCATGTGACCAACATTAGCTGCCTTTAGCTTAGCTTCAGGTTAGCTTTATACCTGCAAAACCTTAAAGTGGTGTAAATATCATAAACTTGACCTTTACCTGACCCTTTAATGCATGGTGTCTCCTCTTTCTGCCCTCAAGGCTTCCGTGCATTTAATCAAACATAACATCAGTGCAGACACACCTGGTTGGGATCTGCTGAGCACGCTCTGCGACAAATAGGATTTAATGTCTGTTTCTTTTCTTCCGTGCAGAACAAGTCATCCCTCACTAGGGTTGCAACATTCCGGGAATTTTCAAAGATGGAAACTTTCCACGGGAATTTATGGGAATAAACTGGGAATTTTCTAAATTGAAGGTTGGCTCTTAGGGAACTTAAATATAGTTGGGGAAAGTATATTTTAGCATAATCTTGACTAAAACAAACAGATGCCATTCAAGTACACTTGAATATCCATGCCATAGCACACTGCTTACTGCATGGCTATTGAGACCACACAAAGGTTCGCAACAGGCTCACAAATGTGAGAGTGGAACAACTGGTTGGCTTTCGGGCAAACCTAAGGCTCTCTGAGCCGGACACAGAGCCATCCTCAACCAGGCTGGACAGTGCCACTGAAGAGGAAGAGGAAGAGTGTGATGTTGATGAGGCCCAGGAAGAGCCCGTTGACTGGAAGGCTTTAGCAAAAATTCAGAGGATTGCTTGAAGGAAGAGTTGCGTGTTGAATGGGACTTGGTGGGGATTTTTGGATGGGGGTGCATTTTTGTTCATTTTTTAATGAGTGGGGTTGGGGGGGATGAGTAACATTTAACTCAACATTCCTGTTTTCGTTCTTCAATGAAAACAAATAATTGTTCAATAAAATAATTAAAACTTGTTCTGTTCTACTTAAAAAAAAAGAAGTTTTAAATCTGTTGAAATGTCATGTTTTTATTTTTATTCTGCATCGAATTTCTCCACAATTCCCCAGCTTAACTTCCCATGAATGTTCCGCCCCTTTGCAAACCTATCCCATAATAAGGCCCTGTTGAAAGATGTTATGAATACCCAAGGCCGTTTTGCCTGAACTGCAACTGTATTTCAATGGTTGGCAGGATATTGGCAAATAGTCAGTGTGTGTGTGTGTGTGTGTGTGTGTGTGTGTGTGTGTGTGTGTGTGTGTGTGTGTGTGTGTGTGTGTGTGTGTGTGTGTGTGTGTGTGTGTGTGTGTGTGTGTGTGTGTGTGTGTGTGTGTGTGTGTGTGTGTGTGTGTGTGTGTGTGTGTGTGTGTGTGTAATTTTCCAATCTTTATTCCAGACTCAAGGTCCATATCACATACAAAAAAGACAAAACACACATCAATAAATAAGATAAAAAGCTAAAAACAAACAGATAAAAACATAAAATCAGTCCAATCACAGCGAGCCACACATGCTCACGGTCTGTAGAGGCTGCTGCACCAATGTCTCCAAATCATGGAAGAGAACCGGGTAGAACTCTTCACAGGGTTAATTAAAATCGAGATAACATGATTGTCCGAGTCTTCTAGGCGACACATGAATTTGTACATTAACTTTCTTAAAAGGGCTTGACAGGTAGGTACCCCCAAGTTAACACACAGCTGGCTGGCACTGTGCCATCGTGGTGCCCTCAGCAGCAACCGTAAAGCATCATTGTATGCAACTTTTAGTTTGTGCATGCTTCTAGCCTTGTAGTTACTCCACAGGTGAACCTTGTAGTTACTCCACAGGTGAGCCGTGTAGTTACTCCACAGGTGAGCCGTGTAGTTACTCCACAGGTGAGCCTTGTAGTTACTCCACAGGTGAGCCGTGTAGTTACTCCACAGGTGAGCCGTGTAGTTACTCCACAGGTGAGCCGTGTAGTTACTCCACAGGTGAGCCGTGTAGTTACTCCACAGGTGAGCCGTGTAGTTACTCCACAGGTGAGCCTTGTAGTTACTCCACAGGTGAGCCGTGTAGTTACTCCACAGGTGAGCCTTGTAGTTACTCCGCAGGTGAGCCTTGTAGTTACTCCACAGGTGAGCCTTGTAGTTACTCCACAGGTGAGCCTTGTAGTTACTCCACAGGTGAGCCTTGTAGTTACTCCACAGGTGAGCCGTGTAGTTACTCCGCAGGTGAGCCTTGTAGTTACTCCACAGGTGAGCCTTGTAGTTACTCCACAGGTGAGCCTTGTAGTTACTCCACAGGTGAGCCTTGTAGTTACTCCACAGGTGAGCCTTGTAGTTACTCCACAGGTGAGCCTTGTAGTTACTCCACAGGTGAGCCTTGTAGTTACTCCACAGGTGAGCCTTGTAGTTACTCTGCAGGTGAGCCGTGTAGTTACTCCACAGGTGAGCCTTGTAGTTACTCCGCAGGTGAGCCTTGTAGTTACTCCACAGGTGAGCCTTGTAGCCTTGTAGTTACTCCACAGGTGAGCCGTGTAGTTACTCCACAGGTGAGCCGTGTAGTTACTCCACAGGTGAGCCTTGTAGTTACTCCACAGGTGAGCCGTGTAGTTACTCCACAGGTGAGCCTTGTAGTTACTCCACAGGTGAGCCTTGTAGTTACTCCACAGGTGAGCCTTGTAGTTACTCTGCAGGTGAGCCGTGTAGTTACTCCACAGGTGAGCCGTGTAGTTACTCCACAGGTGAGCCTTGTAGTTACTCCACAGGTGAGCCGTGTAGTTACTCCACAGGTGAGCCTTGTAGTTACTCCACAGGTGAGCCTTGTAGTTACTCCACAGGTGAGCCTTGTAGTTACTCTGCAGGTGAGCCGTGTAGTTACTCCACAGGTGAGCCTTGTAGTTACTCCACAGGTGAGCCGTGTAGTTACTCCACAGGTGAGCCGTGTAGTTACTCCACAGGTGAGCCGTGTAGTTACTCCACAGGTGAGCCTTGTAGTTACTCCACAGGTGAGCCGTGTAGTTACTCCACAGGTGAGCCTTGTAGTTACTCCACAGGTGAGCCGTGTAGTTACTCCACAGGTGAGCCGTGTAGTTACTCCACAGGTGAGCCGTGTAGTTACTCCGCAGGTGAGCCGTGTAGTTACTCCACAGGTGAGCCGTGTAGTTACTCCACAGGTGAGCCGTGTAGTTACTCCACAGGTGAGCCGTGTAGTTACTCCACAGGTGAGCCTTGTAGTTACTCCACAGGTGAGCCGTGTAGTTACTCCACAGGTGAGCCGTGTAGTTACTCCACAGGTGAGCCGTGTAGTTACTCCACAGGTGAGCCGTGTAGTTACTCCACAGGTGAGCCTTGTAGTTACTCCACAGGTGAGCCGTGTAGTTACTCCACAGGTGACCCGTGTACAATGGTGTACAGAAAGCTTTAAAAAGTGATACCTCATCTCCAGAGCACTGGGCATACAGTTAGCAGCGCTGTCTATGGATGTCTTTGTCCTCTGTGAGATCATCAGAGATATAATGACCAAGGTTCTTCATCTCACTGCACACAAGTAGAATGTTGCTACTGAGAATAAAATTAGGAAATACAGCCTTTCTATCCTCTTTACTTCGCACAATCATGATGCTACTCTTCTTGGCGTTATACTTAATATTAAAATCAATGCCATACTGGGAGCAAGTCCTCAGAAGCTGTTGTAAGCCAGCACTGCATGGGGAGAAGATGATTAAATCATCAGCATACATAAGGTGGTTGACAACAGTAGCTCCGATGACACAGCCAGTTTTACACAAGTTCAGTTTCCATACAGATCATCCATTCACAGATTAAAGAACAAAGGAGATCAAACCCCACCTTGCTTGACCCCCTTACCAACATAAAAATGTTCAGACACAGTATTGCCCCACTTCACCTGCATAGTCTGATGTGCATACCAGAAGGCTAAGATCCTTATGTACTTGGGTTCCCCTCTCTGGCACATTTTGTCAAATCATTTGAAATGATCCAGTCGATCAAATGCCTTGGAAGCATCAATACAACACAGAAACATGGTGGAATTATGGCTTCTATATTTTGCTATAATGTCTTTTAAAGCAAAAATACACATATCTGTGCCGTGTTTTCTTTTCAAACCAAACTGGTTGTCAGCTGTGGTAATATACCTTTCCAGCCTATCCAACAGAATGTTCTCCAACACTTTGGAGAGAATGCTAGCTAAAGCAATGGGTCTGTAATTATCAATGCCATTAATCTTCCCAGCTGTATCCTTGATGACTGGCACAAGTAGCACAGATAACATGGAATCTGGTAAGACGCCATGATTAAGGAAACCAGTAAGACACAGAGCAAGAAGAGGAGCAAGCTTAAGACTGGCATGAGTGTGTGTGTGTGTGTGTGTGTGTGTGTGTGTGTGTGTGTGTGTGTGTGTGTGTGTGTGTGTGTGTGTGTGTGTGTGTGTGTGTGTGTGTGTGTGTGTGTGTGTGTGTGTGTGTGTGTGTGTGTGTGTGTGTGTGAGTGTGTGTTATGCTTAAATACAGTATGCGTCTTTGTATTTGACTGTGGGCGATTGAACTTCTCAGGAATTGACCGTCAAATATCTGGTTTTGCCAAGAAAAGTTTCATTCCTATCCAGAAAAATGAAGGATTTGTGCTCAAGCTTCGTTTTGTGCTGACGATAAAAATGCAAAAATCTTCTAAACAAAAGATGAAAAATTCTCCAATTGTATGTCCATCCCACCACGTTATTGCCCAAACACGCATGTGATCTGTGAACTGTTATCCGCTGTCCTCGGGGTATTCTGGAACATATCCCTCCTGATGATTGGTCCATTTAGAGTCCTGAGTTAACCTACATTCTATGGGGTTTGGTAGAGAGGCAGGAGTTACTTTCACAACACGTAATAGCACAAGCAAGAGTCCCAAATAAGGTCATTTTCTCTGGCTTTGGTAGAAAAACAGTACGGCAGGTTTTTGGTCAAATGTTATTTCTTCATGAAGCAAATAAAAAAAAAAATGTGTTCAAGGGAACTTAACGAGGTTGAAAGGACCCTAGCATTAGCATTTAGCTTTCTATTTGCTTCAATAATCTGATCCAATACACTTATGTAAATATCTTTAACATGTTCATTCAAATGCTCAACATTTGACTGTGATATCTTGTTTTAACAGATACTTTACGTTATGTAGTCAAGGGTTACTTTCACAACACGTAAAAGTGCACAAGCAGGAGTCCCAATTAACCTACGTTGGGTGGGCTTTGGTAGAGAACCTGCAAACTGTAGGGTAGACGGGTTCTTGGTCCTGTTGAATTTCTCTAAACTGAAGAATAAAGGAAATTTAGTTTATCTAGATACAAACTAAAAGATATTTGTTGTATTATCATCAAATAATTGCTTGCATTCTCCAAAATCAAGGGTTTTTAAATATTACTAACTTTTAACAATACGTTTAAGGGGCCATTAATGTTCTATTAACTTGCAATATTGTGTTTTAGTCAAAACCAAACTAGTAGCATACCTGCATGACTAAATGAAACCACACTCCTAAAAAACATTTATGATGTTCATTGAAAAGGAATACGATAGAAAATGAAAAGAAATGTTTTGTCTACAGCCAATAACACCGTTCATAGTCTTTTTGCAACGCAGCTGGCTTTCTATTTATCAGGAAGACTAACTTGAAATATCATGCTCAACATAACATGATACATAATGAAAACAATCGTGTCCCAGTAATGCGCATGCCTTTTTTAGCGTGTTTGGGGACAGCTTTCGGTAACCTGTGAATAGGCGGCGCTAGGGGGCGCTAGGGGTGCTGCAGCTCCCCCTAGCGCCCCCTAGCGCCCCCTAGAAATGTATGTGTTTTGGTTTTTTTTTACCGTGTGAAATTCAAAAAATGAATGATTCGAAAATAATATGCTACAGTACAGTAAGTACTTCTGGGTCTCTGTGTTTCATTCAAGCTCGGCTGTGTGTGTGTGTGGCACGAGTGCATTTAGAGTGATTGAGTGAACGAGAGAGAGAGAGAGAGAGAGAGTTATGCCCCTTTCACACCAACGCGTTTTCAGCTCCGGCTCGGAGCTGGAGCTGAAAAGAGCCGGTTTTTCCTGTTCACACCGCAGCGGCGCCGCCTCTTAGCTCCGGAATCCGGTTCACTTCCAGCTCCAAAAAATTGTCGGTCCAGAGGCAAGAGCTTCGGAGCTAAGAGGTGGCGTCGCTTACCTCTCTTACGTCGAGGCGTGCAGGAAACTAAACCCACCTCCCCTGAACATGGGTCGACTGTCATGCCTGCCTACAAGCAGTAGTGCTTATAAACACACTTTATAAAGTCAGGCAACACTAACCAGGCTGCGTGTGGTTCTGTTTATTTGTACCTTACTTTGACCATCCGTTCACTGTTATTGATCATTGTGGAGAGAGGCAGACGTTTTGTATTATAGCAGCTATCGGATGGAATCAATACATGGGCTGCACAGGTTGTCGTGTCCGACTATCACAAGTAGAATCATAATAAAAATACGCCGTAAAATGTGCCTGTAGAAAACGGTTTATGCCACAATAGGATAGCAACAGCAAGTAGTCAGTTTAGCTTCGGTTGCTATGCTAACATCACCCATGTTATACCAGAGAAACTTTCATAACAGCGCTGTGATGCCAAACAGCGTCAATTCAGACTGACACACATTCACTTAAGGGGAACTGGGATATGTATCAGCTGCTTGTGTGAGTCGGACAGTGAATACTTTAGAGCGGCCGCTGCAGTGTGAGCTAACCGGGAGCTAACGGGAGAATAAACTCCCGTGGAAGAGCAGCCAGCACTGCAGCGGTCGGTAAATGCTGCAGAAACACATTAATAAACAATGAACCACGGCTCTCTGGAGAAAAGTATAAGGTTGGAGAAGTCGTTATTTAATTTAATCTGGTTTTGTGTGATTAAAAGCAACACGATCATCGACCCGACGCAGTTGTTGTTGTTGTTGTGAGCGCCGTAACGCCGTTGGGGAGCAAATCAGCGATGTAACGGTGACGTCATGACGCAGCAGTGGCAGCACCAGTCGGGCTCTGGGCGGTGTGAACAGAGCGGGAGCAGAAAAGGGAACCGGAGCTGAACCAGAAAAGCTCTAGCTCGGAGCTAGAAAGGGAAAAGCGCTGGTGTGAAAGCCGCAGAGAGAGAGAGAGAGAGAGAGAGAGAGAGAGAGAGAGAGAGAGAGAGAGAGAGAGAGAGAGAGAGAGAGAGAGAGAGAGAGAGAGCTCCGGTGCCAGGGATTGTTGTTGTTACTTAGCATCTGGTTAGCTAGCTGCGCTAACGGAGCTAAGGAGCTGTTTCCACAAGAAGCTGGAGGAGAGTCCTCTCCTGTCAGAGTGAGAGGCTCAGGTGAGCTAAAGGACTCTGAGCAGAGGTGTGGACTCGAGTCACATGACTTGGACTCGAGTCAGACTCGAGTCACCAATTTGATGACTTGAGACTCGACTTGACAAAATCACAAAAACTTGCGACTCGACTTGGACTTGAACACCAATGACTCGGGACTTGACTTGGACTTGAGCCTTCTGACTTGAGGTGACTTGATCACTTAATTCAGAGGTCTCCAACACGCCGATCGCGAGCTGCCGCTCGAAGAGCAGCCTCCCGTCGGGAGAGCAGAATCTTCAGCCGCTCCTACTCTTGCTGAGAATCCTTGCAGGCAGGGGCAGGACTTTATTTAGCTGAGCCACCATGCGGCCAATCATATGCGAGGACACACTAGGATCATACCATTATGTGAAAGAAGGGTGGGGGGCACAGCAGGTGTAGTGGTACAGGCCAGCTGCACAGATTTTCAATGATATTGGAGAAAGCAAAGCTGAGTGCAGGATTTGTAAAATGAAAATAACCTTTTTTGGTTACCTTTATTTTGGTAACCACTCAGGATTTACTGTCAGAGGTGGGAGAAGTTCAGATCTTGTACTTGAGTACAAAAGTACCAGAGTGTAGGAATACTCGGTTACAATAAAAGTCCTGCATTCAAATGTTACAAGTAAAAGTACAAAAGTATTAGCATCAAAATATAGTTAAAGTACCACCTGCAGAGGGATCTAGATGCAGGTGTTCTCTATAGAGACGCCTGGCTGCATATTATCCCTTGCATAAAGATAGATTGTGGGTCCCTTACAACATGTTGTACACAGTGGAAATACACATTCTGGTTTCCTCAACATCAGGGATCTTATCCATTAAACTCCTTCTGAATCAAACCGTCAGGTAGCCTTACCTTACTGATCCCTCTTCAATTAGAAAAAACACGTTACTTTACCAGCAGAGAGAAGATGGATTATTAAATTATTAATGTGACTAATAAAGAGCAGTTTGATTATTAAGTATTATTCTGTTGATCGATGTCATTACATTTGGTGAAAAGCACATAATGACTTGTTTATGACTCGTTTTGTCAAAGTTTAGGACTTGGACTTGACTTGAACTTGAGCGCAAAGACTTGAGACTTGACTCGGACTTGCAAAACATGACTTGGTCCCACCTCTGACTCTGAGTCTAAGTTATCTCAGTGGGTCTCAAACGGTTTGGTTACGAATTATTCAAAAGATTATTTCCGAGGCACACCTATATGACACATATGATCATTGTAGCTATAAAAAAATAAGAGAATAAATGAAAAACAGTTATGATACTATATGACATAAAACAAGTAAATAATTTAAAGGGGAGTGATTTATAAAAAATCTGTTTATAGTTCTGTTTCATTGGTGTTGAGAGGTGTCTCCATAGATCTCTTCATGTTGCTCTCAAAGTGCACCAGATTGATGCTTTTAACTTCAATATTTAAAAAAAAAGCTTCCTGGGGGAGCATGCCCCCGGACCCCCCTAGAGGAGGTGAGGACCCCCCTATGTGAGGTCCACCACCACCTATAAAAATAGCACTTTACCCCTGCTTACACCTATATGCCCTGAGCTGATTATCGAGCCTTCATTGTAACAGTCGCGGACATTGTCGCCTTAATGCACGGGCTGACCTCGGCTGAAGCCCAGGGGCCTACGGAGAGTGGGGGCCCATCATGAACAAAACAAAACAAAAAGATTCTAATTTTTTTTTTTTTTTCGGATGTTTTAAAACATTTTTAAATAAACAAAGTCTTAGTTTTCAGAATATGAAACTTCTATTTCCAAAATCACACGATAAATACATGTTTGAAGCTTTAAAGGGAAGACAGCTCTCCCTCACCACTCTGCTGTTCCTCAGCGCCGCCCCCCCTCCTCCGCTGACATTATGAAGGTAAGCGTAGAGTAATCATAGATAACACGGCAGGGTCCGTTACAGTTTGTTTCATCTGGTTTCAAATAAACAAAGTCTTGGCTTTCAGAATATTAAATTTGTTTCGGCAAATTCAGATGATAAATACAACTTTGAAGCTTCGGCATAATGACAAGCGGAGCACGGAGTAACTTGACGTCACAGCAGGCAGAACAACAGCCGGTGTTTCTCGTGAGTGTTTTTCCCCGGGAAACAAACACAATACACACAAACGCAAAAATACAGAACACACGTATAGACACACTCGTAATCCAAACGAAAATATCTTCCCTCCGTAGTATTTAGATCATTTGCTCCGCTAATCAATCAGATCGATGGATTCCAGAGATGACTCCGTAACAGTCCGTGGGCACCACTGAACAGCCAATCAGAATGGAGAATATGTTTCACATGTGACTTATTCAAATTGCGAGTGATTGAGTGACGGATGAAGGTTGTTTAGGAGAAATGTCGGAGAAGAAAAAAGTTTGAGAGTGGCGCTCGGAAAAGGAAATTGTTGAGGGAAAAGGAGTTTCGAGACAAGCAGCTATTACAACACATGTCGAAGCTTACAGGTTATTTTAAACCTGTAGGCCAGGATGAGGAGGAAGGACAGATGAGTTCTGTACCGAGCGGCAGCGGTGCCGGACGTGGGGCCTCGGAGCCAAGTAGGCCGTCTGGTTCTGATAGCGATGGAGTGGAGAGGAAAAACAGACAGGAGGGATGTTGGAGAGAGGACGACGAGGACTTGCTACGTGGAGGGGAGCCAACGGCAACCGGACAAATACATGAGGGAGGCTCGATACGTCACTCATCTGGAGGAGAGGACCAGGCGCGTAGAGCAGAGTGGAGACGTGCGATCACAGAGCCTACCGAGGCTATACATGACTTTGATTTGTTGTTTAAATAGGGGGCCTACAAAAGCTATCATCCCCAGGGCCTGATGGCAGGTTAAGGCGGGCTTGTGTGTGTGTGTGTGTGTGTGTGTGTGTGTGTGTGTGTGTGTGTGTGTGTGTGTGTGTGTGTGTGTGTGTGTGTGCGTGTGTGTGTGTGTGTGTGTGTGTGTGTGTGTGTGTGTGTGTGTGTGTGTGTGTGTGTGTGTGTGTGTGTGTGTGTGTGTGTTGTGTGTGTGTGTGTGGTGTGTGGTGTTGCAGTAGAACATTCCCCTGTAGCACCCGGTGCATTAATGGGAAACCCCACATGTTTGAGCACCCTCTATGAAACGTCACGCTACCCCACAGCACCCCCAAAAGAACATGTCTGGCGCCGCCACTGAGCCTGTGCCCTATTTGCAGCATTTGACAGTTCTTCTGTTGTGTTTCTGTAATTGCAGTGTCTTTTTTTACATGTGTTTGCATTGTGTTTCTATTTAGCTTGGGTTCCGCTTACTTTTCCATATAATTGAATGATGCAGAATATTTAGAACAGAAAAGCACACAAATGATCAGAAAGCTATAATAAAGCAAGTTATTGTTTGCTTGCGTTGAACAACCACTTCTATGTTAGGAATGGACGGAATGGTTAGCATCAGCCAATGGCCATTCAGTCACTGAGGGGGCCAGCAGTTATCTTCCCCGGCTAAACAGAAATATACAAAAGCTTTTTTATACTAAATGTCAAAACTGAAAATCCCTCAGCCTTTGACAAAGAGCTCTTTAACACTTAATGGTTTTGTAACATGTAATAAGAAAGTCATCCAGAAAACTTCGCTCGTAGGATTTCTGAATGAACCCCACGCAAATATTTAGCGGATTTGGAATGAATTAAGAGCCATTTTGTCATCTCAAATGAACCATCAAACAATAGCGACAGACGTCTCTTTCGTGTTTGCGTCTGAGTTTCAATTATCTCGCCAACGCTTGAATTGATCTACTTCACGCTTGGCTTCCGTGTTGCTGAGGACTTGAGGGAGCACAACGCCACGTCGGAAGCTATTTGGATCAACGGTTCGTTAGAAAACTGCGAAAACCTGGGTCTCACCGGCTGAATATTTTCTCTATTTTGCAGGGCTGATATCTATTTGCGCGTTTTCTATCTGCATGTTGAGCATGATATTTCAATTGGCCTTCCTATGTCTGATAATAACCAGCAGCACGAGTACATGAGCTTTAGAACTGCTTCCTAATCCACACAACAGCCACATCTGCTGATAGCTAACGGTCTTAGCCACTCTGGGGACATCCCGGTATGTTATATTTCACAAAGACCTTTAAAAAAGACTGTCAGCCAGTCTCAACTTCGA
>JAPTMU010000637.1:0-34151 GCA_028583405.1 Pogonophryne albipinna
GTAGTATGGAGAAGGACTTTTAAGAGGCTTAGGGTTTCTTAAGCAGAGGACAAAATGGCTTGTTCGCTGGTTTAAAGTAGATTAACATGCCAAGCAACGCCACTGCATATAGACTGGCCAGTGATCACAGACATTGTTAAATGCTGGCACTAAACCTAACCCTATTAAATAGATTAACTACTAAAATGACCAGCATGGTTAACAAACGTATGCAAATAACTGAACAATTTCAGCATCTCCATATGCTACTGTATAATTAGCCTGTGTTTTAAACATAAAGCGTGGCTTACAAATTATACATCAGATGTGTCATAAGATAACATTATATTTATAGTAACATCATACGTTAAAGGTGGGGTAGGTAAGTTTGAGAAACCGGCTCGAGATACACTTTTTGTTATATTCCATGGAATGCTTTTAACATCCTGATAGCAATGAATATCTGAAGTGCTTTGACAAAAAATCCATAAAAAAATGTCATCTGTGGAAGCCGTAGTGCTGTAAAAAGCACGACCAATCATTTGAGCCGGCCCGGCTAAAGTAACTGGATGGCCTACCTGCCTGTCAGCCTTCCATCTGTGCACAAACTCATCTCGTGCCCTCATTGGTCATGTGCGCGTTCGTGTGTGTTGGAGGAGGGGCTCTGTGAGGAAGTGGCAGATTTGTTCCGGCTGTGTATTTTCAAATTCTAGCGCACTCGAGCTGGTTTCTCCAAAACTACCTACCCCACCTTTAATAAAAACTAAATGATAGTATGATTAGGCCTGTTTATTTCATAGTCCGTTCTACGCCCATGTCACTAAAAGGGCATTTTATTTATTTATTGTTTTGATTCACCAATCAAACATAAGTAATGTGTCATACCTAGAAACTGGGTCCACCACACCAAGATAACATTTTCTAGCTAAAACTAAAAACGATTATGACGGAGAAATTATATCATGAAAGTTACGGTGCTTATTAAGCATTTTAAAACGTATGTGGTAAGTTGCCAAAGTGCTTTGTTTTGAACGTTCATCAGTATTATAATCAAAAAGAGAAATATGAACGTTAGTTTTTACTGAAATGATCAAATAAAGTCAACATTTCACTGAGCTGTGTGGGGTTTGTTCAACTTTTAAAAGATGTTTGAATGGTGATGTACACAGTGATAGGTGTTAAAGACTAACGTTTATAATAAATACATTTGTATTGATTTTAAGATCTTTTCATAGTTCATACAATAATACGTATTGGGATCATTTGTATTAATGTAGACCGGAGGGAGAGGGGGACGAGCATAAGTTTCACTTTCCTTTTTTATTTCAATTCCATCTTTGGTCATGAAGAATATGTTTCTCTGTTGTCCACGTTCATAAAGCAAAGCAACAGCATCAGAGCACGGTGCAGAGTCTCTAGATGAGTCCGTCGTTCTTATTAAACATCCATGTTGTAGTCCGCTGTATAGAAAACTGTAGTTTCCATAGTTTCCCCACAGCAGCAGACGCACAAAATGACGTCCGCTGGCGCATCATAAACACGTCGGATAGTGAAAGTGCATTCGGATTATCCAAAAGTACCACAGTCTCTTCTCCTAAATCCTTTTGAATTCTCCTATCCACTATCCCTTAACCCCGTGACGTTTCACTCAGAGGTCAAGGAATAGGAGATAGGGTTAGACGTTAGGAGCTGATTTTTGGATTATCGGAACGCAACCCCGGGCCTCATTTATAAACGTTGCGTACGCTCAAAAGATGGCGTACGCCAGTTTCTAAGCAATCTTTGCGATTTATAAAAAATAAACTTGACGGAAAAATGTGCGGTCCTCCACGCACACTCTGACCCATCCGTAAAAAACACAAAAACAGGAGAGACGAGAAACTGCGACACCGTTGGCAGAAGTAAGAATGTAGAGAAATATGTGGAAAGAATACCATAAATAAAATTACCTCATTTATCATATATGAAAGAAAAAAAATTAATTAAAGCCAATCTTAAAATGATTAAACAAACGCCTGTTTGAGACTCCTCAGTGCACACAAAAGCATAACTTGGAGAAATAAATAAATACGGAAATGTTATTGATGCCCCCTCGATGATGTTCTCTTGTTAAGAAATGTATTCTCATAAATCAGTGCTTCTCAAAGTGTGGTCCGCGGACCACTGGTGGTCCGTGAGCGCCCCCTAGTGGTCCGTGAGTATATTGGTAACATTTCACATTTGAAATAAATAAATACATTTAAGTTTTCCGCACTCTCGCGGGAATATCTCCACAATGGAGCGAGCTTAAGTTTCACTTTCGATTGCATGATATAGCCCAGCGCAACACCTTCATCACACATGTTGCCACTTGTTTGTACCGTTTTCAGGCGATTTGTAATCCGTTCTAGAAAAACGATGTGATTTCCCCGATCATTTCTTACAGTCTCTCATCAAGGGGTGTCTCCTGTCCCCGGTACAAACACACTGCCTGAGGAAGGCTATGTGGATTCTTTTTGTCATGAACCTTTTTCGGACCACTTATTTATTTATTTTGGTGACGATCCGACCTCCATGCTGCATCCACCAAACAATATGATTTTTCTCGATCTCCCCAAAATAACCTAAATCTGACACGGTGTGAGGTGTCTTTTTTAGCTGTTCTGTCGTCATTTCCTGCGATCTTCTTCATGCAGTCAGTCAAAATGAATATTAATACGGGGCGTTTCTTTGACTATTATATAGGCAAATATGGGCGTTACGTGAAGCCCGCAAAAGCTGCGCCGCATTTCGAGTTGATTATGATTTATAAAGGGAAACCGGCGTAGGACGTGCGTGCGCAGTGTTTTATAGATCGGAATATTTTTGTGCGTATTTATTTGCTTTGTCCTACGTAAGACACCTTCCCACATGAATCCCACGCACAGCTTTATAAATTAGGCCCCTGGTCAGTAAACATGGCCACCAAGGAGTTAAACTGAAAGGTAAATAATACTGTTGACAAAGGACATAAATTACGTGCAGCACCTGACCCTGTGGAATGAAAACAATACAGGTGTAACCACACCCCAGACTGTTACATCACAACAGGTGTTTTCCACCAGCTGATAATGGAAAACCTTACATCATTCATTAGGATGTATCCGGATTGTTCTGGAATGTGATAAACTTGTATGTCTTGCGAGACGTCACCTCATCAGTGCTTGGACTATGGAGCTGCTGCTATATAATCCCACTAAATTACATCAGCAGGTCACTCTTTCATTTCATCACCTACTGAGGCAATATGGGCATGCACTACATTTACTAAAGAATGTTGGAAAAGGAAAACAACTGATTAAGTCATCGACATTTTACATTTACATTAAATATAGATTATTTTATATAATATCCAAACTGTTTTTTTAATTATGTGTTTGTTAATTTTTTTGTAAGAACAAATATTATTAATGATATAAATAGTTGCTTCATTTTAGTACTTAAGTTTAGGGCTTTGTTTAAAACATATTTTCATAGAGAAAAGCAGGACATCTCCATATTAAGGAGCTAAAAACAGCATTTTCTTCAACCTAAGAACAATAATAAATAGATCATCAATACAGTTGGGAATGTTTTTCTGTCCATTTGGATTATTTTTGCTGCTCTATTTCAGTTGTCTTTCCTTTAAACAGTATTTTATCACTTTTTCATATGAAATCAGGGTGCAAAATAGTTTTCAAAGCAGTTATGTCAAAAATAAAATGAGTCTTTAGTTGTCAACCTGTCTCCATAATGTCAAAATAGACCAAAAATAATGTATTTAATAACTTACTGTGACTCTGTTCCGTCAGGGCTGTTCAACCCTTTCCGGGGCTTGCTGAAGCTCGGCCAGCTGGAGCGGCGCGGTGCGATGGGAATGTGGCGCGATAACTACTGTGAGCTGTCGCCCTACGAGTTCCGGCTGTATCTCAACGCAGAGGAGCGCACCTGCAGCGACAACTGCTCCCTGCTGCGCTGTGAGGAGGCTCGCATCGCCTCACCCGAGGGCCGCTTCGAGGTGGCCTTCCCTGGGAAGCGGCTGTACCTCCGGGCGGCCAATCGGGACGAAGCCGAGGACTGGGTGGACCGGATCGTAGAAGCCGTCAAGAAATGCCGTCCAGCATCTCGTGCTGACGACCAATGGGAGGTTCTGGTACCCACCACTGAGAACGGTGTGGATGCGTTGTCCCCGACCTCGACCCCCTCCAGCCCTGAGCGCACTTCACTAGCCTCTGACACAGGGACAGGGGGGGGCAGGAGGCGCCTCCTCTACAGGAATTTGACTGGACTCGGACTGCTGATATAGAAACAGATGCGATCAAAGAAACAGTTTTGTACTTCTCCAATGATCCCGAGGCTCGGACATGGTCTCCTCTGGTCTTCTCCCTCTCTTTGGAGGCCTTGAAAGGTTTCCGGGTCCAAGAGGGGAGGAAGCTTCTGCGGCAGACCCACCAGATTGAGGAAATCCGGGACGTGGTGCCTGACGTCTCTCTGGGAGGGCCGGCCTTTTTCAAACTGCTGACTGTCAGGGACACGCTGAGACTCCGAGCGGAGAACCCGGAGGAGGCTCGCTCCTGGAGGGTTCTCATCCGCGGAGCTCTGGACTCGTACCTGGAGAGCGGGGAGGACGGAGGCTCCGTTGAGCTGGCTGTGGGGACTGGAAACCTCCACAGACTGGTGCAGCACAGACTCAAAGAAGATGGAGCCCTGCTTGTTAATCTGTGCACTGTGCCCTCAGAGAAGGGGCTCGACACTCAGAGCTTCAAGTGTGCAGGTAACATTGAGTTTTCAATATTGCAACAAATAGCATGAACACACATTGATTATCCTTTTTGAGTTGCTTTTAAATCAGATCACTCCAGTCTGGTTTGTTTCATTTACATGCTTGAGATGAAATGATGCATGGTGTGCTCGTTGAGGGATAGAAGTAGTTGGTTTTTAGAGCTGCAACAAACAATTATTTACATTTTTGACTATTATGATGGCTATTTTTCAGACCAATCCATAAATCACTTTGTCTATAAACTGTCAGAAAGTAGTAGAAATTCAGATTTACGACATCACGAGGGAGGAAATGATGAAACTATAACTGACAACAGCAAGCAAACTAGTGAGATGCGCTGTGAATTCAAGAGCTACATTTATTTATTTGTAAAAACTAATTTAACTTAGCATTTGTCCCAATTGTAGCATCAATCTACATTGTAAACTCTTTCTGATAAATAACATAAGACTATTTAAATAATCTCTTCTCACTGACACTGAAAAATCCTAATGGCAACATGTATGGGGTATCTATACTATGCAGAAGTGTGTGTTGTGTGTCTGAGCCTGGATGAATTTGTTTTAATGTTGTTGTGAATCATGGCTGAGTTTGTTTGCTGTGTGTCATGTGCAGGGTGTCCTCAGCAAATTGGCCGGTCCCGAGGCAGAGCCCGGCTTTGTGAGTTCACACGACAGTACTACTGTGACTCCTGTCACCACGGCGACACCAGCATTATCCCTTCACGCATGGTGCACAACTGGGACCTCGCACAAAGAGAGGTAGGTGCAGCATGCTTTACCTACAGTATATACTGTAGATGTTCTTATCGGATTTCAGGCTGAAACATAATTTAAAGCGACTGCAATGATTTCACATGTGAGAAAAATGTATAAAGCCTTGCCATGTTGCATTGTTGGTAATGTAGGCACCAGATTTTGACAAGGAAGAAGAAAATTCATTTTCTTTTTTCATTTTGTATTAACCCAGGTATGTACAGTTGCGAACACAGATTAGTATTATACTATTTATAGCATTACAATAGATTTCAGTGCTTGCTGCAAAGATTATTTCTGACGTGTGTGATACTAACATTTCACAAAACTCCAGAGCCTTCTAAGGTCCAAGAGTCAACATTTAACAAAAATAAATAGATGTCTTAACTTCCAAAATTCCCATATTTCAATTCATACTTTATGGCGTTTATCTTTCCAAAAACAACATTTTCACCGTAGTCAATAACAGTTTGCTATTCCAATTACAAGGGGGAGCACGTACTGAATATTATATTCATTAAAGTAAGTGGATTTAATAGAAAATAATCACTTTGATCAGATTGGGAATGTTTTTTTTCCTTTTTGGGTGGGTGACGTCTTAAAATATGACGATAGACATTTAAAGCTACATTTGTATTCCTCAATGGATGATTCAGATGGTATACAAAAAGAAGACATTGGTTATAGCCCTACAGGTTAGAAACCCAGTCAACACACACCACTTCATCACGTCCTGAGCTCCTGCGATGTGTGTGTATCTCTCCAGGTGTGTAAGAAGGCCCTGCATCTGCTGGCTCAGGTGGAGCAGGAGCCTCTGCTGAACCTGGATCAGCTGAACCCTGAGCTGGTGAAGCACGCAGACCCCATGTCTGAGGCCCACGTGCTGCGGCAGAGGCTGCGCCTGCTGGGAGACTACCTGCTCACCTGCCGCAGTGGAGCCTGCAAAAAACTCCAGGCCAGGTGTGTGTACGCAGGTGCCTCTTACATTATACCATATTTTACTACGACATTATATAATACTGCTGTTTTTGTATTTCTCTGTCAGAATGGAGCAGCGGACGTACCTGCTGGAGTCGAGCCATCTGTACAGCGTGCTGGACCTGCGACAGGTATCCTGCTGTGTTAATGTTGTTAATAGCCCTCACATGTGCCACCATGAAACATCCCTAAATGTCTGTTTTTCTTCTAGATAGCAGAGGGTCAATATGCAAACTACCTGTTGACACTGCTGCAGTACGCCTCCAACCACGTGTTCCACTGTGACCTGTGCACGCAGCGCGGCTTCATCTGTCAGATCTGCCACGCCAATGACATCATCTTCCCCTTCCAGTTTGACATCACCACCAGGTATGTATCCGATTTGTTCATCCCCACAATGACTTTTTTAATACTTTGTATTTGTTTCAAGTTAACAGTTTATGAATGAAGACTGCATTTTGGAGGGAAAGTGTTCCATATTGTTTTTTTTAAGATTTTCCTTTCTCTACATTAGGCACTTACACATTGTATTTTATATACTAAGACCAAGCTACATGTTGACCTTTTGACCAAGTCAGGTCTTGGTATTAAAAAAAACGTTTAATGACTCTTCATCACTTTGTTTTGTATTCTTTGTGTAAAGATGTTTTAAATCCTCAATTTCATTCTTCTTAGTTAGTATGGAATTTTACATTACCTCAATTTGAGAATATAGGTGGATCCAGCAAATGTGGATCTATTTGTTGTTCTCGATGTGGTATGGAACTTGTATTGGTTTCTAAATCGACATCACAGTCAGTTTCTTTAAATCTCTTTTCCTTATCCTCTCTACCCCAGGTGTAAAGATTGTAAGGCGGTGTTTCACCTGGCCTGCAAAGCGCGGGTGTTTCGTGTCCTCGCTGTCAGCGGATGAAGAAATACCTGGAGAGGGATCTGCGGGTCTGAGCGCTGACGGACAGAACAATAACTGAAAATCTAGCTTTCACATGAAGTAACCTCAAGTGCAATTATGAGGGCATTTGGCCTGACCTAACAGTGGAGGGCGGTGTGTGAGCGACAGTGCTGAAGTAGCTAGACTCTCTTGCACTAACTTAGAGTCACATCGGACCTTGTGATGCTGACATAACACAGCCAAATGTTACTGACTTTAATACCTCTCTGAATCTAGACCACGCCACGCCATCAAAACCAAGGACTGGGCATCGGTGGAGGTTGCTGCCAAGAATCATATCCAACACATTTGAACACCTTTTACTTTGCCTTACAGTGTGGAGAAGAGGGCTGTACCGAATGTCTTTCTTTTTTACAATTGATTTTCTTGAAGGAAGATTCAGATGTCTGTCACCAAAAATAAGGAAAAAAACAAAATCATACATTTGAATGAAGTCAATGAGTAAGACTCTTATGGATATAACGTGTTAGTTTTTTCAACATAAACACATGTAGGTGTCCATCCATCCATCTTCTCCCGCTTATCCGTGGTCGGGTCGCGGAGGTAGCAGTTCCAACAGAGAGCCCCAAACTTCCCTGGCCACATCAACCAGCTCTGACTGGGGGATCCCAAGGCGCTCCCAGGCCAGCGAAGAGATATAATCCCTCCACCTGGTCCTAGGTCTACCCCTTGGTCTCTTCCCAGCTGGACGTGCCTGGAACACCTCCCTAGGGAGGCGCCCAGGTGGCATCCTTACTAGGTGCCCGAAAATAATAGATTGAGGAAAATTGAAGTTAACTCTGCATGAGTTATCAATAACTTACTCAGAATGCCGCTTTTTCACCAGAACACAAGCTTCTCTGAACCGGCGTATTTTAGCAGCCTAAAAGAGGCCTATTAATAATATTAGTGCATGTAGACTAACTGTATCTGCAACTGTGCAGAAATACCAGGTTTAAAACGCATTGGAATTTTTTATCTGACTGTCATCGTTATGAATGAAGTTTTTAGTATTCGGTACAGCCCTAGTCGTTCTTCACCATCATGTTTACCGGAAATGCTCCACAGAGCTTTCTGCATTTGTCTCGGATGCACATATTTAAAACACAATGCGGCAGTGACCGTGGGTACTGAGGATACAAAATATGGAAATCAGCACTTTAAATGTTCTAATCAACACATTTTAATTGTGCCTTCTTTTTAATTCAAGCTTTACACCATTTTCCTTTTTGTCGGTTTTAAACAAGGGGCCAAAAAGCCTCACATAGGCTATTCTTTTTTTATTTATCATAATGAAAATGAATGATGTTAATAATAATAATAATAAATTGCTGCATTAGATTCAGATTTTGTATTATAGTAAAAATCATTAACTCAGAAGACTTTGTGGAATGTTTCTTTAAGTATATTAACTCAGAAAAATTGATTTAAAAATAATGATTCCTTCTAATCTTGCTTGTGAGTCACACGGACGTAATTCACAAGTTTGCTGGAGTAAATACGTGAAATGATTAAATACTACATGGATACTGAAGTCACAACCCATTTTGCATATTTGCACCTGGCTATGACTGTTTTATCTAGATTTTAATTGATTTATCTTCTAGCACATGGAGTTACTTGCTCAATTTACCGAATATCTGACTCTGATGTACAGTTCACTGAAACGTTTTGCAGAATCTACAGAGAACAAAAATAATAACTTGTCCAGTCCATTTGGATATATTCAGAACATATCACTTGCAAGTACGGAGTACAGAATACTGCAGTACTGTTATTCCTGTTTCATGTTTTGTCATCTCATTTAATACGGATGTATAAATGGCCATCATGAAACAAAATGTCACTGTGTTATTTCATGAATCTGTTCTTTTAGGCACAATTGGTCATTTTTACAGACCCAACACGTTACTAAATACAATGACTTGCATCCACATACAGTCATCTACATTAGAACATTTTCTGAAAAGTATCAATTTTTAAAGTCAACTTGATTACTTTTTGAGCATTTAGGTATGGCTACAGTGCGAAATCAATGAACATGTGTTTTTGGGGATTCATCATAGAATTAAAGAATGTTGATTAATATCTCTTCAACTTATGAAGGCAATGATCTCCTGGTTAATTTTAAAGGAGATTTCCCTCATAGTGTACATTTTCTCCCAAAGAAATCCGATTAATGTCTGTTCAATCTGTTCTAGTAAGTAACAACATTAAAAACAAAGACACATGAGTATATGGAAGAGTATGGGCCAGGAATAAGGGAAAAAAGTAAGAATGAAGAGCTTTCAGTATGGTTGCTAACGTTAGTTGATTGATGTAACCTTAAAGTTTGATGTTTGATCCCAACATTGCAACTTTTCTCCCTACTACTGAAACATATTTATTGCGACTTTTTTCCCTAATACTGAAAAATATGTGTTGCAAACTGAAAGAAAAGATAATCTTATGGTTTTTTCAGGCCTGCGGTACTAATACTGAATTTCCCACATTCTCCACATTTTCACTTTATTCTCAAAATGAAAATACAAAAATTATCATATTTTTTTCCAAAGCTTGGCACACATACTGAAAGTTTAAAGGTGGGGTAGGTAATTTTGGAGAAACTAGCTCGAGTGCACGAGAATTTGAAAATACACACCCGGAAAAAATCTGCCACTTCCTTACAGAGCCCCTGCTCCAACCCCATGGCTCCAACACACACGAACGCGCACATGACCAATGAGGGCACGAGATAAGGTTGTGCACAGATGGAAGGCTGACAGGCAGGTAGGCCATCCAGTTACTTTAGCCGGGCCGGCTAAAATGATTGGTCGTGCTTTTTACAGTACTACGGCTTCCACAGATGACATTTTTTAATGGATTTTTTGTCAAAGCACTTAAGATATTCATTGCTATCGGGATGTTAAGAGCATTCCATGGAATATAACAAAAAGTGTATCTCGAAGCCGGTTTCTCAAACTTACCTACCCCACCTTTAAATCTTGTTGTACCGTTGAGAACTATAGGTTACTTACGTAACCCCAGTTCTCAGAGTAACATGAAGTGAGATGTCTCACTATGGGATGCTCCTCAACATGTATGCAAACAGAAGAATCAATCTCATTACGCCAATCCTGATTGGCTGGTGATCTTGACGTCTACGTCAGGGAATCCACCCACCCTTTAAGTAGCTTGCGCTACGTCGCAGCGTCATTCAAAATAAGCACCTCTTCTCGCTTCGCCTTAGCAAGAAGGGCCGTCTGGTGAAACATCTCACTTCATGTTACTCTGAGAACTGGGGTTACGTAAGTAACCTTCTCATTCATAACACTCCGGTCAATGTCTCACTATGGGATATTTAAAATTTAAAGAGCAGGTGTTTTACGAGGACATTCGTCTGCGTAATAGCCTCTTGCTCCGACTGTGCGAGAAGGAGCCAATCGTCCAGATAAGTTGCCAGGCGAATACCCTGTTGTCTTAACGGGGCTATCGCGGCTTCCGTACACCGTACAAACACTCGTGGGTTGAGAGACAGACCGGAAGGAAGTACTCTGTACTCGTAACAGACACCCTGAAAGGCGAACCTCAGATATTTCCTGTGTGGATAATATACTGGGATGTGGAAATACGCGTCTTTCAGGTCGACTGATGTGAACCAATCGTTTTGGCGCACGAGACGCAACAGAGATGTGTGAGTGAGCATTCTGAATTTGTATCTTTTGAGATATTTGTTCAGAGCCCTCAAACCTAGTATAGGTCGAATCCCGTTCCCTCCCCGTTTGAGAACGAGGAAATACTTGGAATAAAAGCCGCTCTGACTCTGTTCGGCGGGGTATTATCGATATAGCCTTCTTGTCTAGTAGCGAGAGGATCTCTTGCTCTAGAATATGGGCCGACTCTCCCCGGGCCTGTGAATACAGAATGCCCGAAAAAGTGAGGGGGGGTGACAGCGAATTGGAGTCTGTAACCCTGTGTTATTGTCTTGAAAACCCAAGCAGAATCTGTGAGCATCCTCCACTTTTCGCTTATCAAAGCAAGTGGAGATGTCACATCTCTGTCGTCTGCCCTCTGTGTCTTTATTTGTTGCGTTATGGGGGCCCTCTAGTGTCTGAACACGGTGGTACCCCAGGTTGACAACCCCGGTCGACACCTGCGCATGCGCGTGGCGGTGATTCCTTCACAGCCCCGTCCATCGTCCGCCTTCTGAGAGAGGTAGCAGCCACTCTTAGAAGGGGGGTAGACGTCAGACTGTTTATTGTTTTTATTGTCTTTCATTTTCATTTTTATTGACTGCGCCCTTGGCTTTAAGCCTGGAAAACGACAGTGGAAAATGATTTATTAAAAGACAATAGTGATGACATGTGTTTGTGTGACTTAAACGAGCTGCGGAGCTTGCTGTCGTTGATGTTAAGTCCATTTCCCTCATGGCGCAACTTGAGGATGACGTTCTGACATCACTCGAGGCGGCGGGAAGATGGGGACATGGTTGCACCCCGGAAACACATGAGCATCTAACACTGGAACGTGTTCTGGAGCTGGAGAACAGGGAACTTCCAGCTCCTTCATCGAGGAGAGGAGAGGAGAGGAGGCTGTCAGGCCGCCCTTTTCTTCTTCCTCGTCTGGTGGCTGAAAGTCTGGGCCGGCTGTGCCTGAGTGGCTGCTGCCGGAACCGGAGACTTTCTTGGCCAGCTCGCCCTCGCCTCGCATGTCCAGGACGTCCTCTTTTTCCCGGTCCCTGGAAGGTTCGTCAGGGTAAGCCACCTGGCTCTCTCCTGTACCACAATTATCCCCAGTGCTTTGCCCGTGGCTTGGACTGCACAGCGCTGCACACGGAGGCAAATGTCCGTGATCGCTGAGATCTCGTCCCACATGGCAGGCTCAGGTTTTGATCGTCATGTCCTCGCAGAGCTCCGCCTGGTAGGCGGTCAGCAGCGAGGAGACGTTGAGCGCCCTGGCGAACAAAGCGGCGGCTTTATGGGCTCGTTCGGTCATTGCTGACTGGAAGCGGTCTGCCTTTGCCGGTAGCGTGGGGTTCCTGCTCGGTGCCGAAGCCAGTCCAAAGAGGAGGCACCCTGAATTGGGGCCTTGTTGCTGAAAGGGCCGTCTCTCCACGAGACCGACACCTCGTCCAGCATCTCTGGAAAGACTGGGAGAAGCTGCTTACTCATCCTCGCAGCTTGGGGGCAAGTTCTTCCCCTCATAGCGAGATCTGGAGGTCTCCTTGGCCACTTCAGGCCAGGGGATGTCCAGCCTGGACGCAGCGCGTTGGCACACGGCCTGCAAGTCCATACTGAGGCAGGGCGAAGCTGGTGTGCTTTCGCCCGGGGGAGCGGACATCGCCTCCGGCTTGGAAGCCTGGGCAGATGAAACGAAGATGTCATCTTCGTGCTCATCCGAGTCGGATAAGAGGAACTCAGAGGCATCCTCTTCATCCTCCTCCATATAATCCAGCTGTAGGACATCCTCCGCGGGTGGAACCACGGTGAGGTCCAGTTGGGAGCCCCAGCTTGACACAGCGCGGGGCTCCGCTCTCGCGGCTCTTGCCGCCACCGGGCCCCAGCCTGACACGGCGCGGGGCTCCGATTCCGCGGCTACCGCCGTTGTTGAACCCCAGCCTGACAAAGTGCGGGGCTGTCGCCACCATGTCCCCGATTGCCGGTCGGCGAATCAACGGACATGAAGGGGTCCCGTCCCGACAGGCTAGCTTGGCGCGGTAGCCGTCGGCGGAGGCTCTTGATGGTGAAGCGGGCACAATGTCCGCACGAACCGGGGGTATCGATAGCTTCCTGGGCGTGTTCCAGCCCAAGGCAGGACGAGCAGACCTGGTGTGAGTCCGTGCCCGAGATCCTAAACCCGCAGCCGCAGAGCCGAGCCGAGCCTCCGACTCCTCTGGTGTGAGGGAGAGAAGGGTCCATCCTCGTTTGCCGGGGTGTCGGCGCGGAGGGACAAGCTAGTAACAGGTATGTTACCGAAAAAAAATCCAACCATATCGTTATTCCGAAAGGAAAAAACGACGGGGTAGATTCTTTTTCTTTAAAAAAGATTAACTGGTGTCTTAATATCTTTCTTATCTCCGTCTCCTCTGGTGTGAGGGAGAGAAGAGTCCGTCCCCGCTCGCCGGGGACGGAGGGATAAACTAGCAACAGGTATGTTACTGTTTGAAGAAAAAATCAAACCTTACCGTTATATTGAAAGAAAAAACGGCGGGGCAGATTACAA
Organism: Pogonophryne albipinna; assembly: GCA_028583405.1. Lineage (NCBI taxonomy): Eukaryota > Metazoa > Chordata > Actinopteri > Perciformes > Artedidraconidae > Pogonophryne > Pogonophryne albipinna. The sequence goes on from JAPTMU010000637.1 coordinate 13,625, forward strand.
TATTAACTGGTGTGTTAATATTTGTTCAATTCTTCTGCAAAGCAAAAAAGTAACCGGCAAGCGTCCGTCGACCGAATGTTAGCTTGGGTTCAGTCTGTGGACCGTTAAGCTAGCCCGGCTACTGATATTCGAGATGTGCTCTGAAGCGAGAAGAGGTGTTTGAATGACGCTGCGACGAAGTGCAAGCTACTTAAAGGGTGGGTGGATTCCCTGACGTAGACGTCAAGATCACCAGCCAATCCAACCCGGTATCACGGCAAGACGTGAACATGTGACGATTTACCATGCTGGGAGACGTGAAGATGTCACGATTTCGTCCCTTCAAACGTGACAGCTACACGGTATTGTTAACCCATGTTAACCAAGCCCCCAGGAAGTGGGCCGGACTCAGATGAAAATATTCGTGCTGGCCAAACGGTGGTACTACACTTCCGTTTGGTTGCCAGGCCCGGAAACACTTTTTCCCATTGACTTACATGGGGAAAGAGTGGTCTGTAAATCGTTGGATAATTTTTTTTAAACTAAATAAACTACCCAGTATGAACACTTGTATAGCCCTTATTAAAAACATTCGTTCCTCAAGTTGTAAAATGTGCTAATAACGTTATTCTGAGAGTTATTTCCCTCTGCATTATGAACGCGCATCTAACCCACGGGACCGCGCCACCCGGCACGTTCATGTTACGTGTCCCGACCAATCAGAGCACACTGTGCTCACAGGGAGGGTGGGGGCTGGAGCTATTGGAGCTACAACGAGCCGTAAAGGCAGAGAGTGAAATTCAGTGAATACACGTAGTTTACAGAGATGCTGTTTGAGAAACCAATGTGAGTTGCGTTTATCTTTACCCATGGATGCACAATAAGAACGGACCCATATCGTCTTACTGCCATCCCACGGAGCTGTAATAATGGATATATTGCACATGTTTGCTGTAATTCATTATCATACTACATGGGCTGTATGATTAAATCTTGTACCGTAAATGTTGTATTAAATAGTTAATATTACTTATTATAAGTGTATGTATATATATATATATATATATATATATATATACACACAGTGCAATAATTATTTCATGCTAAATGAAGCTCTGTTGCTTGGATATATAACTAGATCCTGTTACAGCGTAATATAAGTACATAACGATTGATGTGTACATTAGCATAATGACTAGCTAGCCGCTAGCTGCTAACTGCCGCCTCGTTAATATCAAACCATCATAATAACAAATAATTACCATGCTGTCATGAACGTGCGGTGCTGTTACGTGTACGCAAATTGTCGTGCTTGATGTGAACGAGCATTTTGGTTAAAGTTGCGCATGCTCTATGAGTCCACATACGGGTACTTCTCAGGCATGCTGGGTAATCTGTGACGTTTCGCTCTCTCAAAAGTTGGGCCATTTTATCATCATGCGCTAATGAGCAACTCTCATAGGAATGAATGAGGCCCCGCCTCCCACGCTGTATCCAGTTCTTATTATACATCCATGAGAAGAACGTGTTGCCCACATTCTGTTACTGAGTTTAGGCTAGTTAGCTAGCAGGTTTATTGTTTTGGGTGCAGTCACTTTTGCCTCCACTTGCTGTTCAAATAAATGTTGAAAGAAAAAGTAAATCTGTTTACAGTTCTGTTTCATATGGGTGTTGAGAGATGTATCCATAGATTTAGTCCCTAATTTTGCTCTCAAAGTGCACCAGATTGATGCATTTAACTTCAACATTTAAAAAAAAATCTTCCCAGGGGAGCATGTAGTGCTGCGTACCTGGACTCACATTCAGGTTCAGGTCCGGACTCAAGTCCAGAGGTTCAGGTTCAGGTCCGGACTTATAGGTCCGGACCTGAACCCATGGCTTGTGTCAAGTTGTGTGAGTAACTAAAGTGAACTTATTGTGAGCTAATTATCAATTGAAAATTAACTCATAATCAACTCAAATTCAAACTCGTCAGGTTTATTGTGCTCCCTTCCAACTTGTGTCTACATTTCTCTACAAAGTACAAATGTAAAAAAAACACTTTTTGCCAGTTAGTCTACAAATGACTTATGACAGCAACTACAGTGAACTACTACAAAGTTCAAACATTTATTTCATTTACCAAACTAAAGTAACCAAACAGTCCCTGAGCTGACTGAGCCTAAATCCCTAAAACGTTGCTGAAAGGTAGAGTGTAGAGTAGACTATACGCATTACACTGTTACACACCTACTATACAGTATACACTGTAGTGACTGTACAGTCAGAGTGTGTACTGTCTGTACACCATGTCTTTTCGACAACTCTACATGTGTACATTATACAGTACATACTACATACATAGTGATGTACATACATACTGTTAGAAATTAAAATCAATGTTGATATGGCGTAATTTTAATTAAATACACTATTTAATTTAAATCAGTTTTATTCTGAAAAAGACCGGAAGTTCACACTATTAACTTAATACTTTTATTCTGAAAATGCTTCACTTCCGGTTAGCATTAGCATGTGGCGAAATGCTACGTTTTCAAACCGTGAATCGAAGGTGAAATGACATGTGATGTTGTACACTGAGCACACTGGGATTAGTACTCATTTATTGACGCTGAATAACGTTTATCAGGGAATGTTTAAATAACCACAGACACCAGAATATACGTAAGTGCTAGTTTTTTTGCGAGTCCAAGTACCGGTTCCCGACGTTCCGGTTTTAACCGGACTTGAACCGAAACTTTTTACAAGTCCAGTACCGTTTCGGTACGCAGCACTAGGAGCATGCCCCCGGACCCCCCTAGAGGAGGTGAGGTCCACCACCTGCCCACACCCCCTGTTAAATTGTCTCACCCACATTGAGGATGCTTCCTACGCCCATGTTTTATTCCATGCGTCAAGTCAGGCAAATTGGGTCCAAATGTTATTGCATCAATGATCTGTTAACATTAAAATCAATAAATATATGCTGTAACTATTTTTGCTCTATAGTTCAAGGGCTCAGGTAATGTGATTACTATATGAATAATGGTCCAAAATAACATTAAATGCATAGGGTGTTTTATTAAGTAACATACTTTCGTCGCCGGCCGGCCGATACATGCCGCGCATTAAGTGGGCCTTTCTGTCAATTAATCCCCGGGCCACGTTTTCCCCCCAGTCCGCCCCTGCGTGTAGATCTAATCTGTTCACATGTAAATGAAGAAAGACTAAATGCGGACCAGTCAACATAGGCTACGGCAGGTAAGAATGTGTTATTTTCTTTCACTTACTCTCCAAATCGTCTAGTGTGTTTCTCAAACTGTATCATTAGAGGAAACTGTATTACAGGAGGCCCAGGTGCTGTCATGGACACTAAAGGATCAAGGTTAGTGATATTCATTCAAACGAACATTGTTTTGCAATAAGTGGCTCATTTATTCATGGTCGCATTATTTTTCAGATTTGTTCAACTTTGCTTGTGCACATCGTCTTTAGTTTCGTTTATATCAGGAGACCATGAGTCGAAATCTAGTTCTAGGAGTGTTTTGATGTGATGCTCCTACGCTAGATATTTCTATTATAGTTATATTAAATTAAATGTAACAACAATATGACCTGGCCTCACGAGAGCTCTGAGCGAGACTTGAGGGTTCCGTGGTTGCTATGCAGGCTCTCCATGTTAATGCTCTTAGTTTGAACAAACACAAACTTCCTGACGGTCAGAAACTCAACATTTCTGCTCTCACTCGACAATTTCTCTGAAAACAAACTCATAAACCTGATACGTTTTGCTTCCGGACCTCTCCCTAAACCCTACTGTCAAAACGTACAGGACGTTTTTCGGGTTAGATATGACATTTATTCACTTTTTTCACCCATGTTGTTTTCAATGCATTTTACCACTGACGCTCTCCAAACCCCGTACAAAATCACCGATATATCTGAAGATATTGACAATTTCTTCTATTTTTAATGTTAATTAATCAAATTAGAGTGTAATAATCCTGTTGTGAATAAAATACTGACCAACCGTTTCACCTGTTGAAAAAGTTAGCATGCTAACGTATGTTGATTTTACCTTTTTCTTTGTAGTGCTACAAACCATAACTGAAACAAGCTTACAAGTTAAAACATTATTTTATCCTTTTTATTGAATATATATGACTGATATTCACGATTGTCCTCGTTTCTTGATCATTACAGAGTAGATTAAGTGAAATAGCTGCAACAGAAATAGATTTATATTTACATGCTATTGTCAATTAGTAGGAGAGCTTAAATTAACATATTGTTGAAGAAATTGTGGCGTAATTTTGCCTCTGTGAAAGTTATATAAGCCTGCTTAATGTAAACCTCACTGTAAAAAAGCATTGAGACATAGCAGTACAAACTAGGATTAGAAATAACATTTTCTAAATAAATTCTAAATATGTTCTCATAAATTCAGATTTATTGAGACAAAAGTTGGTGCATTCTTGAGTCCTTTTTTCAGCCTGAAGCATGCATATTTTTCACAGTTTGCTTTCTTTATGCCTTGTTCCAGCAACATATTAACATTTGTAAGGCAATGCAAAGAAAGTGTGAAACAAATGCATCCATTTGGGACTTTGCTACTATTTTATACTGCAAACACTCTTTACTCTTGCTCGTGTTTAGTTTTCGTGCATGTTTTTTACGTTTTGGCATTGCAATATTGATCCTTTGAATTCAATATGTGGAAGTGATTCTGGTGTAACACTCCATGGTATATTAACCTGATGTGTTGTGTTTATCACCTTCAGTTGGTCCAAGCAAACAAGTGGGCAGCTCATCCTTCGCAGGATCCCAGCAGCACCTGGCTCCTCACCTGGCTCCTGCTTCATTCAGTCCACTGAGAACCACGGTAAGAAGGGCGAACACTTTCCAGAAGCTAAACATCACACATTTTACACAATTACTATAAACACATGGATTTATTGTCCTTGAGAAAAGTAAAGGCAAGACATGTTTTTAAAAAGTTTGCACATTACAGCCATGGCTGTTTCTTGCAAGCTTCCTTTCTTTAGCTCATATTTCAGTAAAATGCTCTCATGTCTGTTTCACTGTATGCAGCGCTTGTTTGAACAATGTATTATTGCATTGTCCTCCTTTTAATTCAGTATGTGATGAGAGAGTGATTATTGTGTAACCCTCGCTGGTGTGTCGTCATGACGTGGAGCAGTGGTCTGATTGTTGTATTTATTTTTACCTTCAGATGGACCGGCACTACAAGTGGACAGCGGTCCTCCTGCCAGACCCCAGCCGGCCCCGCCTCATCCTGCGCAGGACCCCAGCCCCCCCCTCCCAGAGTGGCTCCTCACCTGGCTCCCCAGGTACAGCTGCCTCTGGATCTAACACTTCTTCTTCTCGCACCCCCTTCAGGGTGGTCTGCAGCTCCTCCCCCGGCTCCCACCTTGGTCCCCCAGCTGGCCCCGCCCCTGAGCCGCAGTGGAAGAAGAACCTGAGGCTTCTGATGAAGAGGAGGGACCAGGCTGGCAGCAGGGGGAGCAGGAGAGGCGCTGTGGATGAAGGTAAGGCTGACCCTGGCTCCTCCTTTAGCTCTTCCTCCTCCTCCTCCTCTCGCTCTTCCTCTCGCTCTTCCTCTCGCTCTTCCTCCTCCTCTACCTCCTCCTCTACCTCATCCTCTAGCTCTTCCTCTTCCTCTCGCATTTCTTCTTGCTCTTGCTTTTCTTGCTCCTCCTCCCCTGTCCTCTCCTGCAGACCCTCCCCACCTGTTCCCGAGGAGGGCTGGTCTCTGGTGCCGTGTGCTCATCCCACCAGGATCGTCCTCCAGTGGCCGCAGCGGTCCGGCTCCTCCCCCGACCCGAGCCCCCCCGTGAGCCTCTACCGGTGAGGAAGGTCCCGGAGCAGCAGTGGATGAAGAGCGCCCGACTTCTGATGAAGAAGAGGAGCCAGGTGGGCAGCAGGTGGCGCAAGAGAGGAGCCGAGGCTGCAGGTATGTCAGCAGGTAACGGTGCTGCTAAGCGCTTCTGTCCTTCCACTTAATTTCTACATGTTTTTTTCCCCCGGCTAAATAGAGTAACATTTGTTTATTGTATTTCTTAAAATTGAATTGATTTGAATTTGAGTTAATTGGAATTATTTTTAATAGATTTCAATTAAATTACATTTATCTAAATGTAAGCTGTTCAAATTGAATTGAATAATTAAAAAAACAAATTGTTTTTGTTTAAATGATTTGAACGGGTAAGTATTTTCTCATTTAATTGAGCTCAATTCAGTCGAAATGATTTGAACCTAAAAATATTTAAATTTGATGAATTCATATTTTTTTTTAATTGCACTGCTTTGACATGAACTATTTTTAAATGTGAACGGTAAGTATTGGATTGAACTGAATTAAATGAAAGTGTATCAGATGTAAGGACCCTGCTCTGGTTAGAATCCTTGTTGCCGGTCCATTACTCAGGCAGGGTGTCTGCACAGAGTGGGGGGGATCTGGGGGGGACAGTGTGAACCTCCAACGTGTTTCACCCCCTCAGTGAAGCCCCCCTGTGCAGAGAAGGAAAAGGATGGCGACACCATGTCATAGCGGTCCATATGTCTGTCGAGGGCCACCCCAGCCAAGAAGAGTCTGCAGAGACAAGGGCCTCAGGGCAGGGGCCACACTGGGGAAGGGAGGGGGGAGAGTAACTGTAGTGGTACAAACTGTGATAGTAAGATCAGCAACAAGGTGTTTAAAAATGGTAAAAAAAAACATTGAAAGGGTGTTAAAATGGGATAAAAGGGTTATTCAATCAGAAATAGAGGTTTAAAGAGCACAGAGGAGAGATGAAAAGGATCACAGCAGAGAAGAGTAGAGAAGAAACACTAAGGGAAGACGAGGAATACGAGAAGAGAAAATATGAGAGAGGGGCATGTGGGAACCCTCTCATTATTAAAGGTAAATATCATTTTAACATTTTCATTCGTACTACTTGTTTTTAACAGTGTTTGCATGTGTTGTTGTTTTTCCAGAGGGGAGGAAAGAAGCGAAGAGGAGAGGAGGAGGGAGGCAAAATTAAGAGTGACATCTCACAACAAAATGGTAATAATCAAGATATCCAATATAATTTCTAGATTTCACAAAGTTATTTACGTTTGTAGAGAACTTCACATGCAAAAAAGGTAAAACCAAGTTATTCAATCTTTTGTTTCTAGATTTCAGGAAGTTCAGTTCATCTGTTCACACCATAGACTGTATATATAAAGGTTCACACGTTATTTTTGAAGATTCTAACATCACTTGTTTTTATTTTTAGAGAGGAGAGGGTAGGAGAGGAGGTGGAGGGGCAAAACTAGGCATGACTTCTCATGTAAAGAAGGTCAAATACTGATACTAGATTTCACCAAGTTCTGTTCACGTGTTATTTGAAGATTTTAACATGTTTTCCTTTTATCTTTTAGAGACCTGAGAGGAAATGAGGAGAGGACGGGAGGAGGCAATAATTAAGTTTGACCTCTCACAAAAAAAGGTATACATCATTTAATGTTATCACCACGTTTCGTTGAATTGAGTTCATTTGTACGACTTTTAAGTTTTTAATTATTATTTTAGTTTTTAGAGGGAGAAAATGAGAGGAAGAGGAGAGGAGGTGGAGGGCAATATGAAGGGCAGTCTTTCCCATGTAAAAAGTAAATAACAATGTATTTCATATTTTATTAAAATTAATGTGGTTGGATAACTCATCTGTTAATTTTTTTCTGGAGATTTTTGTTTTATTTTTTTGTTACAGAATTAAAGGTGTATTATAAGGGAAAAAACTGGCAGGGAAACAGGGTTCAGGGGGAGTGGCTGCACCCGTAGGATAGAAAAGGGGGAAGTGACGTCTGACTCAGAGGTCGCGCGGCTGTGGAGAAGAACGTGTTGCCCACATTCTGTTACTGAGTTTAAGCTAGTTAGCTAGCAGGTTTATTGTTTTGGGTGCAGTCACTTTTGCCTCCACTTGCTGTTCAAATAAATGTTGAAAGAAAAAGTAAATCTGTTTACAGTTCTGTTTCATATGGGTGTTGAGAGATGTATCCATAGATTTAGTCCCTAATTTTGCTCTCAAAGTGCACCAGATTGATGCATTTAACTTCAACATTTAAAAAAAAATCTTCTCAGGGGAGCATGTAGTGCTGCGTACCTGGACTCACATTCAGGTTCAGGTCTGGACTCAAGTCCAGAGGTTCAGGTTCAGGTCCGGACTCAAGTCCAGAGGTTCAGGTTCAGGTCCGGACTTATAGGTCCGGACCTGAACCCATGGCTTGTGTCAAGTTGTGTGAGTAACTAAAGTGAACTTATTGTGAGCTAATTATCAATTGAAAATTAACTCATAATCAACTCAAATTCAAACTCGTCAGGTTTATTGTGCTCCCTTCCAACTTGTGTCTACATTTCTCTACAAAGTACAAATGTAAAAAAAACACTTTTTGCCAGTTAGTCTACAAATGACTTATGACAGCAACTACAGTGAACTACTACAAAGTTCAAACATTTATTTCATTTACCAAACTAAAGTAACCAAACAGTCCCTGAGCTGACTGAGCCTAAATCCCTAAAACGTTGCTGAAAGGTAGAGTGTAGAGTAGACTATACGCATTACACTGTTACACACCTACTATACAGTATACACTGTAGTGACTGTACAGTCAGAGTGTGTACTGTCTGTACACCATGTCTTTTCGACAACTCTACATGTGTACATTATACAGTACATACCAGAGGTGTGGACTCGAGTCACATGACTTGGACTCGAGTCAGAATCGAGTCACAAATTTGATGACTTGAGACTCGACTTGACAACATCACAAAACACTTGCGACTCGACTTGGACTTGAACACCAATGACTCGGGACTTGACTTGGACTTGAGCCTTCTGACTTGAGGTGACTTGATACTTTAATTCAGAGGTCTCCAACACGCCGATCGCGAGCTGCCGTTAGAAGAGCAGACTCCCGTCGGGGAGAGCAGAATCTTCAGCCGTTCCTACTCTTGCTGAGAATTCTTGCAGGCAGGGGCGGGTCTTTATTTAGCTGGGCCACCATGCGGCCAATCATATGCGAGGACACACTAGGATCATACCATTATGTGAAAGAAGGGTGGGGGGAACAGCATGTGTAGTGGTACAGGCCAGCTGCACAGAGCGACGGGAAGACGGGGAGCCGGATTTAAATGCAAGCGCGTCGGAAAAAGTCAAGAAATGAGCGAAAACCGAAAAAATAAGCAGCATCTGGCTGCTTTTCAATGATATTGGAGAAAGCAAAGCTGAGTGCAGGATTTGTAAAATGAAAATAACCTTCAGAGCAGGTTTTTTTTTTTGGTAACCAGGATTTATTGTCAGAGGTGGGAGAAGTTCAGACAATTAAAAAAGTTACAATCAGGGTTCCCACGGGGTCTTAACAAGTCTTAAAAAGTCTTAAATTTGATAATCTGAATTTTCCCCCCAACAATTTGTATTGAATTAAATCAACATGGAACCAGTAATCACTAACTTTGTTTCCCCCGGCCCCTTATTGGAGAACACCCAGCTAGCAACCAAGCTTCAGCTCATTTAGCCTTAGCCTATCTTCGAATCTATTTAGCCTACAAATGAATATGGGGAAGTGTAAGTTCAACTGTATTTGGTTGGAAAACATCTAATTTAGTGCTTGGTTGAAACCAGTGGAGAGAACGTGTTTGAAGCCCGCTGCACCTTTTGTAAAAGAAATTAGCGTTTGTTTTGCTAATGTAGCGTTAGCTAGTGGAGCAGCAGCTAGTGGAGCGTTAGCTAGTGCAGCAGCTCCCGCAACAACACCGGGGGACCTCCGGGCGAAGTTTGGGTCTACGTCAACCCTAAAAGCGGAGGTGCTGTAGACGCTAAATACCGTAGCTAAACACCAATCATACAACAGCAACAATGAAATAGTGTAGCCAAGGCAGCAGAGCTCTGAATATAGCTCTTGTCACTCTCTCTCTCAGACAAACACACACACACACACACACACACACACACACACATACTAGGGCTGCTCGATTATGGCAATAATCAAGATTATGTTGGTCAATAATTAATATCATGATTATTAAATACGATTATTCATTGACTTTGAAAACATCCATTTATTGAACTTTAAAACAAATAATAATTTGAACAGTATCTTTTTAACTGTTGATTACCCTGAACGTATAATTCAACTGAAAAACCAATACAAAAATTAATTAAATAAATGATACATTACTAAAAAATGAATTAGATCAAATATGTTGTAGTGCACTGTCACAACCTAGCAAAGCAAAATAATCGTTTTTTTCGATTATGTTGTTTTCGTAATTGTGGCAGGCCAAAATCGTAATTGCGATTCAAATATGATTAATTGCACAGCCCTAACACACACACACACTCAAGCACACACAGACACACACACATACACACTTTTTGTCTAACACGCTAACACAGTTCTGTACTGTTATGCTGTTATGTTCAGTCATTGTTCTTATGTTGAACATGAATACATTTACTTTGTAAGTGATTATGGGACGTATTTCTTCTTTCATATAAATTTTCCTTCATACTTTATTGCCGTGAAATAGGTCTTAAATTCTATTCAACGTGGTCTTAAAAAGGTGTTAAAAAGTCTTACATTTGAGTTGGCGAAACCTGCAGGAACCCTGTACAATAAAAAGTCCTGCATTCAAAATGTTACAAGTAAAAGTAGAAAAGTATTAGCATAAAAATATACTCAAAGTACCACCTGCAGAGGGATCTAGATTCAGGTGTTCTTTTCCCCAGAGACCGCCTCGCTGCACATTATCCCTTGCATAAAGATAGATTGTGGGTCCCTTATAACATGTTGTACACAGTGGAAATAAACATTCTGGTTACCTCAACATCAGGGATCTTATACATTAAACTCCTTCTGAATCAAACCGTCACGGTAGCCTTACCTTACTGATCCCTCTTAAAATAGAAAAAAACATGTTACTTTACCAGCAGAGAGAAAATTGATTATTAAATGATTAATGTGACTAATAAAGAGCAGTTTGATTATTAAGTATTATTCTGTTGATCGATGTCATTACATTTGGTGAAAAACACATAATGACTTGTTTATGACTCGTTTTGTCAAAGTTTAGGACTTGGACTTGACTTGAACTTGCCCATCCTGACTTGAGACTTGACTCGGACTTGAGCGCAAAGACTTGAGACTTGACTCGGACTTGAGCGCAAAGACTTGAGACTTGACTCGGACTTGCAAAACAATGACTTGGTCCCACCTCTGGTACATACTACATACATAGTGATGTACATACATACTGTTAGAAATTAAAATCAATGTTGATATGGCGTAATTTTAAATTAAATACACTATTTAATTTAAATCAGTTTTATTCTGAAAAGACCGGAAGTTCACACTATTAACTTAATACTTTTATTCTGAAAATGCTTCACTTCCGGTTAGCATTAGCATGTGGCGAAATGCTACGTTTTCAAACCGTGAATCGAAGGTGAAATGACATGTGATGTTGTACACTGAGCACACTGGGATTAGTACTCATTTATTGACGCTGAATAACGTTTATCAGGGAATGTTTAAATAACCACAGACACCAGAATATACGTAAGTGCTAGTTTTTTTGCGAGTCCAAGTACCGGTTCCCGACGTTCCGCTTTTAACCGGACTTGAACCGAAACTTTTTACAAGTCCAGTACCGTTTCGGTACGCAGCACTAGGAGCATGCCCCCGGACCCCCCTAGAGGAGGTGAGGTCCACCACCTGCCCACACCCCCTGTTAAATTGTCTCACCCACATTGAGGATGCTTCCTACGCCCATGTTTTATTCCATGCGTCAAGTCAGGCAAATTGGGTCCAAATGTTATTGCATCAATGATCTGTTAACATTAAAATCAATAAATATATGCTGTAACTATTTTGCTCTATAGTTCAAGGGCTCAGGTAATGTGATTACTATATGAATAATGGTCCAAAATAACATTAAATGCATAGGGTGTTTTATTAAAGAGCCTGTGACACGAGTTTCCCCCATCATCCAAACCCATCAATTTGAGTAAATATTGTCCCCTTGAAAACCGTTACTGAACTGATTTTGGATATTTGTACTTTGATAACCATTAATCTGCCCTTCAATGTTGACCATTTTCTGGATCTTCTCGGAGATTCTTCAAGTCCCGCCAAATTATGGGTGACGTCATTGCGGGCACAGCGCTCCAGCTGCACCGTTCAGAATCCCAGCATCTGCATGTAAACGCACGATGGCGCACACAGCAGCAAGCTCAGACAGCGATGACAGTTTAATTTTGAACGTGTCTGAGAGCTCATATGAGGCTGAAGGATCGGTTTATGTTGTATCTGTTAGAAGTTTAGGAATTAGGTGCGTCAATATGGGCGATCATACGGTCATGTAACCAGTGGTGGACTGGGACTAAAAATCATCCCGGGACTCTCGACCGGCCCACTTCGGTACCGCTAGTAAATTGTCAACGGGGGGAGTGGGGGATGTCGGGGGCGGCGGGTGCTGTAGGCTGGGGAAGGCTAAGCCTTCCCAAATATTTGTGTCACTGCATCCTGGTAAAATACAAATATAATGTATAATGTCTGTGTCTTTGACATTAGCGCTGCTAGCCACCTGTGCCCTGTACTACGAAGCCAGTTCAACATACCCTGGATATGTTTGAGTAACAAACAAACTAACAACAACAAACTAACAAACGAGATCTCGCTAAGCGGTCCTACGACGCTGGTTATTAACTCGGTAAATCAAGCCAGGGTTTCTCTCACCAGCTGAGAGCGCGTTCACGTCTAAGACACGAGTGGATCTGACTTTAATTACATTTGACTGGAGTGTTTCGTCAACATAATGTGTTGCTTAAAATAATACTTCTGCATACAGTATGTGACACTGTAAGTGTTGCACGGCCAGATACGGCTGGAGAAGCTGACTCGGATAAGGAAATATATGATATATTATGATATTATATGATCGATGATCTGATTGATGATGTAATATGAATGATAAGTGCGACACGTCGGCGTCTTCTCTGCATACGGCAGTTTAAACTGTATTTCCTTTATCCTGTAATATAACTTGAGAGATGTAAACTCCGCACACTGAGTTGATCTCTTTTCTATAGACGCCGGAGGCGGGCAGCGTCAGGTAAAAAAAGTTATTTAGCCTTCCCAAACCTGAGCCTCACGCGCCGCCTATGGGGATGTACTAGTGACTTATCCGACCGGCCCACTTCGGTACCGGCCCATCGGGATTCGTCCCGATGGCCAGTCCGCCACTGCACCCAGCCCACGTAAACTGTCAACGGGGGGAGCCTCGCTGCGGGGAAACGGTGGACCTAGTGTCCCGATCGGAGTGGGAATAATAATAATAATAATAATCCGTGCATTTTATCCATTAATTTCCCCAACATTGTGGTAAAAAAAAACACACGTTTAATCCATGTTGGTGTACTACAACTACAAAAAGCATCGGTTTGTTTTCTCATCAGGAAATGCAGACCGGCTCAAACAAACGATTTTTAATCATCATTCTCACGATCATTTAATGTATCATATGTTCGCCGAATTGACATGAAAGCACGAATAAATGTAGTTTAATCCACTTGAGTTTACAACTACAAAAATAATCGATTTGTTTTTATATCACATCCTACGGGAGGAAATTCAGCAGCTCTCACTACCGATTTGTAATCCTAATTTAATCATCATCTTCACCACGATCATTTATGTTTATGTTCGCCGAATTGACATGAAAGCACTGACAAATATGAATATACTGTAGTCAACTTCATTAAAACGTTATTAACGTGCCTAAACTCAGTAATTCACCATTTCTACGCATGACAACACACTTTGTCCGTGTTTCGCTCTCTCGCCGCACAATGAAGAGTTCCCGCATTGACGTCACTTCCGGCTTCCCCCAAAACTTCAAAATGACTCGAAGGAATTTCCCCGCGATGTTCGAAATTATTGATATTTATCGGAACGGTATCGCATCTTCTTTTTTAAACTGACGGTTCGAGATGACTAGTAGCCCAATATTTCATTGCACAACAGTTGTTGGGATGCTGTCACAGGCTCTTTAATGGCGCGTTTCCACTGCAGGCCTCGCTCGGCCTCGCTCGGCCTCGCTCGGTTTGGTTAGGCCTTATTAGGCCCGGCTCACTTTAATGCTGCGCTTCCATTACAGTTTAGGAACTGGGGTAGTTACTATAGTAACGCAGTGTAGGCGGAGCCGTGACGTCATCTTCAATGAGCGTCCCAAACAACAACACAGCCGTTAGCTCTTAGCACTCAGAGCTCACAGCTCTTCATATCTGTTCAGAAACTAGACAAAAGTTAAACAAGTACAAACCACAGACTGCCTGTGTCATGGCGAATACAGTCGCTGGTTTATTTATGTCTGTATAGGCCGTTGTTGTGAGTGTGGACGGTCGGAGCATATATAACGTTAGCTTAGCCAAGCTCCATTTAGAAAGCACGCATTTTAAAAGGGTTTTTCGCCTGCCGTCTGTCTGCAGACTTGTCAAAGCATTAATTCATGGTTTTTACTAACCGGTATCAGTATGTTGTTACTTCGGCATCATTTTGAAACGTGTATTACAATTAAATCACGGTCAAATATGTTCATCTTGTTGTCGTTGTAGCCCCCTTGCTAGCGATTATCTCTCTAGTTTTGCATACTCAGCCCGACTCAGCCTGGTTGTTCCTGGCCCTAGAACCACGATTTAGTCGGGCCAGAAAAAAGGTGAAAAAGTAGCCCCGGGCCAAAACTAGGCCAAGTGGAAACGCAACCAAAAACGGGCCCCGCACGGCTCGGCACGCTTAAAGCGAGCTACCCGCTGCAGTGGAAACGCGCCATAAGTAACATACTTTCGTCGCCGGCCGGCCGATACATGCCGCGCATTAAGTGGGCCTGTCTGTCAATTAATCCCCGGGCCACTTTTTCCCCCCAGTCCGCCCCTGCGTGTAGATCTAATCTGTTCACATGTAAATGAAGAAAGACTAAATGCGGACCAGTCAACATAGGCTACGGCAGGTAAGAATGTGTTATTTTCTTTCACTTACTCTCCAAATCGTCTAGTGTGTTTCTCAAACTGTATCAATAGAGGAAACTGTATTACAGGAGGCCCAGGTGCTGTCATGGACACTAAAGGATCAAGGTTAGTGATATTCATTCAAACGAACATTGTTTTGCAATAAGTGGCTCATTTATTCATGGTCGCATTATTTTTCAGATTTGTTCAACTTTGCTTGTGCACATCGTCTTTAGTTTCGTTTATATCAGGAGACCATGAGTCGAAATCTAGTTCTAGGAGTGTTTTGATGTAATGCTCCTACGCTAGATATTTCTATTATAGTTATATTAAATTAAATGTAACAACAATATGACCTGGCCTCACGAGAGCTCTGAGCGAGACTTGAGGGTTCCGTGGTTGCTATGCAGGCTCTCCAGGTTAATGCTCTTAGTTTGAACAAACACAAACTTCCTGACGGTCAGAAACTCAACATTTCTGCTCTCACTCGACAATTTCTCTGAAAACAAACCCATAAACCTGATACGTTTTGCTTCCGGACCTCTCCCGAAACCCTACTGTCAAAACGTACAGGACGTTTTTCAGGTTAGATGCGACATTTATTCACTTTTTTCACCCATGTTGTTTTCAATGCATTTTACCACTGACGCTCTCCAAACCCCGTACAAAATCACCGATATATCTGAAGATATTGACAATTTCTTCTATTTTTAATGTTAATTAATCAAATTAGAGTGTAATAATCCTGTTGTGAATAAAATACTGACCAACCGTTTCACCTGTTGAAAAAGTTAGCATGCTAACGTATGTTGATTTTACCTTTTTCTTTGTAGTGCTACAAACCATAACTGAAACAAGCTTACAAGTTAAAACATTATTTTATCCTTTTTATTGAATATATATGACTGATATTCACGATTGTCCTCGTTTCTTGATCATTACAGAGTAGATTAAGTGAAATAGCTGCAACAGAAATAGATTTATATTTACATGCTATTGTCAATTAGTAGGAGAGCTTAAATTAACATATTGTTGAAGAAATTGTGGCGTAATTTTGCCTCTGTGAAAGTTATATAAGCCTGCTTAATGTAAACCTCACTGTAAAAAAGCATTGAGACATAGCAGTACAAACTAGGATTAGAAATAACATTTTCTAAATAAATTCTAAATATGTTCTCATAAATTCAGATTTATTGAGACAAAAGTTGGTGCATTCTTGAGTCCTTTTTTCAGCCTGAAGCATGCATATTTTTCACAGTTTGCTTTCTTTATGCCTTGTTCCAGCAACATATTAACATTTGTAAGGCAATGCAAAGAAAGTGTGAAACAAATGCATCCATTTGGGACTTGCTACTATTTTATACTGCAAACACTCTTGCTCGTGTTTAGTTTTCGTGCATGTTTTTTACGTTTTGGCATTGCAATATTGATCCTTTGAATTCAATATGTGGAAGTGATTCTGGTGTAACACTCCATGGTATATTAACCTGATGTGTTGTGTTTATCACCTTCAGTTGGTCCAAGCAAACAAGTGGGCAGCTCATCCTTCGCAGGATCCCAGCAGCACCTGGCTCCTCACCTGGCTCCGCTTCATTCAGTCCACTGAGAACCACGGTAAGAAGGGCGAACACTTTCCAGAAGCTAAACATCACACATTTTACACAATTACTATAAACACATGGATTTATTGTCCTTGAGAAAAGTAAAGGCAAGACATGTTTTTAAAAAGTTTGCACATTACAGCCATGGCTGTTTCTTACAAGCTTCCTTTCTTTAGCTCATATTTCAGTAAAATGCTCTCAGGTCTGTTTCACTGTATGCAGCGCTTGTTTGAACAATGTATTATTGCATTGTCCTCCTTTTAATTCAGTATATGATGAGAGAGTGATTATTGTGTAACCCTCGCTGGTGTGTCGTCATGACGTGGAGCAGTGGTCTGATTGTTGTATTTATTTTTACCTTCAGATGGACCGGCACTACAAGTGGACAGCGGTCCTCCTGCCAGACCCCAGCCAGCCCCGCCTCATCCTGCGCAGGACCCCAGCCCCCCCCTCCCAGAGTGGCTCCTCACCTGGCTCCCCAGGTACAGCTGCCTCTGGATCTAACACTTCTTCTTCTCGCACCCCCTTCAGGGTGGTCTGCAGCTCCTCCCCCGGCTCCCACCTTGGTCCCCCAGCTGGCCCCGCCCCTGAACCAGTGGAAGAAGAACCTGAGGCTTCTGATGAAGAGGAGGGACCAGGCTGGCAGCAGGGGGAGCAGGAGAGGCGCTGTGGATGAAGGTAAGTCTGACCCTGGCTCCTCCTTTAGCTCTTCCTCCTCCTCTTCCTCTCGCTCTTCCTCTCGCTCTTCCTCTCGCTCTTCCTCCTCCTCTACCTCATCCTCTAGCTCTTCCTCTTCCTCTCACATTTCTTCTTGCTCTTGCTTTTCTTGCTCCTCCTCCCCTGTCCTCTCCTGCAGACCCTCCCCACCTGTTCCCGAGGAGGGCTGGTCTCTGGTGCCGTGTGCTCATCCCACCAGGATCGTCCTCCAGTGGCCGCAGCGGTCCGGCTCCTCCCCCCGACCCGAGCCCCCCTGTGAGCCTCTACCGGTGAGGAAGGTCCCGGAGCAGCAGTGGATGAAGAGCGCCCGACTTCTGATGAAGAAGAGGAGCCAGGTGGGCAGCAGGTGGCGCAAGAGAGGAGCCGAGGCTGCAGGTATGTCAGCAGGTAACGGTGCTGCTAAGCGCTTCTGTCCTTCCACTTAATTTCTACATGTTTTTTTCCCCCGGCTAAATAGAGTAACATTTGTTTATATTGTATTTCTTAAAATTGAATTGATTTGAATTTCAGTTAATTGGAATTATTTTTAATAGATTTCAATTAAATTACATTTATCTAAATGTAAGCTGTTCAAATTGAATTGAATAATTAAAAAAACAAATTGTTTTTGTTTAAATGATTTGAACGGGTAAGTATTTTCTCATTTAATTGAGCTCAATTCAGTCGAAATGATTTGAACCTAAAAATATTTAAATTTGATGAATTCATATTTTTTTTAATTGCACTGCTTTGACATGAACTATTTTTAAATGTGAACGGTAAGTATTGGATTGAACTGAATTAAATGAAAGTGTATCAGATGTAAGGACCCTGCTCTGGTTAGAATCCTTGTTGCCGGTCCATTACTCAGGCAGGGTGTCTGCACAGAGTGGGGGGGATCTGGGGGGGACAGTGTGAACCTCCAACGTGTTTCACCCCCTCAGTGAAGCCCCCCTGTGCAGAGAAGGAAAAGGATGGCGACACCATGTCATAGCGGTCCATATGTCTGTCGAGGGCCACCCCAGCCAAGAAGAGTCTGCAGAGACAAGGGCCTCAGGGCAGGGGCCACACTGGGGAAGGGAGGGGGGAGAGTAACTGTAGTGGTACAAACTGTGATAGTAAGATCAGCAACAAGGTGTTTAAAAATGGTAAAAAAAAACATTGAAAGGGTGTTAAAATGGGATAAAAGGGTTATTCAATCAGAAATAGAGGTTTAAAGAGCACAGAGGAGAGATGAAAAGGATCACAGCAGAGAAGAGTAGAGAAGAAACACTAAGGGAAGACGAGGAATACGAGAAGAGAAAATATGAGAGAGGGGCATGTGGGAACCCTCTCATTATTAAAGGTAAATATCATTTTAACATTTTCATTCGTACTACTTGTTTTTAACAGTGTTTGCATGTGTTGTTGTTTTTCCAGAGGGGAGGAAAGAAGCGAAGAGGAGAGGAGGAGGGAGGCAAAATTAAGAGTGACATCTCACAACAAAATGGTAATAATCAAGATATCCAATATAATTTCTAGATTTCACAAAGTTATTTACGTTTGTAGAGAACTTCACATGCAAAAAAGGTAAAAACCAAGTTATTCAATCTTTTGTTTCTAGATTTCAGGAAGTTCAGTTCATCTGTTCACACCATAGACTGTATATATAAAGGTTCACACGTTATTTTTGAAGATTCTAACATCACTTGTTTTTATTTTTAGAGAGGAGAGGGTAGGAGAGGAGGTGGAGGGGCAAAACTAGGCATGACTTCTCATGTAAAGAAGGTCAAATACTGATACTAGATTTCACCAAGTTCTGTTCACGTGTTATTTGAAGATTTTAACATGTTTTCCTTTTATCTTTTAGAGACCTGAGAGGAAATGAGGAGAGGACGGGAGGAGGCAATAATTAAGTTTGACCTCTCACAAAAAAAGGTATACATCATTTAATGTTATCACCACGTTTCGTTGAATTGAGTTCATTTGTACGACTTTTAAGTTTTTAATTATTATTTTAGTTTTTAGAGGGAGAAAATGAGAGGAAGAGGAGAGGAGGTGGAGGGCAATATGAAGGGCAGTCTTTCCCATGTAAAAAGTAAATAACAATGTATTTCATATTTTATTAAAATTAATGTGGTTGGATAACTCATCTGTTCATTTTTTTCTGGAGATTTTTGTTTTGTTTTTTTGTTACAGAATTAAAGGTGTATTATAAGGGAAAAAACTGGCAGGGAAACAGGGTTCAGGGGGAGTGGCTGCACCCGTAGGATAGAAAAGGGGGAAGTGACGTCTGACTCAGAGGTCGCGCGGCTGTGGAGAAGAACGTGTTGCCCACATTCTGTTACTGAGTTTAGGCTAGTTAGCTAGCAGGTTTATTGTTTTGGGTGCAGTCACTTTTGCCTCCACTTGCTGTTCAAATAAATGTTGAAAGAAAAAGTAAATCTGTTTACAGTTCTGTTTCATATGGGTGTTGAGAGATGTATCCATAGATTTAGTCCCTAATTTTGCTCTCAAAGTGCACCAGATTGATGCATTTAACTTCAACATTTAAAAAAAAATCTTCCCAGGGGAGCATGTAGTGCTGCGTACCTGGACTCACATTCAGGTCCAGGTCCGGACTCAAGTCCAGAGGTTCAGGTTCAGGTCCGGACTTATAAGTCCGGACCTGAACCCATGGCTTGTGTCATGTTGTGTGAGTAACTAAAGTGAACTTATTGTGAGCTAATTATCAATTGAAAATTAACTCATAATCAACTCAAATTCAAACTCGTCAGGTTTATTGTGCTCCCTTCCAACTTGTGTCTACATTTCTCTACAAAGTACAAATGTAAAAAAACAACTTTTTGCCACTTAGTCTACAAATGATTTATGACAGCAACTACAGTGAACTACTACAAAGTTCAAACATTTATTTCATTTACCAAACTAAAGTAACCAAACAGTCCCTGAGCTTACTGAGCCTAAATCCCTAAAACGTTGCTGAAAGGTAGAGTGTAGAGTAGACTATACGCATTACACTGTTACACACCTACTATACAGTATACACTGTAGTGACTACAGTCAGAGTGTGTACTGTCTGTACACCATGTCTTTTCGACAACTCTACATGTGTACATTATACAGTATATACTACATACATAGTGATGTACATACATACTGTTAGAAATTAAAATCAATGTTGATATGGCATAATTTTGAATTAAATACACTATTTAATTTAAATCAGTTTTATTCTGAAAAAAC
>JAPTMU010000638.1:0-34012 GCA_028583405.1 Pogonophryne albipinna
GTGCATCACTTCATCCGCCTCTCTGCTTACCCTGATGCGCCCATCTATGTATAGAGGCCACTAAAGTGGGAACATTTGTAAAATCTTCACAAAGTGCCTTCATATTGATGTACGAAATGTTGAACAAGCTCCATCTTGCTTCTGGATGAAGTGTGTAAATGTGCTGCTCTGCTTTGTGCGCCTGCAGGTGTTGGAGCGGTTGCAGC
Source organism: Pogonophryne albipinna (assembly GCA_028583405.1). Lineage (NCBI taxonomy): Eukaryota > Metazoa > Chordata > Actinopteri > Perciformes > Artedidraconidae > Pogonophryne > Pogonophryne albipinna. The sequence goes on from JAPTMU010000638.1 coordinate 207, forward strand.
AGAGAGGGTTCTGGATCACAGGGTCATGTGGCGGTGGAGTGGACTCATCCCAGTTTAGTGAATACATTCTACGGAGGGAGGGCCAAGGCAGCCGACACCCCCCCAATCTCATACAAATAAAACATGAACTCACAGACTGAGTAAGAAACTCCAGCAACTGTTTATCACAGCAAGAGCCGATCACTTCAGCATGACAGAAAAAAAAACACATTTACCGCTGCACTGAAAACAGGCTGTATGGGTGACTGAGATGCAAGTCTTTTTTGATACTACTTAGTACATGAATTAGACAGTAGTATTATTACAGTATAAAATATTCATCGGTGCAGGGGAACAATGGGAAAGGTGACTTATAGCATTAGTATTTATATTGAAATGAAATGGAGGCTAGCACTGTAGATTATATATTTGATCAATGTATATGTCATTTTATATTGTGATATAGTATATTTCCAGGGAATCAAATTGAAAAAACATTGATAGATAACAATGAGAGGATCATGACTGTTTTTGTCTTATCCATCAAAAAAATACCTGAACATCAGGGCACTTCATCACATTGATGCAAAAAACATGTACATTGGTCCTGCTATAGAACAGTGCTGCTCAGAGATTTAGACATCGCCCACATTTCCCCAAGCAGTTGTTATTTTAGCCGGCCCGGCTAAAGTAACTGGATGGCCTACCTGCCTGTCAGCCTTCCATCTGTGCACAAACTTATCTCGTGCCCTCATTGGTCATGTGCGCGTTCGTGTGTGTTGGAGGAGGGGCTCTGGAAGGAAGTGGCAGATTTTTCCCGGCTGTGTATTTTCAAATTCTAGCGCACTCGAGCTGGTTTCTCCAAAATTACCTCCCCCACCTTTAAGATACCTTTTTTCTAGTATATTGTGACTTAAAAAGTCTGACAGATTAATACTCATATTGGATTTTTCTGAAACTGTTCACCAAGGAGAAAATAATCATATCAATAATTTGTTTAATGTCAAAGATGTACATACTATCCTGCTGATAGGGCTTTTCATTTTGGAAGATAACGACAACATTACAAAGTTTAAAGGATCTGTTGCTGTTCAGACTTGGATCACAGGTCTACAAATACAGTCTTAACCATTTCATAGCCAAGGCTATTCGTTATTATGCACTGTATGTGTTGTATTGGTACTGCATATGTTCAAGGCAACGGTGTATAAATCATGAGGTAGAGCCTTGCATGTACCGTTGCATTATGTTGTACTACTTGCAGAGACCATCATGTACTTTATCATAAAGCAAATCCAAAGTGTTTGCATTTGGTAAAGTACACTTTTAGAGCACAAGCACGGAGTTATCCGTGAACAAAAAAACTGATTTATTTTATTTGTGACTTCCTGTAATATTTTTTATAATAAAATAATAGCAGAAGAAGAATATACACAGAAAGGATTTGACTGTCTTTCAACTCAAAATGGCACATTTTTACAAATTCTAATTGGAAACGATGGCTTTAGGAACAGAAACCCAGGCCAGCATTGTTAATATATATCATGTTTTCTCTGTTTTGCATAATTCTTGTGAGAACATTTTATGACGAATAAACTGGAAGTCATGAGGCATATCTGAAGCGCTTTGCAGTCTGCTTTGTTCTTTAGCCAGTAGTTAAGAGAAGACGGATATCAATATTGTGTCTTGTTTTTCAGGTTAGACAAAACACACATACCATGTTATAGCAAAATCTAGAAAAATGGAGGTTGCATTTTCAAACTTTGAACCAAACAACAAGCCATTTCAATTTCAAAAATATACATGTTATAGGAAATATATAACAGGAGACTGTCTAACTCATGTGTAACTCCTACATCGTTTTTTTCTTACCATTGTGGAGCTCCTCTCAAAACAACCGATGATAATACAGATAACAGGATGTGATGATTCAAAAAAATGTTTAATGGTCAAACAATACACGAAAAACAAAAAATTCAACTGAGAATACTTCTACTTTTTCAACACTGTTCATAGAACACTTAACAGTAGTGTTTCATAGAAGCTTGTCTTATTAACTCGTCTTTTTAAATCATACTCATAGATTAATTAACAACAAAAGCAAATAAGTGCCTAAGAGAGCAGCTGCTTTCCAACACTCCAGCACTACGTTCTGAACAACGTATTCAACATAAATAGTAGATAACAAACAGAAAGATATTAATCCAGGTGCAAACAAACTAACTAAAGACTTACTGTGGATAATAATGAAAGCAATTCAATTATCACCTGTAGCAACTCAGAGCATGGCTTTGTACAGGGTGAGAGAATGGCGGAGGAAGATCTTGCTCCATACACAGCAGCAGGTCCCTCAGCATGACCCGGGACACCCTCTGTGCACACTGCCTGGGCAGCACAGGCACCTGACACACACACACGTAGAAATATGAGAGGGTTTTTCAGATAGATTTGTATACAAATAACGATAGTCTTCATTATCATAAAGTAGCCCTGCACAGTGGAGCTGCTGTTATTATGACCAGTGTTTGACACATTTTCATGTACTGTGTTATATAGGCTTGTGTTTGGTCTGCAAAGGCTACAATCCCAAAGTTCCCTCCAAAGGGAGTTTGTCTCCGCCCTCTGCCTGAAACACCTCAATTGGACTCCTTCGTTTGATTCCATAACATATTGAAGTCACTATGTAACACTTGCGCTTCTATTGGCTAGCGCTCCAACACATTGTACTTGATAGGATACGGGCGGGACATCTCCAAGTGGTTAACCAATCAGAGCAGACAGACAGAGGGTGAAAAGAGGTGCTGCAGCACAGGCAGTATGAGAAACATAAAGAGCTCTTTGAACATTAAAGCATGGACATGTCACTGGAGAGGCTCAACATACAAACATGAGCCATGAGTTGGTCCAAATGAATTTGACCTTTTCAACATAAATGATCTGAGTTAATGCCATTCTAAAATGATGAATAAATAAAACATTGTTCTTTCCCACTGTGAAAAGTGAAAGTTATATCACAATTTATGTTTTACTAAGGCTGTACCAAAAAGCTGACATTCCAATCAGATGAAGTACTTTATCGAAATTGAAGATTTTGTTCTGGCTGTGATTAGCATTTGTATTAAGGATTATTACATGTGAGGGTGATGTCATAACATTTGACAAATACATTGAAATTCTCATTTGAAAGCCTCAACCAAAATTAAAATGTTAAAATAAATGACATTTTGTACAGCCCTGTATCAGTAGCCCAATAACACGTTCCACCGGTTCTCCACCCGAGCTCATGAGTGAAGAGTATCTGAGAGAACAGAGCTTCCTCTCCACTCACAGGAGCATCCCTCCTCCACCGCCCCTGCATCAGTGTGAGCTGAGGTAAAGCCGGTGCAGAGGTAGAGGAAGCCCTGCGGCGGTGAGAGGCGGCAGGCAGCCGGTTCCGCTGGGTAATGGAGTTCAAAGTCAGCAGGAAGCATGTGCAGCTAACAGAGCGTCCTCGTCTCTAAACCTACAGCCAGCAGGGCTCAACTTAAACGCACAGAGGTAAAGACTCAATTAGCTAAACTCACAGTCTCACTGATGCTGACTGTGGAGAGCTGCGGGCTTCCTGTGTGTCTGCCTGGACTCTATAGCACCTCGTTCCATCATCTTCTTCTTCGATATATCATTTGGTAAGTCTTCTGTTGGTCTTCATTCATTAGAATTCCACATCTAAACTGGTTAAGCTACGCAAGTGTTGGAGGTTGTCTTAGTGGAAGAAACATGAGAGCAGCTTGGAAAAGGGTGTTATAGTCCATCATTACACGGCTTAGTAAAACAACTCAATTCTGATTGGTCAATTTGGAAATTCAGCGGTCTGTTCTTTCTTAATAGCAGACCGCTGCTCAGGTTGTCTGATCAAGGGACTGTGTGCAGTCATATCAATCCACAGGAGTAAGTCCGGTCCATCTTATGTCAGCTTTGGCCAATAAAACATTAATTGTCCTCTATCTGAGAACACTGTGGAATGCTTTTTGAATAATCACTTTTATATTTGTGGAGAGAAACTTTGGATTTAGGAGCCTAAACTGTCCCCAGTAAAGAAAGAGAGAAAGAACAAGTAAACTGCTCAAGAGAAGTAAAGAGGAGGACGTCAGAGAAATCAGCAGAAGGCAGACAGGAAGTAAACACTAATGGGACAGCAGAAGAAGACAGACAGGAGCTAAACACCAACAGGAACACAGAGTAGAGGTTCTCAATTCTTAAATGTTCCCTCCTCGACTCCTATCCTCGAGACTTAGTCCCGCCCACAGGAGATGCGAGCGGAGGACCGAGGAGGGGAACCGAGGAGAGAGGAGTGGAAGCAGCAGGCGGTTAGAGAAATGAGAACTCCTCTCCTCTGAGTGGTCATTTTAAAGAGACGTCCATTAATGATGACAGGAGGCACAGCAGCCCTCTGTCTGATGGACAGATGTGTTCATGACCACTTATATATTTACTTTGATTCATTCACAGTGCGGTATAATGAGACAATAACAGGCCACACACACACACACACACACACACACACACACACACACACACACACACACACACACACACACACACACACACACAACACACACACACACACACACACACACACACACACAACACACACACACACACACACACACACACACACACACACACACACACACACACACACACACACACACACACACACACACACACACACACACACACACACACACACACACACACACACACACACACACACACACACACACACACACACACACAGTACCACACACACCTACACACTGTACCACACACACACACCTACACACTGTACCACACACACCTACACACTGTACCACACACACACCTACACACTGTACCACACACACACGCACCTACACACTGTACCACACACACACCTACACACTGTACCACACACACACCTACACACTGTACCACACACACCGAGAGCTCCTAAAGCATAATCAGGCTACAGCCGTTGTGTATTTTATTATGTGAAGCACTAAATGGTTTTAGAAAAATATCGACACTTTGTTTGTAGATATCTACTAAACTACAGCATACAAATACAGAGAGTAATGTAGGCCTGTTATACTGAGTGATATATATTTTACACACTGCTCTGCTTTCTGCACGGACCTCACAGCTGTTCTCTCTGTAAGCGTCGCGATGAAAGCAGTTTCTAAAATAATATCCAGGGGATGCATGCAGAGCTGTCATTGGCTGAGATAAGTCCGGCCGTGCGCCACGCCTCCACCGTTCCCCGAAATGCATCCGTGGAGGAACCATCAGTGTATCCTCGGTTAGAGCTCCTCCAGAGAGCCTCCTCGATGCACATTTATGGCGGGTTTCCACTGCAGCGGGTAGCTCGCTTTAAGCATGCCGAGCCGTGCGGGGCCCGTTTTTGGTTGCGTTTCCACTTGGCCTAGTTTTGGCCCGGGGCTACTTTTTCACCTTTTTTCCGGCCCGACTAAATCGTGGTTCTAGGGCCAGGAACAACCAGGCTGAGTCGGGCTGAGTATGCTAAACTAGAGAGAGAATCGTGGCAAGGGGGCTACAACTACAACAAGATGAACATATTTGACCGTGATTTAATTGTAATACACGTTTCTAAATGATGCGAAGTAACAACATACTGATACCGGTTAGTAAAAACCATGAATTAATGCTTTGACAAGTCTGCAGACAGACGGCAGGCGAAAACCCTTTTAAAATGCGTGTTTTCTAAATGGAGCTTGGCTAAGCTAACGTTATATATGCTCCGACCGTCCACATCACAACAACGGCCTATACAGACATAAATAAACCAGCGACTGTATTCTCCATGACACAGGCAGTCTGTAGTTTGTACTTGTTTAACTTTTGTCTAGTTTCTCAACAGATATGAAGAGCTGTGAGCTCTGAGTGCTAAGAGCTAACGGCTGTGTTGTTTTTCTGGGGCTCTCATTGAAGATGACGTCACGGCTCCGCCTACACTGCGTTACTATAGTAAACTACCCTAGTTCCTAAACTGTAATGGAAGCGCAGCATTAAAGTGAGCCGGGCCTAATAAGGCCTAACCAAACGAGCGAGGCCGAGCGAGGCCTGCAGTGGAAACGCGCCATTAGAGAAATGAGATGTCCTTCAAAATGGCGCGCTGAATTTCATTTCCGGGTCACAACCGGAGGACCGAGGAGTCGAGGAGGGGAAATTTGAGTATTGAGAAACCTATAGTATGGACTCTGGCAGTGTTTAGAGACTGGCTGATGGAAAATAAATCGTGAACGGACTTGGACAGCTCTAGAAAACCTCGATCAGTGCTGCTGTCATGGCAGTTCCAGCTGTTGCTGCTCAGCTGAACTGACTGTTTTTTCTTAGCTGAAGCAATGTGATCATTTTTACATATATTTTTTATTTTAAAATCAATATTGTGAGTCAAACCGCTGATTGTGGTTGGGGTTATTTTCTCATTGATGACCGGCTTGAAGTATTATGTATTACTTTATAAACTGTTTAGATGTTTACACTTTCAGACAAACTTTACTGAAGACTTGTGTCTTCCTTTAGACAGGGGTGGGGAACCTCCGGCCCCGGGCTGTATACGGCCCGCGAGACAATTTGATACGGCCCTCGAGGTAACTCACGCAAAAAAGATTTTTTTTTTAGAAATCTCGACGCAAAATAATTAAACAAGCGAGTGCCTGTTTTTCCTGGCCAAGGTCAGGGTCCTTGAACACAAACGAGCCTAACGTGTCATCACGTGGTATGTCTCCTCCGACAGGGGTTTAGAGCTGCGGAGAGCACCCATGGATGTATAATAAGAACTGGATACAGCGTGGGAGGCGGGGCCTCATTCATTCCTATGAGAGTTGCTCATTAGCGCATGATCATAAAATGGCCCAACTTTTGAGAGAGCGAAACGTCACAGATTACCCATCATGCCTGAGAAGTACCCGTATGTGGACTCATAGAGCATGCGCAACTTTAACCAAAATGCTCGTTCACATCAAGCACGACAATTTGCGTACACGTAACAGCACCGCACGTTCATGACAGCACGGTAATGATTGTTATTATGATGGTTTGATATTAACGAGGCGGCAGTTAGCAGCTAGCGGCTAGCTAGTCATTATGCTAATGTGCACATCAATCGTTATGTACTTATATTACGCTGTAACAGGATCTAGTGATATATCCAAGCAACAGAGCTTCATTTAGCATGAAAGAATTATTGCACTGTATATATATATGTATATATATATATATATATATATATATATATATATATAATATATATATATATATATATATATATATATATATATATATATACTTATAATAATAAGTAATATTAACTTTATTTAATACAACATTTACGGTACAAGATTTATCATACAGCCCATGTAGTATAATAATGAATTACAGCAAACATGTGCAATATATCCATATTACAGCTCCGTGGGCTGGCAGTAAGGCGATATGGTCCGTTGTTATTGTGCATCCATGGGTAAAGATAAACGCATGTAGTGCTGAACACGTAACATGAACGTGCTGGGCGGCGCGGTCCCGTGGGTTAGATGCGCGTTCATAATGCAGAGGGAAATAACTCTCAGAATAACGTTATTAGCACATTTTTACAACTTGAGGAACGAATGTTTTTAATAAGGGCTTTACAAACGTTCATACTGGGTAGTTTATTTAGTTTAAAAAAAATTATCCAACGAGTTACAGACCACTCTTTCCCAATGTAAGTCAATGGGAAAAAGTGTTTCCGGGCCCAGCAACCTAAAGGAAGTGTAGTACCGCCATTTGACCAGCACGAATATTCTCATCAGACTCCGGCGCACTTCCTGGGGGCTTGCTAACATTGGGAAAGAGACGTCTGTAAATCGTTGGATAATTTTTTTTAAACTAAATAAACCTCCCAGTATGAACGTTTGTATAGCCCTTATTAAAAACATTCGGTCCTCAAGTTGTAAAATGTGCTAATAACGTTATTCTGAGAGTTATTTTCCTCTGCATTATGAACGTGGATCTACATCCATGGATCTAACCGATCTAACCCACGGGACCGTGCCCCCGGCACGTTCATGTGACGTGTTCCGTACTACATGAGTTTTACCTTTACCCATGGATGCACATTAAGAACGGATTATATGAATACTTTCGTGACGTTTCGCTCTCTCAAAAGTTGGGCCATTTTGTCTTCATGCGCCAATGAGCAACTCTCATAGGAATGAACGAGGCCCCGCCTCCCACGCTGTATCCAGTTCTTATTATACATCCATAGTATTATCCCACAAACCAGCAGTGACTCCTTGATGCTCTCCCCTGACTATGAGCACATTTAATGATGTTTTTAAGTATTAATGGCGCAGGGCATCTTGCATTTTCAAAGCACAGTCCGCACACGTTAAGGTGTGACATAGCAGGGGACATGGCTCAGACAGTTCACAGGAAACCAATGATACTTTTAACACAACCGAACAATAAGTGTTTTTTATTTCATCTTTATTTTGTACTCGTTTGCAACAGGTACATGCATGAACAAACCCTCTGACGTTTGCCATCTTCTCAAATACATTTTGTTTCATTCAATGATGCCCAGACCTCTGTGGGTGAGTACGGAGGATCCTCTCCTGAGAATTAGATTTTTTAGGTGAAAAATATAATAAATTGATTATCAAAAGCTTGATTCATCTGATGGTTTGGCCTAGCATGTGACCGCTTTATTTGTTTGATTTCAGTCAAAGAAATGTTCGTCCTTCAGAGTGTTGGTTAATGGCAAACTTATCAATTAATCAAAATATTCCAAAAACATAGTCCTTCGGTAAAAAATGAAAATACCTGAAACCAAAAGTGGCGTCTTCAAATCGCTTATTTTATCTGACTCATTTTTAAAATTCCAAATATATTCAGTCAACAAAAAAAACGCAGCACATATTTGCAACTGAGAGGCTAAACATTTGTAGTATTCGTCCTTGAAACATTACTTTTTGCTTCACGTTTGTTCATGGTTGGCCTAGGCTCTGTATTATAGATTATACCCCAAATTGGTGCATCGATCTGTATGCAGTCACCTTAGATGAAAGCTGTTTGTGAATGCCTCTGATGTTACCAGCCCCTAAATGTGTCCTGTTGCATCGCATTCTGTTTGGTGGGAGTCCCGATCCGCCTCAGCCTCTTTGAACTGTCTTCTCTGTTCTGCGGAGCTGCAGCAGCTACCTGGCAGTACAAATAACTGTCTGCGAGACGGTCTATTTGTAGAGCCTGTGGCTAGGTTAATCCCTAATGATACAGGCCCTCCGCTCTGCTCCCCGACATCCTTTCAACACCTGCCTATTGCTCTTGTTGTCATCGTCATTATCGCTGCAGTTAATTTTCAGTTTAAAGAGAATTAGACGTTGGAAGTCACAAAGAGTGAACCCTCTCAGCTGAGGCTGTATTTAAAGCTTACATGCATGCGCAGATGTTGGCGCGTGTGTCAATCTCATACTGGAGGATTAAGTGTTAGCACTCGGTGCGTTTTGCGGCATCATCTGAGCCATAATGTAAAAGACAAATGGTGATCGTGGATGTAGGATGAAACACAATACAGATGTTGCATGTCTCGTCTCTCACAGAGATGTCAGAGGCGTTTAGCGTTGAATCAGCTGTTGTAGAAAGTTATTGCCATTTCCTTGTTCTAAGCATTAAGAGACAGATATCAGATGGGCTGCCAGATAAAGACATAGAACGTACTTTGATCCTTCAGGCTGCATTACAGACTGTACATTCTGTATGTTCAGGGAAAGCAGCATGAAAGCTCTCTCTATTGTCAGCTTTCTTTTGCCCTGTGAGAGCACTTGGTGTCTGCAGCCATCGACTTGTGCCAGGCTCTCGGTGAGATTGCAGCTTTGTCTTAACTCCCGTGGTGATTTTGTTACACAGTCCTGTTGCCGTGGTAACATGTCACATTTGAGACCGACATGCCGACATGGGTAGGTAGCAGTTTGGCGCTCAACGCGCGTTCCTGACTGGAGGAAGAAAGGCCGGCTTTTCACTGGACACCTTCTTGGCAGATATTTTAGGTTTTTTAGATGTTGGACTATCAGAAAGATTTTGCTGTGAATCTGAAATAAATAAAAAATATAAAGTCAAGTTATTTCTCCATCCTGCTGCAGGCTTTAAAAGTGTGACTCCCTCCAGTTTAGTTGAATTTGGTCTGTTGAGATGCATCAAGATGAGCTGTGGTTGAGTGCATTGTGTTGTGTTAGACGTTGTTCTGGCCTGATAACACTTACTCCACAGGTTTCCCAAATAGTTAGACAGTTCAATTCATGTTCCCTCTTTAGATGTTTTTTCTTACTTTTATAGGTAAACGAAAGCAGGCTGTGTCATCAATGAGAAGAAAGAAACGTGTACTCTGCAGAAGGTGTTAGTCTTTCTGGGCCAATAGCTTCCTCTCTCATGTCTGTTTAACATCATGACACCTGCAGGGGAAATACAGCCAGCTGGTGAAGGTGTTTCTGCTTTTGGTTCCTGAACAGGCAGCTTAGAGGGTTAATGTCTAATAATAGCAATGAGCGCAGGCAGTGGCCTCTCCAGTGACCTGTGACCCAAAGGCCTGCAGCTTAAGACACTGGTGCACCAAAGGAAGTAGCCCGCTGTGAGCGGAAGACCCCTCTGCTTTCTTTAAGAAACTGCATTTGATCTTTTACTTTGAGGATACATTGAAATGACAATGTTGTGGTGATAAAGTGGGTCACCTCTTACCTGTGAAATAATGGTAGTTGATTCTGCATTCAGTGTTTTGACTGCATTAAAGACATGTTATCAGGTTATCAGCTCTGTTATATACCAACAGATGATTGTATAAAACTCATCTAAAAATGTCCTTTCTTTCTCTTTCCTGTAATAATAGTGAATTGATTTCCTTAGATTGTGGTTTTATCTTTTGACTCATCGATAGGTTCAGCGTGTGCAGTGAAAGTGGATGAAATGACAGCTGCACAGTTACACATATTGGTACCAGGAGCACTATGATTTCAGATGATATTTTCAATGACATATGTTGGTAGGAAAGACAAATCTTTAAGAAATGGTGACTTTACTCAGGAGTAGTGTGCAAAACATTATTGAGCCCTAACTCACAGTCTTACTTGTCGAACCATCATGATATTTATTATCAGTGAGAGTCTAATAAGCTCAGATTTGATAAAATACTATTCAAACCCTTTTTCCTTGTCAGAAATGCTATATATTTCTTTGAAGTCATTACTCAAAATGTCCCATTGTACCCTTTTACTTGTATTTATTACATTAATAACCAGCGCTACCTCCAATATAAAACAAAATGGATTCATCATCTTGGGTAAAACAAAGTATTAGATTGTGATGTATCATGAGGATCTTTTTTCCCTGCTTGTTAAGTTTAAATTTAGAAATATAGTTCATTTTCTTCCCATCATGCAGCTGTAGTGAGATGTGAAGCAGATTAGAAATGTAATTGGGACTTCACTCAGCACAGAGCAGCCTGGTGCTCCAAACCAGGCTGCCTACTTTCTCTGAATGAATCCTGGACAATAGTATCACAGAGAGTTTCCAGGCAGCGCTAAGATGTAGCCCCACATCAGAGAGGCCACTTTGATGATAAAAAGGCATGGGTGCACTCTCCCTGCAACATGTTTGCTGCACAGCCTGCAGTCTCAGGCCACCTTATCTTTCTGGCTACTGTCTCAACAATCTCCCCTTCATCTCGGTGAGACCTCCTCCAACTCTGCAGAAATAAAAAGGTGCAGAGGGCGAGGGCAACTCGTGGGTATCTTCCTCTCCTCCACTGCAGTGGGATTTTGGTGTCTACAGTCTTTAGCAGCTTTTTAGCTCTCGTTCCTTCCTTCCTTCCTCTTTGAGCAAGTCAGTGATAATCAAACAGGTGTTATGCCCCCGCTCAATTGTTTGTTCTTTGCCATCACACTAGTTAGTCAGAGTGTTTCCTGCCAACTGTCTTTGTCCACATACTTGGCAGCAAATCTGTGTTGGTTGGTTGCTACCAGCAGGATGTACCTGCACTGTTTTGGCAGCAGATTACAAACCTTCCCTGTCATCACATCTTTGTGCCGTTCAGCATGGAAGAAGATGGGCTTCAGATTCAATCTGCCCGTGGCAGGCTGGGACTAGACCTCTGGAGCCTCAGGTGTGATGGCACCGCATTAAACACGCTAATGATTAAAAGGGAAACCGTTCTGAACTCAGTCCAGCTGGGTTGCATGAACTGATCCTGCTTCGGGAAGAAATGGCCCGATCCATATTTGAGTCCCTAACTTTTGTCTTATGTTTGATCCACAATGTGCAAAGTGATACCACAGAGGCAGGAGGGAGAAAACAACAGGCGAGGTATTTCAGAGTTAAGCCTGAGTCGGAGTAGCTGGAAGGGGGGATGGGAGGACAGAGAGGGGAGGAGGATGGGGAGGGAGTTGGCACTCAGTACAGAGCCCTCTAGCCGAGAGTAGGAGCTTTATATAATGGCCAGGTACTGTGCAAGCTCCCCCCCCCCCTCCATCCGCCTTCACAACCTCCGCACACCCACACACAAACACACACAAACACACACACACACATCCTGCAGAACCTTTGCAGAAACTGCTTGGCACAACATTATTAGCCTCACCATCTCCCAGGCTCCTGGGACTCAGAAGAACTGCGTTACTGTTCACATCCTAAACCCATGCAAAGTGCAGCAGATTTGTTTCAGCTCTGCTACCCAATGTGGAGCTCAAAGGGTAACAATGCTGGTTGCTAAAAGCTGCTACTTCGGTCTGGTTCGGTTAAACAACCTGCTCCTTTGGGACTCTAGCGGAGGTTTTACATTACCTTTTCCCCATTCAATCTCATGCTCGTTTAACCACTTGATCTGAATGGGTTGTCAGCTGATCTTTGTTTGTGACTCTCCATCCCGGGTTCAGCTCAGGTCGTACACCAACTGCCTTTGGTGAACAGAGTGTGTGTTGGGGGTGGACATTTTATTTAATTATATTGACGTTTAAGCATCATTTCACAAAATGCATACTGGAGAAGAGCTAGAGACACACATGTGATTGTCTGGTATGCATCCGTGGCCAAACTTTTTTTTACCACGATCCCAGGTCTGTCTGCTTTCGGCAAACCTATTTGCTAACTTGCCACGTCGCTCTGACCAACACACTCAATATAAACCATTTTTGACTGGCTTTGTGGTGCAGTGGAAAAACACTCACTGTGCCAGCAGCTGTTCATGGCACACAATCTGGCATCCAGTCAGAGGATCCGTTTTGATTTAAACTGTAATTTTGCTCATTTAAGACAGTTTTAATCTTGTGTTGAGTCAATACTTAATATTTGAGGAGTTTAGCTTCTGTATTGAGGCTAAGGGTTTTTGAATATAACATGTTTACATTCCCCAAATGAAGGCACTTCACTTTGTTTTATTATTGGTTCCTCAACCCTGATATCGTATCTGCATTCAACACTAGTATTTCTATCAAGACCCATCTCTTACCTGTGAACCTGCAGCATACACATAATCATATCATTCTGTGCATTCAAAACATATACTTCAGTCATTCAACATTTCTGTGATGATGTTAACTGTACCTCCATTTAGCTCCCTTACATGTTCCTACAAGAAAAATAGTAGCAGCAGTATTATCAGGAGAAACTTGCTGTCTGACATTTCTAACAGGTAGGAAGGAGATTGTATCATACAGTATATAGTTAGACCGTTTTGGTGATTGATAGAAATTGTAGTCCTAATAGCATGTGTGTGAGTAAATACAACACACCCAAAGATGTGTTCAGACTAACATGTGAAGCTTTTAAGAGGAATATCATGACATTGCTGAAGGCTGCAAGAGTCAGAATGAAGGTGTGGTCTACAGACTCCTGTTTCACTGCATTACTTCTCAGTGTCGTCAAGAAGGGAGGAACATATCTATGGTGTTCACTGTCGCTTCAAGCAATGGGAGAAAAGAAAGCATACCTAAACTGGGTCCTTTTAATCCTGCACCCAAGGATTAATTTCTAAGCAGGTGAAGTTAATCATTATCCAACATCTCTGTGGGAAAAGTTGGGTTTTAATCTAGTTGAGCAGCTTTATTCCCATACACACGCAGACAGTGTGGTTGTGTGCATGTCATATGATAATCATGGGATTGAACGCTGCATTGAGGTTTTTTGCACACACCGGCCATTTGGCCAGCGATCACTGCGATAATGATCTGTGCGTGGGTCCCGTGCGTTGTGTGTGTGAGAACATGTCCCCCCCCCCCCCCCTCTCATGCTAACTCTGTGGCATGCAGGCACCGTCTTTGTGACACTCCTATGCGTGTGTGTGCAACTGAACTGAAGCACTTTGCATGGTAGCGGTGAAATATTTGATTCTGTGTGTGCACTTTACATTTGTGGATTCCTTGTTATCATTTTCCCCTTTTTAAAATGTGTTAGTTGGATTAAAATTAATTGGGGTAAAAATAAACACATAAAAACAGCCAATAATGGACCCCTTTCACTGTAGACGTTTTGACATTTCACACGAGGAGGTTCGCGGTAGGGTGCTGATTGTAGTTTCTCTAACAATTAAGATCCTTAATATAATCAGAAAAAAACATCCGTCTAATTGTAGATTGCCATTAAAATGACTCTGAACGTACAAGAGCTGGTTTGCACGTTGCAATAAGATGTGAGTTTTAATTCTTTTAAACCTCTTACTGATGCAGTAGTGTCACTGATTCTCTCTCTCACACATTAGGCATAGAAACAATCTATCTTCAGTTTAGTGATCTGTTAGCCATACAGTATTTAAGACTTTCTGGAAGTAAAGCCCATTCATTTTCTGCATAGACAATGTTAAATGACTGACATTTGATGCATGTCCAAAGTTTGGACGCGCACAAAACTCTTCCAATTAACTCATCACTAAGAATATTTATGATTACTTCATTTAAAAGTAAAAGTCTGTGTGCATGCATTAACACTTACAAGCGATCACATCAGGCCAGAGGTGTAAACCGGGCCCCTTCACGTCATACTCCCCTACTTCCAGTACTACCGACTGGACATTACCAATTTCCAAACTCCAATTGAATTGTAATCTCAGCTACACATCGTGATGACCGTCTGTCCACTAAAACATAAACACCTGGCAAATGACTCAAAGCAGCCTCTGTGGTAGTTCCCCTTACACTGAGTGCCTCTGGGAGCACATTTTGCATTAATGACACACACACACAGACTCAAGGTGAAAACAATACCGGTTGTGCTGTTGTCGCTGGTAACTACAAATCCCAAGGTGCATTTCGGTAATAATCGTTTTCTTACAGAAAGTGGAAGACCACAACTAGAGCTTCAACAATGAGTTAATTAATTTGTTTGGATCGGATTGACAAAAGTAAAAGAAACGTATATTAAGGTTCCAGCTTCTCATATGTGAGGATGTGCTGCTTTTCCTGCTTTACATTTAGCCAAATACATGTGTGTTGGGTTGTTGGTCAGACAAAGGCAGTGATGGGCAGTCAGTTTAGGTCAAGATTCTGGATTCTTTTGGATGTATAAGGACGGTACAGCTCTTCCTTTATGTATATCAACCAGGGATGGGGTTCATTGCTTTCTTTGTTTAAAGCAATGTCACCGGCCATAGCAAACTGATGGCAACATCTAGAGCTGTGGAGAATTTTATTGGGTTTAGAGGCTCAGCTGCTCTCTCTCTCCTCCCATCCCCCTTCCCTTTATCCCTCCATCAGTCATTCTCACCAGCTCTGGACACAGCAAATTATCACCCCACACCCCACACACCACCAAGCTCCAGTCTGACAAGAATATAGCAAACACACTGCAGATACCACTGTGTCAGTTGAGCTCAAATTGAACACGACCAACTATAGAGAGGCGAAGTCCCGCCCATCTACATGGTACCTTATTTCTGAAAAATTATGTATTGAAGTTAATGGGGAGAGAAAGATTATCTTTCGATCCCGTTTGAATTGTGCCATGAATTACACATATGATGTTTGTCAATCTTAAAAAATCATTTCCATGTAAAAAAAGTCACAGTTTGTCGTAAAACTGTTGAAATATAAGACTATCAATAATACACAACTAGAAAGACTACAAATCCCAGAATCCCGGTCCTGCATACTGGCTCTTACAGAACCGGCTAACTCCCCTGTTGTGTATGTGCAGCTCTCAACATGCCCAGACTTGTAGTGATTTTCACCTCTTTTAATACTTTTTGCCTCATTCTGAAAGAAAGAAATGAAATGTGCCAACGTGACGGCCATCTTGGTGTGTGGTGTGGGACGCGAGATGTAGTTCATTGAGAGGTTTCACACTAAAGAAAGTGTTACATTTTAATTTTTTTGACTTGCAAAATTATATTTTAAATTGATAAACATCATATGTGTAATTCGTGGCACAATTCAAACGGGATCGAAAGATAATCTTTCTCTCGCCATTGACTTCAATACATACTTTTTACGAAACAAGGTCCCATGGAGGTCCACCGGAAAGGGAGGGACTTCACCTCTCTATTAAAAAACATTTAGCAGAGTCTCATCGCTACAATTATTTGTTACATTTTGTGAATATGTTCACACTAAAACCGGACCAAACAGGATATATTGTATTATCTTACCCCCCGTTTACTCATTTATAAACAGTGATTTGCAACCTGTTATTGGCTAGATAGACGTTTACAATGGGACACAATGACCGCTCTGCTCTACAACAATGTGTGATGTGCCAACTGCAGGCAAAGTATAGTAAAGATGGCCAAAACTGCCACGAAATACAAGAATGCATCTTTAGATTTAGCAGTCTTTGGATGAAAGAAGTCTTGTGGTCCTCACAAGAAAAAAAGTATTCAAGTTGTAATGTAAAGATAGACATTTAGAAGATCAACAGAGATGGAAATGTGTCTTTTGGAGCTCCTTGATATCAAGATATGCAAGTTGGGCGCCATTTAGGCCAACACTGTTTTCTCCGCTTTGGGCCAGTTTGAACACAGTCAGCACAGATGTTTTGGGAAAAGGAAGCAACATGTCTCTGCAAGCATTAGAAAGAAACAGCATGAGGTAGAAACAACACTGCATCTAAAAGCTTTGAGTCTGAGGGGTTATGGGACTTCTCATGACCCAGAGATAAAAGATGTTAACTTTATGTTCAGTCAATTTGTTTTGAGTTTGATTTTTGTCTTTGTGAAAAATGATGGTTTGCAAGGACCAACGCAGATTTAATCTTTTAGTGCTCTGTGGAGTCCAACATGGTTTTCATTCCATCCTCTTCCCTTTGTTTGATCACATGATTTGATTAAAACCTCTTAAAAAAAGATTAGTTTAGTTAGCTTTTGGTAAAAGACAGTTAAAGTTTCATAGCTTTAGCAGAGACGACTGCTCCATCTGATCGTAAAGTCATCTCTTCTGCAGATAGTATGTTTACTATAATTCATCACTTTTGCTATTCATACACTAAATATTGAACTTATTGGTATCTCTTGATAAGATCTGATATCTAAATGATTGTCCAATTGCCCAACCCTAGTCTTGAGGAGTTGCTGCATTTGTTTTCCAAAACAATTATCTGTAGACGCAACGCACTGCCACAATCCCAGCTGTAACGTTACTTCTACCTTTATACTCACTGTCACTCATACACTTGATTTTGCACACTGGCTGACATAATGCACAGTATGTAAGCGCTGAGTACGTTTTGGCGACTAATTCATTTGAGTGAAATAAAACATATAAAACATCATTTTTGTTCCATTCAGTAGAGGTCGTCTGGCCTAAATAAAATGAAACCCTGGCAGTAACAACAAAACACAGATATAATGGTAATAACATTTAAAACGTTAATACTAACCATTAGGCATTTGACCAGTTAATCAGTTACCTGTTACATCCGTAAGTCACACAAGTGTTTCCTTTTATTCTGAATAACTAATGAAGCCCGTCGTACTTAATCACTAACTGGTCAAACACCAGAAAAGTCTCTTGTTCTCTGCAGCTAGATTTCATCCGATTGCAACTCTTTTAATAGAAATGTCGAATTTACTATCTTTGGAGAGTTCTGGTAGCGTGTGTCTATTTTTAAATACATTTCGGTGCAGTGGTTTACTTCCCTGAGGACATTTCATAATCCTGGGTTTTTGTAAGTTTCATTTTTAGCAGCACATGTTAGTCAAAATGTTTTTTATGGGCATTTCCAATCTGACGAGTATACCATTGTGGTGGACACAGTGAATCCTCAGCTTTTCTTAGCCAACCAAAATGGTCTCATTGAGAGATTGTTTATTGGTCACAGGCTGGGAGTTTTAAGGCAGAAACTTCCTCTCAGGCTATAAAAACCCCCACACTGGTCTGCATGCTGTTTGTGTGTGTAGAAACCCCCCCGTTACCCCCAGCTATTCTCTTTGTGTTTTATCCCCTCTCTCCCTCCATCCTTTCTTTGTTCCAGCTTCTTTTCCCACCTACATGTCAAATTATTCCAGTCAAACAACCCAATAGAGCCCGAAAACCTGGCTTTTCAGTGCTCTCCAATCATGATAGTGTTTATTGTGAATAAAACAAAAAGGCATATTTCATGTAATCAAGTTAAGAGGATTTTGACTTTCATGTTGTCACGAGATCAGTAAGCAGCATCTGCCACACTGGCTATATGAACATTGTGGCACTACAAGGTCTTTGACATTACTTTGAAGCATTCTGTTGTTTTTAGTCGAAGGCTTTGATCAGTGTCACGTCTAAACCAGGCACGCATTAGTGTTTCCCTTCCTCATAAGCTTCACAAATAAGTGCAGGAGAATATAATGCAATAATATGCAATTCATTCCTTACTCTGCGACTGTTTTAGTAATGTTCTTAAATGTTCACCTCCCTAGATGTGAGGATTTGCAGACTTTCTTTGTGTCATATGACAGTACACTGAATGAATGTTGGTGTTAATGTTAAAGCTGTGGGGTTCTCCGTCAGAACTTCTGTCAGATGGTTGAATGTCTTCAGAAACTTCCACTCCTCAATTCTGTTGTCTGGGAAGATGGAGAAGGAGCAGAACTGGCTAATGGAGAGGAGGACAAAAGTGGAGATACTTAGTGAGAGGTGTTCATCTCTTACTCCTTCTCCACCAGCTCCACCGTATTCTTGTGTGTGTATATATTTTTCAGACAAATATTGCGATTGCGATTCGATTTGCGATATTTGTTTTAAGCGACCAACGGAGGTTTATTGTAAAATGCGGCCATATCTCCGGCTAGGAAGGTCACATCAACATGTTCCCGTCTCTAGCACCCCCCGCAGCCCGAGCTACGAGTGAAAGAACTAAACTTACATGAAACTTCCGTTGGGTTGCTTTAAAGTCAAGCTTTCAGTTTAAGATCACACTGTAATAGATGTAGAACATGTGATTGAGCATTACTAACCTGACTCAGATGGTTTGTTTTCCACCAAACCATCTAGGAAAGCTCCATTGGAAGCCATTTGGAAAGGGCAGGCACTTTCAAAAATACTTGGCAGGTGATTGGATCAATCTGTCTATCACCTTCTATCATGGGCCAATTCTGATTGGTTAACAATGGCTGGTACATGTGGAGCACAGCACTTCTGATTGGTGTGGATGACTGACACACAAAAAGAAAAAAAAAAATGTTTAAAAAAGTTTTCGCAGGCTTTGCGATTTGATAATCTCATCATTTCAAATCGCGATTTCGATTTAAAATCGATTAATCGTTCAGCCCTAGTGTGTGTGCGTGTGCATGCGCGCGTGCGCGTGTGTGTGTCGTGTCCACTCCAGTCCAGGAATACTAAACAGATAAACCTTCTTGGCTCAGGCAATAAAATGGAATGATCAAAATGAATGTTCAGTTAAAGAATATCTCAAGATGTTGGGACTCCACAGACAGACAGCTGCTGCCTGCGTGTGCTGCACCTGTGATGGAGCTTCCTGCTGTACGAGCGTCTGTGTTTGACTGAAATGTTTTTATAACTGCAGTGCGGCTCAGGCCTCGGAGTTACATTCAATTTCCTTCTTCCTCCATGAATGTGCCTTTTTAGCTTATATCTGTAGGGACCTAGAAGAAGGACAGGTCTATGTCCTGATTAGTAATTGTGTTACATATATTGCGTGTGTGCGCGTGGTTTGGATATGTAACAGCTGTGCACAACATGCAGTGTGTGGTGTGTAAACAGCAGCCTCTGCTCTGTAGCCAAGTGTGCAGCTCGTTTGAGGCCCAGGTTGTCTGAAATCTCTTCTCCGTGCAGGAATCTAACAGCGGCTTGAAGATCAGTCAATTCACCCAAATATGTATCTGCAACAATATTGACATTTCATTCATTTTTTATATAATATTTTCCATCAAACCTGTCAAAAATCACAGTTTTCCCACATCTAAATGTAAATGATTGACGCATGTCTTATACATATAGTAAACTTATAGGTGCGTTTTAGGACTGTTGGAAACAACACATTTGTAGGCATCTCCTTGGCCTTGGTGTTTGTGATCGACATAAAAGCAGAATCTGGGACAATATCTACATCATAAGCTGTGTTTGTTCCTGCTGTGAGAAAGTGCTTTAAGACTAAGACCCTTTTCTTTGGTTAGTGTTTGATTACCGCAGAGCGCCATCTTCTGCTTGCAATATGCTTTTGTAAACGATCAGAGTCTTCTGAAGACATTTAGCTGATTTAGTGTTCCTAAACAGAGTTCCTCCACATGTTGTCATTGGAAAAGATAACATTATAATCATGCCTGTTGGTAATTCATCTCTCCTACCATCCAGAAACAATTTAACTATAACTTTCTAATCGCACCTTTAATGAGAAAAAAGAAATATTTCTCAATAATTTTCTTGAACATTTTTCTTTTGCATTGGATTTTCGTGTTTGTTAGCTGAAGCACAAATGTGTTTTCTGCTATTGCATACCCTTTGGAGGAAGCTAAATGTGCAACACTATTTTTACCATAGCCTGCAACATTTTGGGGGTTTCAGTTCTTTCAAAACGATCGTTCTGTGGTGGGACCAGAATGAAAGTCTTTCTGACACCTGGGCCCCAATGCTGAAAATGGAAGTAGTTAGTTAGTTAGACAGCAGAAGTTATAGTTTTTCTTCATGAACATTGCAAATAAATAACAGCTCTAAAAACATTTGAAAGATTATGAAATGGTGCTTTAAGGAAATCAAAAAGCCACTGTGATAGAAAAAGTTATGTTTGTTCAATTTGATAACAAATGTTTGATTATTATTTGATTATGCTTTGGTCATATCGGTTCGATGTACTCCTATGGATGAATGATTTCAAACAAGCAGATGGTAAAAGAGTTAAAAAAAGAACCTGCTTTTGATCAATGTTTGATATATAACGATATTATATTTAAATCGGTTATAGCTATGCAAAAGAAACAATTTTGCATCTAAGTGTTTTTTGTTTTGCTACTTTGTACAAGTCTACAAAGTAGCTGCCATGCTAAGGTCCCAACAAATTGCCTACATCACTCACAGTATATGTGTCATGTACAATGCCAACTAATTCAACACTTCAGTGTAACCCAAAAGGAATATGCATGGTTATATGAAACAACAAGAAAGAGCTTAAAGGTTTCATCCTATGTATGGACACCACTGCACACATATTGTGTACACAACAATTCTAACTGTGTATAATTAATTACCCGGAAACTGACACACTGGGCACTAACAGCCCTGTGTGTGTGTCATTTGTGGGGCGTGTGTTTATGTGCGTCTGCACTTTTCTATCCCTGCCCTGTCATTAAAGGAGATGAAGGGAGGATGTTTGTCCAAGACATTCTTACAGGCTACCCAGTGTGTGTGTGCCCGGATCCCAACGTTGATGCATTCAGTATGTGTGTCCAGGTTTTTAGTTTGAGTAACGCGGTTAAGAGTGGTCTGTGTCAAGGCTATCATTTGCCATAATGCTATCCACCTGCTCCATGTCGGCTAGTGAGGGCTGCTAGAGAATGAGCCAATGCTTTCTTTCTTGGTTCATTTCGACACCACACCTCAACTAAACATACAATTAAAGAAAGTATTGTTTTATTTTTCTTTGGTCACTGACTGAACCTTGATACTTGAACTAAGACTTACAATTGAACTGGAGTGTGGGTTTCTTCTCATCTTCACTATTTAGTTTTAGGAAGTTTTGCTTCTTTGGCTTTACCATGAGTGATGATTCAATTCTATAGGAATCTGAGAAAAATAATGTTTCCCCGATCTCAAGCTCTCCTTCAGGCCAGCTTGGTAACTTAAAATACTCCGACACAGACAGAAACGCACTGCATTGAGCGGGCTGCTTCCCAGTGTCAGTGGTGTGTGTTCAGTATTTGGACAGGTGCTGATCCAGCTGACAGATTCTCACACAAATGTATTGAAATGAGGCTGTTCTAAAATGAGACTTGGTGTGAGAATGGTGTTCATTCCAGTGCAATAAAAAGCTTTCCTGCCAGAAAAGCTTTCAATGTGTGTGTTTTTTTTTTAAACATCTGTATGGCAAACTGCCAGCTGTGTCAAGCTGTGTCTATAGGGAGAGACTTAGCATATAATTAGTATTTCTCAGAGCAGGTAGAGCCCGATAACGACATATATAATATAATATATAATATAATATTAATGCAAACCATCTCATTAGGAATTTGATAATTCAGTCCATTTATTTCCATACCTGGATGGCCTGACAGTGGCGGGGGGGGGGCGCTTGCGAAGAAGCTGAATGCCTTCTTCCTCAGTATCTGCTCTAACTCTTCCCTGAGACTGCTCCAAGACACACAGAGTACGGCTGCACTCACACAAAGTAGTAGAAGGCAGGCTCTGGCCCCTCGTAAATCTGAGTGTGTTGCGTTGCACTCGCATACTGTGCTCTGACTGGACAGTTGTTTTCTGACGTAGCCACCATACTACGCACAGGGATATCATTCATTTCCTGTCGCACTGATGTAGAAAACATTGTGTTGAATATCTTTGTTAATTCTAACACGTTCTAACCCCCCACCATAACTCTGTGCTTCTGATTCTCTTGCCGGTTCGTTCCTGCTTTCCTTAAATGGACATTTGTGTCAAATTGAACTTCTCCAAACTAGTAGTATAGCAGCAGCTGGATAACCTTTTTTCAAATCTCTGTGAATCAGCTGTCTTTATGAAAAGTGTATGTAGACTCTAACCACCTTTTGTATTCCTGGCTGCACTGGGGGTCTCTACACATCCATTACTGACTAATTCAATGACTGTTTTGTTGTACATTTTTGTATCCTATATTAATCTCATCTCAAAAGTAAATTTCTCATCCTCTTTGTCCGCACAGCAAATGGTGATGAGCCTGCGAGTGTCGGAGCTGCAGGTGCTGCTGGGATACGCTGGGCGCAACAAACACGGGCGCAAACACGAGCTTCTGACCAAGGCGCTGCACCTGCTGAAGGCCGGCTGCAACCCCGCCGTGCACATGAAGGTCAAAGAGCTCTACCGACGACGTTTTCCCGGCCAAAATGGTGTCCCATTCAGAGCTGGCCATGCCTGGGCCGCACCACCCTGCCTCAGCTGGCGTGGTGGGAGGGGGGGGCGCCGCACTGCCCTCCGGCCTGACACAGCTGGTGTACGAGGGTCACGGCGGAGCCCCGTCGCCCGCTGCCTTACTGCCCCTCTCACTGCTGGGCCCCGGGAAGCACGAGCTAACGGGGCTGACACACCACCTGTCCGGCTCCACGCTGCACCCGGTCCACCCGGACGTGAAGCTGCAGAGGCTGCCCTTCTACGACCTGCTGGACGAGCTCATCAAGCCCACCAGTCTAGGTGAGGGCTCCAGTGTGTTCTGTGTGTGAGCTTGACTTATGGGGAACAATGGTAGATGGATACTTTTCAATTAATATGTATGCATCATATTTTAAACATTTATCATTGCAATGATTCCCATTTAAATTTGAGTCGCAGAGAGGCTAAGCTCGGCTTTATGCTGCGACACATTTTCAATGAGAAAGTCCATACTTAAAGAGCCTGTGACACGAGTTTCCCCCATCATCCAAACCCATCAATTTGAGTAAAATTGTCTTGAAAACCGTTACTGAACTGATTTGGGATATTTGTACTTTGATAACCATTAATCTGCCCTTCAATGTTGACCATATTCTGGATCTTCTCGGGGATTCTTCAAGTCCCGCCAAATTATGTGTGACGTCATTGCGGGCACAGCGCTCAAGCTGCACCGTTCAGGATCCCAGCATCTGCATGTAAACGCACGATGGTGCACACAGCAGCAAGCTCAGACAGCGATGACAGTTTACTTTTGAACGTGTCTGAGAGCTCATATGAGGCTGAAGGATCGGTTTATGTTGTATCTGTTAGAAGTTTAGGAATTAGGTGCGTCAATATGGCCGACCATACGGTCATGTAGCCAGTGGTGGAATGGGACTAAAAATCATCCCGGGACTCTCGACCGGCCCACTTCGGTACCGCTAGTAAGTTGTCAACGGGGGGAGTGGGGGATGTGCTAGTGACTTATCCGACCGGCCCACTTCGGTACCGGCCCATTGGGATTCGTCCCGATGGCCAGTCCGCCACTGCACCCAGCCCAGCCCACGTAAACTGTCAACGGGGGGGGCCTCGCTGCGGGGAAACAGTGGACCTAGTGTCCCGATCGGAGTGGGAATAATAATAATAATCCGTGCATTTTATCCATTAATTTCCCCAACATTGTGGTAAAAAAAACACACGTTTAATCCATGTTGGTGTACTACAACTACAAAAAGCATCGGTTTGTTTTCTCATTAGGAAATGCAGACCGGCTCAAACAAACTATTTTTAATCATCATCCTCACGATCATTTAATGTATCATATGTTCGCCGAATTGACATGAAAGCACTAATAAATGTAGTTTCATCCACTTCAGTTTACAACTACAAAAATAATCGATTTGTTTTTATATCACATCCGACGGGAGGAAATTCAGCAGCTCTCACTACCGATTTGTAATCCTAATTTAATCATCTTCACCACGATCATTTATGTTTATGTTCGCCGAATTGACATGAAAGCACTGACAAATATGAATATACTGTAGTCAACTTCATTACAACGTTATTAACGTGCCTAAACTCAGTAATTCACAATTTCTACGCATGACAACACACTTTGTCCGTGTTTGGCTCTCTCACCGCACAGTGAAGCGTTCCCGCATTGACGTCACTTCCGGCTTCCCCCAAAACTTCAAAATGAGTCGAAGGAATTTCCCCGCGATGTTCGAAATTATTGATATTTATCGGAACGGTATCGCACCTTCTTTTTTAAACTGACGGTTCGAGATGACTAGTAGCCCAATATTTCATTGCACAACAGTTGTTGGGAGGCTGTCACAGGCTCTTTAAGGTCGAAAGGTTGAATATATTTAATAAACAAAATCAAACACACAATAACTTAGAAGGACCAAAACGGTCAACAGAAAAATTTCAGCACAAGCTCACCCTCTGTCATCCGCACC
Organism: Pogonophryne albipinna; assembly: GCA_028583405.1. Taxonomy (NCBI): domain Eukaryota; kingdom Metazoa; phylum Chordata; class Actinopteri; order Perciformes; family Artedidraconidae; genus Pogonophryne; species Pogonophryne albipinna. The sequence goes on from JAPTMU010000638.1 coordinate 25,663, forward strand.
TGACATGTAACAGGTGACCTATATACACAAACCACACCCATGTTACGATTGCCGGAAGTGCTCAACAAATACAAATAAAAGCGACGTAAACAAATAATAATAATACAAATAACAAACTCAGGCTAAGTAGCATTTTGGCTCCTACATAATTAGTATAAGTCTTGAATGCAGTGTTTCTTAGTTAACAACAATGTTGGTTCTGTCTCAATAAGACTTTTTATATTTTTTCTAAAGTTTAGTGTTTTTTTATAGCTTCATGATGCCAGACTTGACATGGCTGCTTTGTAAGCCAAATAGTATTCTTAGAAATGCATTAAAACACTCCGCAAACAAAACATGAACTGCAGCTGAGCGTGAACATTAGTGCACAGCCTCCCTCTCTCTCTCCGTATCTTTCCGGTCTATATCCTCACCGTCAATTATCCACTGAGTGTGAAAATGCTGAAAATATGATCTGCAAGGTTGTGGATATTTATGTCATTATATCAATCTAATAATCATGGCAGCAGCCTCAGAAAACATTGATATTTGTGTTTCCGCTCTGCTGGAGAGGCTCCCTGTTAGTGTCTGTGCTGCGTGCTAATGCTCTGACAGGGCACAGAAATGCGACTGCAACAATATCATTTACAATATTGTTGTTACCCCACAAGAGTTCAGAGTAAACTGATGCAACAGTTGGTTCATTAGAGGTGTAAGTGAAAATATTTTTAAATAGAAGAGGATGATTTTGCCAACCACATTGTCTAACCTAATAGTGGTTTTACTTGCTTGGCTGGTTATTTCCATTAATGAGCAGCAGAGAAGAAACTAACATTTACTGACTTATCATATAAATAGTTTACTTTTTTATAGATGTGTAGTACATTTAAGAGTGACGTTTGGACACTGAACACTTGCCAGTATGCATCATAGGTGAATATTGGTTTTTATTTTGATATTTATATTGTTACGGACTGTTAAGCTGGAATTAACTTTGGGTGGGACAAGCAATGCTGCCACATGATGAATTGTCCTATTTTAATCGAACATACATTTTTCCTGCTGTGAGACCAATTTGACATCAGTGTGGAGCCACTGAATATTAATGAATCTCTGCATGGAGACCATCAACAACATACATTACTGCATATATCGACAGCGAATTCACGTCTCCTAGGAAACTACATTAAGTGATAAATGAGAGCAGAGACACTCCAAGTCAATCTGTAGCTGAGAGAATAGTTCTGCACCGGCTCTGCAGGAACTAAACTGTCTTGCTCCAATGTGGCAACACACCGCTGTAGTGACACCAAAATAAGATCCTAAATAAGTTTAAAATGTAATACTTTACATACGGTTTTGTCTCTCCTTTTGTGCTTGATTGTGCTTACAAAAATGTTTATATTCACAAACAATTTTTAAGAAGTGAATCATAAACTTCAGATTATAACTGTACGAATAACTTAAAGCATCAGAAATATTTCTATAAAATTAAAGATGTAATAATAAAACACACTGTGGTATTATTTATTAAGAGTTAAACTGTCGGAACGATCAGATTTGATTGACGGTAGAACCCTAAACAAACAACTCACCAACTGTCATCAGACTTTCATTCGGATATTGCGAAATCCACGTCAAACCAAGAACAAGTAAGCAGATCAAACTCAAATCCTTCATTAAATACACTTAAACTTTTCCAACTTAAAACCGCTTTGACGCAAATCACTGCAGTGATTCCAAATATCCATATCAAATATTTTCTTGAATTAACTTCTTAAAAGACTTTTAGTCTTAATCTCGCACTTGTCTTTAAATTAGATGTACATCCAGTACCCAGCCCACTTTGAGCACTAACACACTCTGTGGGCTCTGGGATATATTGCAAATAAATGGAAATGTCTCGATTTTCCTACATTAGCATTTTAATGGAGTATGGGACCATCTTGTGATTAATTTGCCTGCAGATGCATGTACAAACACAGCGCCTGCAGCTCTGCCATCACCCCATCTTTCTCCTCTTCCCCTTCCTCACTCCATCCATTTCCTGCACATGTACCATTCCTCTCTCTCTCCCTCTCTCACCCACCCTGCCTTCCATTCGCTCTCGGACTTGGCGGCCATCCTCGGTTCAAATTTGCATGCAAAGTGATGAAATCATACAGACCTACACCTGTGCCCGCAAAACACACCCTCCCCTCATTTGAATCTGAATCGCACATTCAAATCTGTCTCACACACACTGACACACACACACTCACACACTTCTACACACACAGTACTTTTCAAAACACAGACATACTTTCAATAAATAATGCATGCTGATCGCATTGTTCCCGCAGAAGCAGAGCGAACGAAAGAAAGACTGAGAGGAGGAACTCGCCCATCAAAGCTTAAAAAATAATTTACTTTAATAAAATCCCTCTTTATCCTTCCTAATAATGAAGAGCAGTAATGAAACCCCTTGATTCATTTGAATGTGCCCCTCATGGGCAGAGATGTTCTCCTCTTGCTATAACACTGCTGTAGTACTCTCTTTCACACACTCTTTCACACACTCCCCCCCCCCCCCCCCCCCTTCTTTGCTTGGTTACTTTTCTATGATCTTCTGATTACTGCTCTATAACACTCCCTCTCTCCCCGTCTCTCCACCATTGACTCTCCTGTTGTGTTGCCTCCAGTTTCTCTCTCCCTTCCCCCACTTGCTTGCTGATATTATTTCTTTTTGCTGGAGAAAGCTGATGTGTTGGCCCTGTATGTGCACAACAGACTTAAGACGCTGCAGTGAGAGAAGATATGATGTCCTTGCATCTAAAATCTAAACCATAACTCTGAGGAAGTCTGTTTCCACAGCTGAACTGCAGGCTATTCATACAATTCACATGTGAAATGGAATAGAAAATGGTTTTATGTTTGTACACAATTTGGCATAAAAGAAATGAAGAGAAGACGGTACAGGAGCAAAACAGTATGCCCTGGCAAAATGGTCAATTATAGAAATGACAGAAGCTCTGTTTCTTCAACCTGCAGATTCCTCTCATGTTGACATGTTGGAATGTTCTTTATAAATACCTTATGCCTACAGTATTGCACACATGCACAGTAAGAAGAAAACCGTGCTCTCGCTGCAGAGCCATTTCTCTCACTGCGACGCCACTCATGGAGCTGAAGCAGCGTATATCATTAATAAACTTAAAAAACATTGTAGAGGGGGGAAATGTGGAATCAGATCTATAGTAGCTGTAGAATCGCCATGCATGTGAACATGTTTTCAAATGTTCTGCCTGATTTCTCACAGTAACCTGGTGTCTTGTGTGTGTGTGTGTATGTAATTGTAGTTATTATCGCTCTCACACCATCCTCTCACCCTCCCTGTCATTATCCCTCCCTCCCCCCCCTTCCTCCCTCGCAGTCTTGTGCTCTCTGTTGAGTCTTATCAGTTTGTGGGATGAAGGTTAGCCGGCCTCCAGTCGAGCCCTGCCAGTCTAAACTGGGCAGTGGTCTCGGCTGCACCAGCTACTGCTTCATTACCATGGCGACCTCACTGGTTGAACTCTCCATCATTATCCATCCTCCATAGAGAACTATGGCTCTGTGCTCATTATGAATATCATTGTGGAGGGCATGAATTATACATGATGTAATCACCATATCTTCAGGAAAAGGATGCCAGCCTATTTTCTGTTTGATGAGCATTTGGTGCATAATGGATTTTTATAAGGGACGATTGCTGCGATATTCACATAATGGAAGAAAATCAGAAATCTGTCTAATCAAGTGTTTGGAAAAAGATGTCAGACCATGATTTTATTTGGTCAAACTTTAATAACCTTTTTGAAAACTAGACATTAGCGTTTTAATGGTTAATATCCTATCCACTAAAAATGTTTTCTTTTACTCCTATTCCCCTTAAAATGTCTGACCTTGACTATTTACACTTGATCTGAGATTGAAATGTACCCAGGTCGAACTAGATCAGGAATGTCACAAATTCAAAAGCCAATCACTGTTAGATCTGCAAATACAACAATTAGCATTAGCATAATGATATCTAGGCAAACATAGTAATGGGCAGTTTTGGATGAAAACCTGACCCTCAAGCTTCCTTCCACCATCCACCCAAAAATCTGCTGAATATTATTGTTTATGTTTTACATCCTCTAACACTGTCTGTCACTGCCAGTTACAAGTGAACATGCTAACAAACAAGATACAAAAATCAAAGATGCTAACTACACTACACATTATGTTACTCTGCTAGTACCTAATTTTTCAGGGCCATTTTGAGTTAGGGTTATTTTTCCTCCCATTTATTGAACTTGTGATGCCAGTGCTACCATAACACCCCAAACATTTTACAAGAAAGATATTCCCCAATAATGCTAAATATCGCTTACTTTGTTCTTTAATGTTAGGCAGCGGTGTGTTGCCTCTCCGCTGCAGGACCCTCACAGGTTTTCTATTCCGGTCAGGGAGTATCTTATCTTCAGCTCTACATACAGTTAACTGGTGTCATGAAGCACACTGCCATCTGCCTGTCAGTTACACTCTGAACACAAAACTTACTATTATCTCTCATGCCTTATTAGGGCTGCTCGATTATGGCAAAAATCATAGTCTCGATTATTTGGGTCAATAATTTAATGATTATTAAAAACGATTATCCATTTACTTTTAAAACATCAATTTATTGGAGAAAAAAATGTGAACAGTATGTTTTTAACAGTTGATTACCCTGAACTTTAAGTATAATTCAACTGAAAAACCAAAAAAATTCATTATTATGAAATAAATAGATTCATAGTTTTGCTTTCTCATTGCTTGTTTTATCTAATTAAAAGTATAAAACTCAATTGTATTCAATTTGCTACAAAATATGGCAAAACAAAAACATTAAATCAACATATTTTGAGACACAGGACATTTATAAGATATGGCAAAAGCAATGTATTGATGTTTAAAATAGTTGAAGATTTATTTTATATCCTTATTAAAAGACCATTCTACTAATGCGTGCAGACCTATTTTGGAGTACCCCATTACATTTGTTTTATATAAGTGAAAGTTTCTTGAAACTTTATGGATCTGAATAATTATTTGATATTAAGTTAATGATAAGTTAATAAGTTAATGATATGTTGTATTTTATAAATATAACAATTTAAACAGTTATCAATAAACCAAACCAGGACAGATAACACTATGTTTAGGTTGTCAATAAAGATTAGCTTTCTTCTAATAGCATAAATGGGATCATATTTGAAACCCTCTCTGATTTGTGATCCTTTCTACTTCGCTGTGCTAATAAAACTCATTCAGGAGTTCAGAAGCAGTGAGTCCTTCACTTGGCATGAAGGATTTTATTTATTTTTAGAAAGTGCTGTGATTAAAAAAACCTTGAGCCTTATACTGTATGAAGAAAATAATTAAGTACAATCAAGCCTCAATGATTAACCACTGAGTGAATACAACATTTAAGATCCGGCTCATTATGAAGGATTGTGCTGTAAGTACAACAAATACATGTAATTAACCCCATCGTAGAGTAACCATGCACCAGGCCAATCAGGAGTGTTGCTGTTTTGATCATTTCATTTAATTGTGTCACAAAGTAGGATGTCAGAAATTGCGATCTAGAAATTCAGGTTTCCTTAAAGGCAGTCATCCTCCCTGCTGGAGTGTCCCTGAGCAAGCACTCCTAATCTAGGTACATCTTGTTTTGGACATCCTTGAAAAGGCAATCAAATAGAGAGGTGAAGTCCCGCCCTTCTACTTCCGCCCCATGGGACCTTATTTCGGAAAAATTATGTATTGAAGTCAATGGGGAGAGAAAGATTATCTTTCGATCCCGTTTGAATTGTGCCACGAATTACACATATGATTTCCATGTAAAAAAAGTCACAGTTTGTCGTAAAACTGTTGAAATATAAGACTATGAAAAATACGCAAATAGAAAGACTACAAATCCCAGAGTCGCGTAAGTGATGTCATTAACGTTACACATTACATTCGTGTTACTCACCGAAACCTTGTAAAGCCGGTCCCGCATGCCGATTTTGTCGGTTCTTACGGAACATATCTCCGGCTAGGAAGGTCGTATCAACATGCTCCCGTCTCTAGCACCCCCGCAGCCCGAGCTACGAGTGAAAGAACTAAAGTTACATGAAACTTCCGTTGGGTTGCTTTAAGGTCAAGCTTCAGTTTAAGATTCACCCTGTAATATATGTAAAACATGTGATGGAGCATTACTAACCTGACTCAGATCTAGGAAAGCTCCATTGGAAGCCATTTGGAAAGGGCAGGCACTTTCAAAATACTTGGCAGGTGATTGGATCAATCTGTCTATCACCTTCTATCATGGGCCACTTCTGATTGGTTAACAATGGCTGGTACATGTGGAGCACAGCACTTCTGATTGGTGTGGATGACTGACACACAAAAAGAACAAAAAAAAATGTAAAAAAATAAATACTAAATGTTATAAAAAAAAATCGCAGGCTTTGCGATTTGAAAATCGCATCATTTAAAATCGCGATTTCGATTTAAAATCGATTAATCGTTCAGCCCTACTGTTGTGTATGTACAACTCTCAACATGCCCAGACTTGTAGTGATTTTCACCTCTTTTAATACTTTTTCGCCTCATTCTGAAAGAAAGAGGTGAAATGTGCTAACGTGACGGCCGTGTTGGTGACGTGTGCGAGACCAGAGATGTAGTTCATTGAGCGTTTCACACAAAAAAAGTGTTACTTCACAGTTTTACGACACATTTTTATTTTCTTGACTGGCAAAATTATCTTTTAAATTGACAAACATCATATGTGTAATTCGTGGCACAATTCAAACGGGATCGAAAGATAATCTTTCTCTCTCCATAGACTTCAATACATACTTTTTCCGAAATAAGGTCCCATGGAGGTCCACCGGAAGGGGAGGAACTTCGTCACTCTATACATGTCTCCTCTGGGAATCAGTAAAGATATTATGTCATGTGCATTATCAGCTACATACTCCTCTCCACTCGACATCGGCGCACAAGCTGAGATTCAACAGCTCTTGTGTCTGCTTGATCCTGAGCACCATCTTTATCTCCTAGTAAAGAACTCGGCCTTCTCACATCAAATGAAAATCAGCAAAGGAGCCCTGGCTGCTCTTAACTATAAACACTCTGCACAAAATGGCTTCCATCTCTCAGAGTTTATAAAAGCAGCATTATTTGTTTCTAAGTCAGCGCATCATCATCCGCAAGAGTTGCCTGATTAGACAGTCCTAAACAGTAATGGTCACAAACATGAGCAGCGCTGAGTGTTGCTGTTAGGGGGCTTCGTGATATAATGACTTGGGCATGGCGTATATATCTCATGGAGCCAAACGCTAAAGACAGGATATACATTGATGGGGAAAGCAGGTTTCAGCTGCCAGACTGAGAACACATAATGCCAGCCGTAGCAGTCCTGTAAGCACACTGGAATGCCCTAATGAGCCCTGTCAATAAATAACTGTACAACAGCCTCATGCAGATAATGGAGGATTCTGGAAAGTTTTCCATTGTCAGTGTGGGTGTAACTTGCAGATCTAACCTTTTGTTGCGGATCCCTCTGGCATTGTAGTTTTTGAATTTGAGTGACGCTGAAAGGATTTGTGTCTTTGTTCTGCATGTGAATGTTGTTGTATGTTGTGTGTGTGCATGTGTGAGTGTGTGTGCCTGTGGTGTACCAAACAGGGAAAAAGTAGCAAAGCCACTAGCAAGTTAATAAACTCCAGCTGGGCTTTGTTGTGCTGAGGACAGGCAACAGAGCCCAGCACATTCTCTGTAGCTGAGCTCACACATCTTCTCTGCAAACCAGAACTAAGCCCAGCACCCGGGGTTTTCGAGGTTTTTACTGAAACGTTTTTAAGAATATTCATACTACCCCTACTTGTAAGCATTGGTAGCCACAGCGTGAGTTGAGAGTTTCCTTAAGTACTATGAAACAACTTGTACAGCTCAGTGTAAAAGTGTAGTAGCATTTCATTTTGTTTTACTATTGCGTTGAAACCAGATAGTAGCTAACTAGTTATACATGTATTTAAAATAATTATCATTGTGTAGTTTTGTTTTATCTTATCATGTTATCTTTATCATGCTTCCAAAAACAATAAGTAGTTGAAGAAGTAGTTGAATCCTTTACTTGAGTAAAAGTAAAAAACTGTAAAAAATGGTCCATTACATTTCAAAGTCCTGCATTCAAAACCTCACCAAAGTGAAGGAAGAAACGTATTATCACCAAGATGTAAAGTATGGAGACTCGAGGTAGTCACAATGAAGTAAAGTACAGGCACCTCGAATGTATATTACTAAATGTACTTACTTATAGTACATTCCTCTGCTG